>CM077223.1:19612757-20030257 GCA_039654775.1 Spinibarbus caldwelli | reverse complement strand
GTCCTTATTCCTTGGCTGGGATCGTGTAGTGCCCTTTGAAGCTCCATTGAAACTGCAATTTGAACCTTCAACCCCTTGGTTCCCATTGAAGTCTACTATATGGAGAAAAATCCTGGAATGTTTCCCTCAAAATCCTTAATTTCTTTTCAACTGAAGAAAGAAAGACATGAACATCTTGGATGACATGGGGGTGTGTAAATTATCAGTAAATTTTAATTCTGGAGTGAACTAATCCTTTAAGATACTTTAAATTTTTTGAAAGGTAGTTTATTTTCTTCTGTTTTGCAAAATATCTCAGTGTTTTTTTCTCTGTACAGTGAAAGCCAGTAGAGTCCGCTGTTGTTTTGGACCCCACTTTTATTGTACGGTCAAAAGTAGGTTTGGAATGACATGAGGGTGAGTAAATGATGACAGAATGTTCATTTTTGCCTGAACTATACCTTTAATTTAAGGTCCATCTTCTGGTTTCACATGTTGAATACGCCATAGTGGCCATAGTGAGGGAATCTGTGACAGGTGTCGTCCTATCAGCCGCACTCTGGCTGTAGGTGTCACATTTATTATCCCAGGGCGTATGCGGTAATGATCGGCAGGACGTATGTGTGCATGTGAGTGGTGTGTCTGAGCGGTGAAGGAGTTATTAAGGGGATGATGTCAACACTGAGCCTGCCTCATGTTGCCTAATCAGGCCTGCGCTGCCCAAAGCCTCCTACACAGGGAGGTCTGGGCTACAGTCCATGTCTGTCAGTCCCACATCACCACACACCACCGCGGAGAGCAGCACACACACACACACATATGCACACACACGTTCACTATGCCACACACTCACATCACTAACCACACTGTCAAACTGCCACAATTGACACAGAGTGGCTGTTTATATGCAAACCACGTCACACTTGTTAAGTTTCTGTCGAGTCACTGGACAAAACAGGCTTTTCCAGGAAGATGCATTCTGTGCCGTACCTTCACCTGCTTTAACAACTGAAGAGCTTTGGTCTGACCAGTATCATTTAAGGGTAGGATTGCATATGTGGGGCAGAATATGGCATCTTGTGAGCTCTTGAAAGTAGACAGACATCAAACGGCTGCAGAACAGTTATTAATTCCACTGCTGATGGTCAGACAGCCAAGACCTTGACAGCACCAGTCCCACATCTTCATCACTCTGAGCTTTTAAGAGCAACACAGAGCGGGTGTCTAGAGCAGGAAGAGTCTGAACTCCACTTTGATGGACTTCTATAGCCTTTCTGAGCAGAGCTCTTGAATAAACTTGACAGAAAGTGGCAGAGGACTGCTGCCGACACTGTGCACTGCTGATACATGAAAGAACATGTGGAAAAAGAGAGGAAAGGTTGCTGCTTCAAAAAGCCCTGTGGAGGTGTTTGACATGAGCTGTTTTAATCCTCCCTGATTAGAGACTTGGAAAGGAATATATTTTTAATACTTTTAATACTTAAAAATGTAGAACTTTAATTTATAATCCAATGTGAGTTTGAAAGTACTGTGACTTTTTCGCTTGCAGAAAAAATGAGTATTCAAGTGTGTAAATGTAACAGTGTTAAGGTGTATTAGTAGTTTTAAGCATGCTGCTATGTGGGGTATTGTTATGGTGTTCTGGGTAGTTGCCAGGTCATTGATAAGTGGTTGCTTTTTGCAACATTGCTACGAAGTTTATAAAGTATACTGCATATGTGTAGTACTAAGGTGTTCTAATTGGATTATGACACATTTCTAAGGACTACGGGGTGGTTTATAGGGTGTTGTTAGGGCGTTCTGGCTGCTTGCCAGGGTGTTGCTATGCGGGTTTCTGAGTCTGTTATTTTTTGCAACATTGCTATGTGGTTTCTAAGGTGTTCTGAGTAGTTTCTGTGTGGCTGCTCATCCAAAAATGAAAATTCTGTCATTAATTACTCACCCTCATGTCATTCCAAACCAGTAAGACCTTCGTTCACCTTCAGAAGACAAATTAAGATATTTTTGATGAAATACGAGAGCAAGGGTCCTACCACGGTCAAGGTCCAGAAATGTAGTAAGGACATCGTTAAAATAGTCCATGTGACATCAGTGGTTCAACTATACTTTTAAAAAGCTATGAGAAAATAACGACTTTATTCGACAATTCATCTCCCCCGTGTCACCATTTTAATGATGTCCTTAATATGTTTCTGTGCCATGACCATGGTAGGACCCTTGCTGTCTATGAAGGGTCAGAAAGCTCTCGGATTTCATCAAAATATCTTAATTTGTGTTCTGAAGATGAACGAAGGTCTTACGGGTTTGGAACGACATGAGTAATTAATGACAGAATTTTCATTTTTGGATGAACTAAGTCAAAAAAGCCCACCCTCAAATCCATATGACAGTCTGATCTGTAGATATGGTTTAGGTCCTTCCTTAAATGTATGGGATTTTTTTCTTCAGTTTTATTTTACACCATGCTAGAATCATTGCTCTGAATGCTCAGAAAAGTAATAGCACACCTCTATTCAACAAGCCACATAATTTGACATGTCATTCATGTCTGTAGCACATACATTGTGTGAGTTAAACTTACATTTAATACTTACTATTATGTGTTCTAAAACCACATGTGCACAATTTATAGTGGTGTTTGGAATTTAGAAAGACAGGTAACAGGTTACACACAGATTTTCCACACATGCATGCTCTCTCACAAATAAATCCTTGCTTTGGTAACTTTCTCAGAGAAATCCCAGTATAAGACAGATGTGAGCAGATGCTACAAGCTGGCACTAAGAAAGAGACTGACATCATGTCCAATGGAGTTAATATAACAAGTGTAACTCCAAATATCCCTGATAACCATTCTCACAAAGATCCCGTTTAAAAACTATCTACTTTTTTTAAAGGCCACAGGTGAGGAGAGGTTTGTTTATGTATTATTACGTATAGATGATCAGGGAGTGATAGGGAGCGAGGGCGATCTGGCAACCACAATGCACAATATTTTCTGTATTTTCTGTATACTTACTGGGTAGAACATTATTTATTTTAGAGCTACCTTGCAATGAAGCACAAACTGCGAGAGATGCTTTCCTGGAAGATCTAGTATTCCTGCCAAATGCCCTGAGCAAACTCCCTAATGGCCATCAACTAGTACAGATAATGGTGTGAGGGAAGGTTTATGCTGGTCTAAGAAAGTTTGACTGAAGTATTACAAATATGGCCAATATATAAATGGCAAAATAATCACTATTTTATTAGCACAGCCACAAGATGCAAACAATACGTGTTAACATGATTTTATTGCGAAAAAATTCCAAACTAACCTTTTATTTGAAGGTATATCCAATTTTATATCTAACCAAAATTGCTGTAACACCTTTTAACAGAAGAAATAATGTGATTTTATAAAATGTTTGCTTTGAAATACGTAAATAGTTTTTTTGTAGTAATCAAAATTGTGTCAACTGACCTAAAGAAAAATAAAACTCTGGCATATTTTTTTTTTTAACTGCCTTATATATGCTAAAACTAAAAACAGTCAAAACATTAAAAGAAAATAAACATATTGTACATGCATACATACAGTCTTGATAAATTAAATAACATAACAATTTACAAAATATAATGTCCTGGAAGTTATTTGGAGAACAAAACTTTTGGAAAACAAAAAAAAAAAAATCCAGGTTCTTATGTAATATAAGTATTACCAGTTATGTGGCATAGCAGCGTGTCATTTTTCTAACTATAAGGAAGCGCATCTGATCTCAGTCAAAGCCAGTCATCAGAGGTGTTTAAAAATGCCTCATTGCTCCATCATTGCAAGTCACGAAGCAACACAGCGCAATGACCTGAGTATACGGAGGCGTCATAACAAGTGTTGCATAAATCATTGTGTTTCTCCTGGCAGGCAGCCGTGTATCATGAATGATTGATGTCTGGCCCTTCTCCTCCATGTCCTAATGCATGCTCAGGGCTCTTTTTCCTGAAATAACAGTTTTGATGACCCCGGGGCTGGGGGGAGGGCGGGTTAGACAAGAACACTCAAGTTGGGTTATTTCTGTATGAAATATTGATCGCCACTGATGGACCATTACCATGTAGAATAGGATGGATTACCACAGAGAAGAAAAACTATCTGAGGACTAGCGATAGAGAGACAAAGGGAATTAAATGGGAGCTCTGACAGGAGAAAAGCCACCATGCTGATAAAAATACAGAGAACAAGTGATTTAGGGAAAAGCAGAGATGTTAACTCGTGGTAGGGGCCTCTCTGCTTTCCTCTCTCTTTCTTTCCGTTTTTCTCATTCCTGCTAACTGCACCTGCTGCTGGGCTATCAGTACTGAATAATTGGCAGATCAGTTAAGGGCCTGTGTTTCTCGCCTACCCTGCAGTTCAGGCACCACATGGGTGAATATTCTCCACCTCCAGCTCCTGGATCACTTGCTGCTCTGAGCTGGGCTCGAAATCAAGTCATTTATGATACACAGAGTAAGATACTTACTGGTGGGGGAAAAACACGCTCATGAACAAGTAATTAGAAATGTACTTTTGTATTCCAGTTGGTTTCATATGGTTTTGAAAAAACATTATCAAGTTTTACCTTAAATGGATAGTTCTCAAAATGGATGGATAAATGGATAGTTCACTCAAAAATGAAAATTCTGTTATCATTTACTAGTTGTTCCAAACCTCTATAAAATTCAAATCACAATAAGACATTTTGAAGAATGTGAGTACCTAAACAGTTGCTGGTCCCCATTGACTTCCATAGTTGATTTTTTTGAGGACCATCAACTGTTTTGTTACACAAATTTTTCAAAATATCTAAATTCTTTTGTGTCCAGCAGAAAAAAAGACATTCATACATTTTTGGGTGAACTATTACTTTAAATGACTCATTCCTTAAAATGTCATATGGTGTAACCATCAAGTAAGAAGTAATATTTTCCTTATATTCTGAATACATTCTGAGTGTACAAACCTATTTGTTTTTTTCTTTTAAGTTCACTATTAAAAAGAGTTTTAAAATGTATTTTTCAAGGTCAAAAATCCTTTTTTTTTTTTTAAATACAAATTTCAAGCTTCTAGGAAGTCACACAAGATGATATTTTACAACCTGAACTAACACTGCCATGTCAAAAAATTCTAATTATCAGATATTCTAAGATAATTGACCTTAACCAAAGCCACTAGAAGGCAAGCCTGCAACCTTTAGCCGAAAAAGCTTTTTTTTTTTTTTTTTGAATGGATGCTTATCAGCAAACAGCTTATCATTGAATAAATTGTTTGTCATTAAATTGTTTGTCATTAAACAATAGTTTTATATTAAACTATTTTTAAGGTTTAAACCGAAAACAATGCCATTTTATAAGAGAAGTCAGACTTTTTGCAACAGGTAGGATTTAATTTACAGCACATCTCGTTCATTTCTATAGTATCCATAAACAGTGATTGACTGTTGCAATGACGTCAAGACTGTAATGTGATTGGTTATCAAGGCACACATGATCCAATTTGACCCTTACACTTTCTCCAATGGTAAGTAATACAGACCCTCATGTCTCCCAATAATAAGACAGACCTGAGGGTCTGCAGGGATTCCTCTCTATGGTGTCACTTCCTTTTGTAAGTTTTGTTTTGTTTTTCTGCATGTTCATTGGACCACATGACTTCTTGAAGATAATTACAGATTATGCCAACTTACTTAAGAGTTTCTTTTCTATACTTTTTTTTTCATTATGATATTAGCATAGTTAACAGTCATTTTTGACTTCATACACCACCTCAAAAAAAAAAAAAACATTCAATGCAAAATTAAAAGCATTCATTGTATGTATAAAATAAAAAATATATGCAAACCATAAACGAGCATTATTGACCCAAACATGAAAAACTTGAGGCATGTTCACTAAGAATGATAACTATAATGATAGCTATTAGTGTCCACATCAACTCACAATAATGTTCTGCCAAGTATGTGCTGCCATTTAAATGCTCATTCTCTCTAAAGCAGGATAGATTCAGATTGGCTGTCAATGTTTTTATCACTCATCAGCAGGAAAAATCTTCCTAAAACTGATTCCACTGATATCATTCCTCCACTGTTATTGTTGTGGTGTGAACTCGGCTATTCTTTTAAATTTAGAATGATTTTTAAAACGGTATTTTTATCATTATAGTTATCGTCCTCAGTATGAACAGGACTGCTGATATGTTACAGCGTAATTACACAAACTAAGTACTTAGTAATATTAACTAACTACATGTACTTACTAAGGTTAAGTTTAGGGTTCAATTTAGGGTTATTTACTTGCAATTATGCATAATTTACTGTAATTACTATAGTAAGTACATGTAACTACAGAACTATTAAGAAAAAGTGTTATGCACAAAACATATCTGGGTTGAATATACACTGCTTCCCAAAGAAGGAGAAAGAGCAGCACAGCGTTATTCCTTTAACTGACAATAATTATAGCAGGCAACAGCAATCGCATGTTCACAGGTCATGTGGCTGCGGTCACATGCTCGGCTGAGAGTAAAACGGGGACCACCCTGTCTGCTCCACTCACTCTCAAAGCAGACTACATTTGAAAGCACTTGCAAGGTCAAAGCTAGGTGTAAAAGGCAACGTGACTGTGATGTGTGAAGCAGTTTAAAAGTCAGACAAACACCTAGTGCTCTAATCCTTCTTTTCAAGTGCTGGGTTAAGATAGACAACTTGTACAAGGGGTTTGAGTCTAAATACAACTCTGCATACAAATGTAACTAGAAATCATTTCAAAAAAACAATCCTTACAGCTGCTGCAGGCAAACACGGAGCTCTTATGAGTGAAATTAAAAGATGTTCTGACACTGCTTCTTCAGAAAATCCTTCATCCTGTGAATCATTTTACAGCTGATTAGCTGCAAAACGGACATTTGAATTATACTGGGCTGGAAAGTGGCAGCAGGAATTTCTGTCTTTATTCAAAGCAAACGCTACAGCACCAGTATCAACAAAACAGCAAGTAAAGTGAATCTGCTTACTATCTGGAAAAATTATATGCTTGTCCAGTCAAGGTGCTTATCTGACACATTTACAATAAATTATTCAATGACGAGCAGTGGAGTGTTATGAATAAACTCATTAGCTCATGATATTTCGGGCTACAGTGTCACAAGCTTTCAAATAAATGAATGTGTTGACGGAGCAGGAAGAGAAAGAAATCCCTCAGGGAACAAGAGCTCCAGATTTCCTTTAGTGCATGTGTCTTTTGGGGAGGGAAGGAAACATATAATTGAATAATATTGTACTGTACTAGTATTACAGCATCACAGTACATGAAGAAGAGACTAGGGAGTGTTGTAATACATTTTGTTTCACTGCTTGTAACTTTGTTTTTTGTGCATTGTCCCTCATATATGATTCCCATATTTATCTGGTACAAATTGAAGTAGTTATTCATCAAATTTTCTTGTTCTAATGAATGGTTGTGCCATTTCTAATCATATTTCTTTTGAAGAATTTAATTTTATTTAAAACAGGAAACAATTTCTTAGACGCAGGCTTGTGCAAAATTCAGAACTAAAGAACCGCTTCCTTTCAGTTTATGAGTGTGAATTTGAATTGAACTGAATTGGCCAACCTGGTCTCATGACGAAAACCTGGGATCTCTAATCTCTAAGAAGATCTCTAATTCGTACCCAAGGATTCTGCATCCGGAGTATAATTCCGTGCAGGCTGAGCTACCGAACAAGCTTGTTACGTCCAGAAAGCAAAACATATGGAGCTGTAATCATAACTGTGTACGAAAACGATTACGAGTGCTCGATGTTTTAGCGCCTCTGGTGTTCATTTCTGTTGGAAACTGCAGTGATATGTATTTATTGGTAGGCTACATATTTTGGGTCTTGTGAAAAAGTTCCCAGAGGTACGTTTTCGTCATGAGACCAGGTAGGAATTGGCCACACCCCACAGTAAGCTGAATTGGAATGAAAGATGGATTTACTGAATTGTAATTCAATGATATTCAACACAGGCAGTGCATTTTGAGAACTGTTCCATCCATCCATCGCTTAACCTTCACAAGGCAGTTCACAAGGCTCTGTAGACCTTCAAAACTTTCAAACAAGGCTTTTGTCAACCAAGAAGTTAGTCTTGACAAACTTTACTTGTTTAATAAAAAAAGTCAGCTGAATTTCCATTTGCTTTATACTTTATATTCAAAATCTACAGTTTTACACCTCAGTTCAAATGCATTTTCTTAAACCTAACAGACAACTATTTTTAATGATGACTTCAATTCTTTCTAAATGGCATTCCCTTTTAAAGTTTCTAAACTAAAGTTGCTTGCAATTTATCACTTGCTATTCTGTTTATTTAAAATTTTAAGCCGGCTACATTATTGAAATGTGAACATATGGGTCTTTAATCCATTATTGATGGTAGACAAAATTTCCTTCTAAATGTGTCCCTCATGGTGTTTTTTCCCCTCTTTTGATGAAAGAAAGAGCACAGCTCGGCTGCTGGTATGCAGATCACTTTCTCAGGACAATCTCCAAAGAGCTGTTGAAACCATGCCAAAGTACTACCTAAACACAAAAACTAATAAATGGACCGGCCTAATTCAAATAAAAACTTCTTTTGTCCACTTTTGCTGAGTAATGCACTAGCTCATCCCTCATGAAAGCAATATTTCCATTTCAAACCATAATAAAAAGTATGCCTTCAAAGTGTTCCCTCAGCCTGAGCCAGAGACTGAGGAAAGAGATTGGTCTGCATTAAGCCTTGTCAGGACAATGGATGATGTTTATTCACGCCCTCTAAATAGATCACCGTCTTGTATTATAACGTTACCCGTAAACAGAAACCAAGAGGGCTTTTAACCTTCAACCTCTGCTAGATTATTCCAGAATAATGATCAAACTCAGTGATGCTACCAAGCTCATAGAGACTGATTTACACCAGTGTTATTTTAGTATTATTTACTGTATGAACTATAATAGTATTTTTAATAAGCTTCTATTTTATACTTTTCATTTTAATTGTCAGTAATTTTGTTCTGTTTTTGTAAGTATTTTTTTTAGCTTTAATGTGTTTAGATTTCTAGTTTTAGTACTTTAACTTACTTATTTCAGTTAGTTTCCAAGGTAACATTTATCATTTTCATGCAAGTTTTTAAAGTGTAATTATTTCATCTTTATTTTATTTCAGCTCTAATTACTGAAAAGATTTTTAATCATTTTTATTTTAGTTAAGGATAACAACACTAATTTAACACAGCAAATGAAGACCTTAGAACCGTGAAGCACTGGATGACTTCTCAACAAAGCATTTCTCAGTTCAATCAAAGAATAAAGATGAGAACAGATTTATGCTAATCCTGGCATAACGAAGCAAATACTTGCTAATTAGCCAGCTGACCTTTTCAGCCCACATGTGACGTGTTCATCTCACATTACAGCATTTCAATAGTGGAGACTGGGGAGTGTCATATACAATGACCACCCTCTGTGTGATGGTTTATAATTTAATTGGCTTATAATTTGATTTGTGATCATCATAATGGATGTTAAATTACTGGTTGAAGCAGGTATGTAACATAGTAGTAAGTCTGACAAATAGATTTTATAAACAAACTTTAATGACTGTTTGTGAAAGAAAATTTCACTTTATATTATTATATTCCATCTGCTATCCAGCCTGTACTTTTTCCCCCTCGAGATTCTCCTGCTGCCACATGGATCATATTCCATCTTGTTTACACCTGCTCAGTGGGTCTGTTTTGCTGTGCGCCAATAAGGACCTAATTAAACGCTGGATCCTCAAGTCAAGCTCAGTAAGTTTTGAACCTGAGTTCATCCTTTGATCTTCTCTGACAGATAAGGTGTCTGCTCTGAGTCTAAACCTCCACTTGGAGAAAATCCAGTTCATTATAAAAAAAAAGTGTGTGTGTGTGTGTGTGGGTGGGGGGTATTTATGGCTAAAGAAGCTCAAGTGTTTAGGATCTATAACGATCTCCTCATGCAAGTTTGGGTTTTCCACCCTGACAGAAGGAGGATACAGCTGCTGCAGGATTACAAATCCATATCAGCCCACCCTTTGTGCGCCAGTGGATTCTGTACACTCAAGTAAATTCTTCGAAAATCAGCCATTTCAGGAATTTTTTTTAGTAACTTTCAGTAACTGCCTTCTGCTCAAAACCTTTGAAGTCCTCTTAACTTTAAAAATGTAAAAACTGCTATGTCCATACTGTTAAAATGCCAAACAGCATTAAGTGAACTTTCAAAGTCTGTAGAGTGAACTGGTAAAACATCTAGTCTACATTCAAACAAGAGGATCAATGGATTTGTTACTTCTGAAAGGAAATGTTATATATATGTACTCCACATCTGGAACAAAACCAAGTGCTTTTCCTCCATGCAGGGGGAAAAAAAACCTGCATTATCCAGCCTTTCCTAGTCTCATCTCAGCTGATTTGGTTTGCTGGTTTTAGAAGGATTTGGGTACTTGTCAGCTAGGAAACTGGATAAGTGACCAAATAGCTGTTTTCTTTTTTGTTCGGACTTTCGCCTTTTCTCCTCTGCTTCTCTTTCTTGTCATGGTTCAGTGCCAATTCCCTGAACAATAAAGACAAACTGGCACAGTGGTTTACAGTGATGTGTACGAAAAATGGCAATGACACACATCATTCGTTTAGTTCGCCTCTTGCCAGAAAGAGAGAGCTCATTTATATGCCAGACAGAGGGAGCAGGTGTTTCAGCTTCAGGCTAGCTTAACATCAGTTAATGCCCCTCAAACCCCCTGCAGGCAAAATCATAAGGATGGTCTGAAAAAAAAAGACAAATAAAACATATACACACACACACACACACACACACACACACACACACACATATAGTTATTTGGTTTGCTGCTCTAGCTGGTCTCCGAGTTTGACAAGAAGGTTTAGTTGATCAGTTATCAGGTTTCCCATGCAATCTTTCTGCACAATGAGGATTCATATTGTGAGCAAGACAAATTAGCTTAAATTGACAGACATTAAGAATATTCAAATGTATACGAAATTTGATAATTAGATTATTCTAATGCATTCTAAATCCTCAGTATCCATTTCAGAGATTAATAAAGTGTTGGTGTTTTGAAAAACCTTCGGTGTGCACTGAAGTCACATTTGCTCACATCAGCTCTTTTTTCTCAATCCTTTTTTCTCTGTAGTTCCGTTTTAAGTATTAATGAGGTCTAAAGAGCAGGGCAGGTGAATAAAACATCAAAGACACACTTACACGGTCCTTCAAATTAAAATCTGGGTTAGAGAGCAGTGTTCTGATTTCACTGAACATCAAATGTCGTTTTTGAGAATTGAGGTGGTGTATTTTTTTACACAAAAATTCAAGCTGCAAAAGATATGAAACTGAATACAGTATATTAATGATTGGAATAAAAAATAAATAAAAAATACTTATGATTGGGCCTTATCTGGAACAAAAATGAAAGCAGAAAATTAGAACAAAAACTATTTACTATTTTATGACTGTTTTAATATTTGATGTACAACATTTTATTCTTAGCAATATGTAATCAGTATAATGTTGAGAGAGACATGATCAGTTAGCAATTAAAATGCAATCCCTTAAGGAATAATGCTACTACATTTAAATTAGGGTTGCAAAGGCACAGAATAAGCAGTCTCAGCAAAATACTGTGTATTTCAATTAACACTTCGAAATTACTTCCAAGAATCATGCCACTGAAACTTGAACCTGGTTAAAATGCTTTCAACATGGAAACTTTGATACCAAACCTGTGATAAGTAAAGCCCTATCACAGAGCACTGATTCCAGCATTGTTTCCAACACCGAACAAAGAAACACGTTATCTGTAGGCTTTTAATGTATTCTGATAGGTTACAGGAACCTGCTATCTTACTGTATCAGACACACATGGCATGAGTTTTGAGAGTTGTACAACATGCATTTTCAAACTAAATGCGTCAAAGTGAACACCGTCCCAACACACCACACCCTCTGTTTTCAATATGATATCTAAATAATGCAAGCAGTCCTTACTTTAAGGGTGGCTATGTGCAAAAGTGACCCATGTGGGTGTGAAGCCATTCTGGATGGAATCATTATCACATGGGAATTGAAGCATGAGTTGAGATGAAGAATAGTACAATGCAAAGAGCAAGTGCTTGCGGTAAAGATTTATGAAAGTACAAAAATATATGATTAGCCTATATTATATACACACAGTGTCAGTAGTTTATCATTTAAATAGTCTTTTCTTATCTGCTATGTACATTAGGGTTTCTTGTACATTATGTTAATGTTTATTGCATTATATTAGTGTCATGTGTTACCATGATGGTGTTTTTTTATGTGTATGACACTGTATATTAGTATTCACCTTGGTATTTACCTGTGGAAAAGTTATTTGGTGAATTTTGATTCATCATTTGGCTTTTTCTTTAACAACTGTGTTTGAAAGGTGGTTGTCGGTATATTTTAAAAGTTAAAACAGATTTTAGTAATTTTGTATATTAACATTATTTCAGTTATTGAAAAATATTTTATTTACAGTACACTAAATTTTAATCTCTAAAACTTAAAATGGCGCTACCGTATTTTTACCCTAATGTTCTGTAAAGCAGTGGTTTTCAAACTTTTTTAAGAGTGACCCTATTTTTTTCCTTTTTAAATTGACGCGACCCACATAATCAGAAGATCTGGGAACCTTGGCCGCTTTGAGTGGCCTAGGCCCACCCAAGAGGCCATATGACTGACACACTGTAAAAGAAAAAAAAAAAATCAGTAAAATTTACAGTAAAAAAACAGCAGCTGTGGTTTCCAGAATTTTACCGTAAAAAATATGGTAGCAACGTTTTAGGGCTTAGGGATTTAACTTAAATTTACAGTTAAAAACCATATTTCTACACTGATAACCATCAAAATCAGGTGGTGATGAGAAAGTCACACGATGAGCCAAAGCTCACCACAAGCAGCTTTCCCACAAGCTGAGAAGGCTAATATTAATATATATAGATGTATATAGAAGGTGTACAATGTCATTTACACAAATAGTAAACACCATCATGGAGACACTCATAAAACTGAAATATGCAATAAACATTAATTTAACAAAAGTAGATGTAACATACAACCCTAATAAACAACTTATAAGAAAAAACTAAGAAGAAACATAGTTATTTCAAAGAAAAAACTTCAAATTTGAAATGCAATGCAGGGAATTCTGGGAATGTCAATTTACGGTTTTTCCCTGTAAATTATACAGTCTTTTTCACTTCCAAAAATGGTATTTTACCATAAAATTGTCTGAAATGTCTATTACAGTTTTTCACCATATAGTAGGGGAACTTACCGTTAACCATTTAACAGGTTTTTACTGTAGCATTTTCACAGTTTTTACTGTTAAAATCATGGTAATTTTTTACAGTGCAGGTAAAGCAATAAATCACATTTTGTTTTGTGCCACATCACATTTAGGGGCGTGGAAATGTCCCCACAATAACAGACGTGTGTTTTTCATGTTCAAAAGTCTATGCTGCGAACTTTACATATTTCACATACTTTTGAAAATACAGTGTTTAGTTGATCCTGATAAGCGCTCATTGTCACAGTTGTAAACACAATGCCTTTCTTACTCCATGAGGGGGTTTGGCATCACGGCATCTTTGTTTCCAGGTGGAACGTTAAAAAAAGGCGACACACACGTCTCCCGGAAATTCTGTAGAATTCAACAAATCAGATGACGACTTTGAAACTCATGAAGTGTTTCCAATTTTGTGTGCGATATGCATCAGATGTTCAGTCAACGGTCCGTGGGCGTGATGTCTGAGGCTGAGACTACAACCCACATAGTGGCGCGAAGCAGGGTGGGGCCAGTGGAGCGAATGTTAATGAGTGACAACTGCTCCACAGACCAGTCTCAAGCCCCATGTGTGGAGGAGCTCTGGAAGGATCAGGCTCTGTTCCAGAATCAAATCACTGAGGGTGCTTCTGAAATTAATGAGTGGGCATTAGCCTTCATTCACATCTATATTGACATATCATGTTTTGTCCAGTCCATTGTCATGATTACTGCTAGTATGTAACTGCGATTTTGAGAGTGAATCCTCTATTCACATACCAATGTCACTCCCGAAACTTTGCAGCACGGATGCCACATTGGTCCTCATAGCAGCAACGAAACTTTTATTCAGTCACCTAAACGAATGTGTCATGTTGGTCTTTTCGCATTGGTCTTTTCGCGTGATGGAAACACTTGATGCCTTGTATAAAATAAGTATTTTACTGCTAAGGACACTAAATCTAAATACTCTGGATGGAAAAATATTTTCTCAGAGCTGTTTGTTTATTGGTAGGTTATGGAGTCAGTCAAAGCATCTTTGATCTATGATAAAAACACAGGGCAGCAGTCTGAGGTTTGCAGTTCCCCAGCCAAACACAAGCCCAGTTGATTACAATTGAATTACTTGTAAAACGTTTACATTTTACTTCTAAAATGTTTGTTAAACACGTTTAAATGTAGCCAATATTGTATACATGTTTAAAACAGTATAGAATATGCTGTATTAAAAACTGTACTCATCAAAAATAAAAATTTTGCTATTTTGCTAATTTGGCAGATGAATGGAATACATCTGATCCACCTGAGAATGTCTTAGACTATGTGAGCAGCTTCCGTTATCGACTCTATGAAGCCAGAGCTATTGCTCTTCTAAAATTAGGTAAGTCTCAGGAAAAGATGCAGAGGTTGTTTGATCGTAAGGTTAAGTCCAGAAACTTTCAAGTAGGCAATCAAGGGTTGGCTTTATTGCCTGTTCTGTCTAGTCCATTCCAGGCTAGATTTACTGGACCTTTATACGATTATGAAGTGTTATCCTAATAACAACTATTTGTTAAACACGCCTGATCGTCGAAAGAAAACACAAGTTTGTCATGTTAACTTACTGAAACCTTATGTGAGTCCTGTACCTTCTTTGTTTGATGTTGTAACAGCTACTGAGACTGTAGATCTGAGCGTTTCAGCATCAGCTGCAGAGATGGTTGAGAGTTTGGAGGAGAAGAATGATCCTTCTCGAGGTGTAGTGCAGGGGCGCCTTGATAATTCTGAAGTCCTTGCTAATCTAGCTTGTCATTTGTCTCATTTGTGTGAATCAGAGAAGACTGATATAATTAAGTTGGTAAGTTCATTCCCCTCTCTCTTTTCTGACGTTCCTACCTGAACTCATGTCATGGAACACGACGTTGATGTTAGTCTGGCTCAGCCTGTGAAACAACATCCATATCGAGTAAATCCTATAAAAAGGAAGTTGCTACAGAAAGAGGTGGATTATTTACTTGCTCAATTTAGCAGAGCCTAGTTTCAGTTCTTAGAGTTCTCCCTGCATTTTAGTGAGTAAACCTGATAATTCTTATCATTTTTGCACTGAAGCTTAACTCTTTGACAAAGCCTGACTATTTTCCTTTGCCCAAAATTGACGACTGTGTAGACCGTGTGGATTCTGCACAGTTTGTCAGAAAATTTGATCTCCTGAAAGGTTATTGGAAAGTGCCACTAACATCTTGTGCTAAGGAATTATCTGCCTTTATTACACCTGATAGTTTGCTACAGTATACAGTTATGCCTTTTGGGGTCTGAAACGCTCCTGCTACATTTCAACGGTTAGTAAATCGAGTGTTGTCTGGTTTGTCCGGATGTGAAGCTTACCTGGATGATGTTGTTCTGTACAGTTCTTCTTGGTTGGAACACCTCACACAAATTCGAGAGCTTTTTGAGCGGTTGTCTAAAGTTAACTTGTCTATTTTGAAGGACCTTTCTTACTTGCAGTTGATGCTAGTGCTTATGGCGCTGGTGCTGTTATTTTGCAAGAAGACGCAAATGGAATCGAGTACTTTTCAAAAAAATTCAGGAAGTGTATTCTACTGTGGAAAAAGAGGTCTTAGCCCTTGTTTTAGCCGTTCAGCACTTCGAGGTCTATTTAAGCTCGGTCTGTGGTCCTATCGTCGTATATACTGACCATAGTCCGTTGACTTTCTTAAATCGAATGCACGGTAAAAATCAGAGAATTATGAGGTGGAGCCTTATTTTGCAGTCTTTCCACTTAAAGATTAAACATATACGTGGTAAGGATAACTTAATTGCTGATGCTCTCTCACGGGTGTAAGAGATCCAATTAGTGTCGGGTTATCTCTTCTCTATCACTTTTCTTTCTTTTCTTTAGTTTTGTTTGTTTTGGGTTTGTCCTTTTTCTTTCTCTCTCCTTCTCTCTCTCCTTTTATCTCTTTGTCCTAGGGCCCAGGAATCCAAGAGTAGAATGAAGTGGAATTTATGGAGATGAGTATTAATGTTATTATAAACTACATTGTTATTATATTTAAATAGTTGTTTGCTTGTGTATATGTTTTTTTGTTTTCTTTTGTCGGTTCTTTAAGGAACCTCCTTTTGGAGTGGGAGGTGTGACCACCCTGAGTTCTCTCCGGATCCTATTGGGCAGAGTGTGGCAGGCTCTGATTGGTCTTTCCCATGTTAATTGTTAATTGGTAGCATATATAAGTGTGTTATCTGTTATCTGAGATAGGCACTCTGTGGGGATGATTTCTCAGGAATGACTCTTTCTGTCTCTTTGCTTATTTGTTTCTTTTGGCATTCCTTATATTGTGTAGTTAAAGTTTTGTTGTTATTTATTTCTTTGATTTTCTTCATTATCCCTAGACTTATGTTTATTATTATTACTGAATGCTGTTGTTTTCGTTTAATAAAATAAAATGATTGACATTGAGATCTTTTGTTGTTTGATCCTTATTTTTTGTTGCAACCTTAAAGGAGCGGGTCGTAACAAGGTAAAAAAATAAGCTATTATTATTATTATAAAAATTAATGGGTAAAATCAACCAGTTATGTTAAATAAACAATCCAACTCAATTTACCCAGCAGTTGGGCAAAAACCAACCCAAATTGGGTTGTTTTTAACCCAGTGTTTTTTATAGCATAGAAGCAGACATGACTGTAAGTGAAGGAAAAACTCCCATTGATAGTGGGAACGTATTTGCTCTGCCTGTGGATCTATTTTACTGGCAGGCACTCCAGTCATTTTCAAGGTTCAGCTCCATCCTATCCCTCCTCACAGCACGTAGAGGCCCACAACAAAGCTTTTTCCCTCCTCAACATGGCATCTGAGCCATCGCATCCTGCCGTTTGATGTGAACGAAGGCTGCAGAAAATCACTCACTTCATACAATCTGTGCTCCTGTTCAACTATTCATCCTCCTTTTCAAAGACCTGCATGCTAGAGTTTAACTGCACATATCTTCTCCATTTATTCCCACTGACGGTTTAAAACTGTAATTGAAATCCAGCAAATGTAATTATGTAAATCCGACAACCCCCGTCGCAACCTAAATGCGAATACGGCTGCACGCGAACGTGTTTGATGGTGATTACTTAGCAACAGGGAGGTGATTTGCTTTAGCGCTGTGAGATCTTTCATTATACACAGCCATTTAGTAGCAATTACTTACTGTGCCAGTGGGGCACGCCCTCCAAATGGCTAATAACACTTTGTGTAAGCAGGTCTAAATATTAAAATAAATCATGCAGTCTTGTCTTAATCCACCAGCAGATGGGCTGCTTTGTCTGCTCTTCACTGGACGCCCGTTCCAAGAAGCTGGACCATCTATCTTGTCAGAGTAGAGGTGGTACACCATTTGGGGTTCTCCATGGCTGAGTCTGGGTTTTTTTATAATGGCACTTGGGCGAATGATGGATGCCTTCCACTCTTGATGAAGTTCTTGGTATGTGCATCTCCTCTCAGGCAGAAAGGGGCGCCCCATGTGAGGTTACCCGACCACCATCCCCCCTCCTCAAAGCCTCGGTTTCTGAAGGCGTGGGCTTTTTTTTTTTTTTTTTTTACTTTGGAGAGAGAGAGGGACTGAGATACTTTTAACAGATGGGCCCTTTTTCCAATATCTCTGAAGCTCATGCCTCTACCCAACGCATGACTTTTACTGGTCCTGGCTTTCTGAGATAGGGAGCATGAGATATGTGACAAAAAATGATATATAACTTCCTTTATTTTAAGGTCTCATTAATATTAAAATATCTTATATTAAAAAAAAACATAATGCAATGAAATATGTGATGTAACGTAATGAAATATATATAAAAAAAAGTTCTATCCAGAAGAGTATTATTTTATATTCTATTAGAGTATATTAATGTTTTGTTTTAGCTTTTATTATAATTTCAGTTTTAATTTTAGTTAAGGTTTTAGTATTTTTATGTGCTTTTGTCATTTTTATTAAGTCATTTTATTTTTGTTTCTTTACTATTTTTATTTAGAATTAATTTATTTTTATTTCAGTTTTAGAAGTTTTGGTACTTAAACTTAAATTTATTTTAATTTAGTTAGTTGGCCAGGCAACATTTTTATTTTCAGGTTTTTCATCTAATATTTATTATTCATGAGGTGTAACTTTTCTTTATTTAATGAAACCTTTTAGTTTCACTAAAACTAAATGGTTTTAATTTAAAGATAGTTTCTCAATATACTGTAAAAAATTATTTTTCAAAGCTGTAAATAAAGATTATTGGAGTACATTTTACAAGAAAACACATTTCTTAGTCAGTCTTTCTACTTCAAATTTTCATGTTTAATTCATTGTTTCTTGCCATTTTTTTTTCTTCATTGTTTTTTGCCATTCTTTAGTTTTAAGGAAAACTACACATTTAAATACGCCATTCCAAATCTTTATGACTTTCCTCTATGGAACACACTGGAACAAGATGTTTAAAAAATTGTCTCAAGTGTCGTCTTTTTTTTTTTTTTTTCTTTTTTTTTTTTTTTAATACAGTTAAAGTAATTGGGGTCCATTATTGTTTTAGACCACACTGACAGTTCTTCAAAATACCTAAGCAACATTAGGGCAAACAAATGACAACATTTTCATTTTTTGGTGAACTATTCCTTAATATATGATAGTTTACCTAAGAAATTAACCCTCACAATATTGTCATAGAGAGTAGATAAGCATAACCTTCTATCATTCCTCAGGTTTAGTGCTTAGGCTAATTTGAATTCTCAACAGCATCATAATTCATTATGTTTGGTCGCAGGTAGCCAGCATATCATTTCAATAGGACATGAATAATGTAGGACCCTCTGAAGCCCCTGGCCCTAGAACAGAGAAGGAGATGGGAATTGCAAGGGGTTAATATAGGTCTGGCTTTTCCATCCTTAGGGTTACAGATGAGGAAGTCCACAGGGAGCCTAGGGCTCAGCGTCTTCCAATTTTCACTACATCACCAAGACAATAGTCAATCGGGCCAGGAGCAGACACACAGGAAGGCCTCAATACCACAGCATGACTCGTATGGATTGAGACTGAAGGGTGAGGTGAGTCAGGGGTGAGAGATGATGTGTGTGTGAGCGGAAATGGTTTTCTCCATTTGGTTGTTGATGCATTAATGAAAGGTTAATTATTTATTTATTTGCTATAGTGTAATTCTCTGTCAGGATGTCTCCAAAACAAACACCTCACTGAGTGTCAAGATTCTAAAATATATATACTGTTTTTTTTTTTATCTGAAAAAAATACGGTATATATCTGAAACGTACACCTGAAACGTGCTGAAGCGACTTACATAATTATAATACAATTAACATGCAAAACATGAGCGAAACTGCTCACATCTGAATATGTGCAAACAGAGAGAAGTAGTTATATTTACTTCAAATAAATTTGTTTAGGCTTGGCGTTTATAATAAACATTGTTTATAATGAATGTCACTAGAATTTGTTTGTTTTATACTAATATTTTTCATTCCTATTCTATTCTGAATACCATTAAATTAAAGGATTTGTTTAGGAGTAAGGGGAACTAAAATACATGTTTATAGTGTTCATAATGTTAGCAAACATTTTATTTACCAGTATTTCTGAATGTAATAACAAAATGTGACTTATACTGTAATGCAACTAATTTGCATTTTATTTCATTAGTTGTAGTAGCAGTAGTAGTAGTATTTGTATAATTATTTGTCTCTCAACAACACAATATTGACCAGGTGGGACTTTAAGTCTGAAGTTGCACCCGGTCAAAATTGTATTGTTGAGAAGCAAAAAAAAACCAGAACATAATATCAGTACAATAACAGATGTGATATTGCTTTTATATAACAATTTGACAAACAGTAATAGTGTGTAGCTTACATTTTAGACACAATATCGCCTTTAGTTCCAAAAGAATACAAACAGAATCAACTGTTGTGTGTCTCTGAGCAACACACAGTATGTGGTTTCATTCTTGAACAATTTAGTTGAATGAATGATTCAATGACTCAATCAAAAAGACAGTCACTTTTTTCATTCATTTCCTGAATGTGCTTTGAATAAATTGTTGAATAAATGATTCAGTGACTCGCTCATAAAGACAGTCATTTGCCACCAACTACTGACATGATGTAACCTGCAGAAAAAAACACTGAAAAATCCTCAACATTACTGCACAGATTTGACAGTCTAAAAACACCAACTTAGCAATACTTTTGCAGTTAAACTACATTAAAAGCATCAAAAGGATGCTAACTCCGGAAATAGTCCACTGTTTTTGCATTCCTCACTGTCTGGATTCTTTTACCGTATAACAGAAGCCCTCATGCAGGCTGGCTGTCAAGAACTAATGTATCAGTTTCCACAACATGCAAAACCTCTGAACCGCTTCGGTCAAAAGCCTTAGAAGTACCATTAGACTACTCCTGATGGAGGTCCTTTTTTATTGACACTGCATAAACCGAATCAGCTACGCCACCACAGAATGTATGATGGGGGACAGAGTCTGTAGATCCTGAAAAATTTGTCATTTTTGGATCTGTACACATATTTGGATGTACGCTAAAACCAATTAAATCGGTTAATTGTAAAATACCTTACCATTTACAGTGAAAAACTATAAATGGTTTAACATTGCATTGTGTCATTTTACTTTAAAATACTGTCAAATTTTTGTGTTACATTTCCTTAATGTGCTTTGGCGATGTCTGTGTAAACAAAAAATGTACATTTGAGAACCACCTTTACCTCAAATTACAAATGACATCAACTTGGTAGGTTAAAACAGCAGCAATGGCCGGTGTGGTGGAACAGCTGAGCGTCCCTGTGAAGGGCTAAGACTGCGCTGAAGGTCTGCCTCATCCTGTGCAGGTGTTTGAACAGCTGGCTGAGTCTGGACCCGAGGGCGCTCTACAGGAAGCCAGAGAAGAAGAAAACAACTCAGCAACAAGAAAAGAGGCGGGGTGCAGGTGATGGACGAAAGCAGACTGGAAGGATCCTCATACCTGCTTGTTACAGGAGGGTTTTGCTGGTCTAAGCACATTCCGGGGGGTCTCTGCGTTTGGAAGGCATTGGAGCAGCTCGAGGTGAATGGAATAATAACAAAGTCTATGTGGCTTTGAGGGATACCCGTCAGACCAAGACCACAGAACAACCAAGGTCTGAATCCAGCTTTGTGCTATGAATACAAGGATTTAATAACAGGATCCGTAAAGTGATATTTTTAAGATATTTGGGGAGGGGGGGGGGGATATATCCTTATATCATACCAAAAAAAATGTGTAATTAAAAGACATTAATAAACACTTTGTTAAGAGATTTTTTTCTACTAATAAATAATAAAAAACGGTTATGTCAAACTTTTTTAGTTTAGTGTAATAGTTTTTATTTTTAGGCGAAAAAAGTGTCCTTAAAAGAATGAAAAGAAGAAAAAAGAAGGAAAGTGTCATTAAAGGAATGACATTAACGTATTTTACTGCATTAACATATTTACATTTTTAATTATTTATTAGGAGAAATAAAAACTATTTTAACAAAACTCCTTCACTGATTATTAATAGTTGAAAAAACTTTTGTATATTAAAAGTCATATGGTTCAACCAATAAAGTGATGAGACTCAACTAACAAGAATCATGATGAAACAGGAAATTACAAGAGGACCTCTGCAGACCCACATGATTGTGTATCAAGGTCAGTAGGTCTCTTAAAATACTGTATAATTTCACCTTTTATGACAAGGCAAGCCAGGTTTGATTCTGCCATTTTGTCCGACAAACAAACCAGACAGTAGAGTAGATTAACATCGGTGGACTTAAACTTGAAAAATGGTGTGTATTGACGTCTTTCTGTGGTTGAAACAATATACCTTCTGATGTTCATTCATGTTTATTTCGTGCTGTAACTAGTAAAGAGAAAGAGATGATCAGTTAACGTGCTGCTTGAACTGAGGCGCTACAGCACTCTGTCACAACACATTAAAGAGCCACAAAACTGTATTTATTGATTGAATTTCTTTACAAAATTTGAAAGCTGAGACTTTGTTTCATACCAGAAGTAACCTGCTCTGTCTTGTCTGTTGTCAGTGTCCTCTCTGTATTTTTCACTACATGAGAACATGATGTGTGGTGTGAGAGCACCACGGCTTGTCAGATGTAGCAACAACAACTAAAGGGGGAGAGTCTTTGCGAAGGGTCAGTTCCCCCAAAATGTCATGATATTTATGAATTGATTCATTTTAAATATCTTTAAAAATTTAACATTTTTTATTTTTAAAAATAATGATTAAGATGTGTACTTGCATGTACTCAAGCTGTAAGAAAAAATGTATTACTACACCACATGTCATTTTACCGTAATTAAATTAAAATGTTCCTAGAAAATCGTATAAAAGTTTTTCAAAACCATTTGAAACCAACATGAATACAAAGAGCACATTTCTAAGAACTTAGCAGTCATGGACACTCTTAAACGTCACTGACCCATCACAAAAATTAGCAATGGTCACACATTAGTGCAGATCTCACACACAAAAATGATTATAAAACCATCTTTGTCTTTATAACCAAATAAAACAAAACTGATCTAGATTGTGTCAATAAGATGTTGAAATGTGTTGTTATATGTTAGATGAAAAAAAAAAATCATTATGAAATTTTATTATTTATTTTTTAACAGCTTTCAGATTATATTTTATAGAAATTATAAGGTCTAACTAGGGGTAGTGATCGACCACCTGAAATGTATTTTGGCACATTTCTTTATTCTATAGGCCTTTTCATACAGGAAAACCATTTAGGCAGCACTCCTGTTGTGAAGCACTTCAGTCAGTGTGTTCTGCCATTTTTTTCCTACTATTCGCTTTGGCAAGCTTACAGAAGGGGCAGTTTGAAGAATGCCAAGGGACATTGGGCCTCACATGGTCTCTGTTACAGTGGACTTATGACCAATTTGTAGCGTGGGCAGCCAAAGACTTGATTTAGTGGGCACACATGGTGCTCTGCTTTGGCTGGTATACATTTAAAGTGTGTGAAATTATTCCAGATGACATACCTCACCTCCACCGTATCTAACTGCCTTATAAGTGCTCGCAGCCTTAAGCATGGGAGAGTGAGCCAGCAGTGGCTAAAGTTAGGCTAAGTATGCTTGTTCATGGTCCTCTAGGCCCACTAGAGAATTTGGAAGAGGATATAGAAAAGCAAATGTTATCATGTTCTTATCCTTCACCTGAACTGGACCTTTTCATTAGGCTAAACACAAGAGCTGCTTAGTATAACTCAGTTTCCTGCCTGGTTTCATTCACCAAACAGAGACGTTAATTACACACACATCATTTGCAAAGCTTTTCCACTGCACGAATGTGAAACCTAACAGAATATTACAGCATTGTTGACAGACACCCTCCCATATGACTGCACATGAACAATGCTGGCAAAACGGGAGGAATCCACAAACCATACGTGACCACAGCCAGTACAGTCTTCATGGGAAATGAGCAACATGCTTTAATGGTGGATTGTGGGATTGATATCAGAGCAGAGTAAGCAATCTGAGCATCAAAAATCGGAGAAGTGCCCAACTTTTCGCAAATGAGAAATGAAGGATGCTGATTTAGGGTGTAGACAGTAGGTGCGTTTCCTTTACAGATTTGCGCAAAACTTTTGCGATATTTTATAAAAAACTATTCCGAAATGATGCCTTTCCATTAACCAATGTTATGCGACTAAAACATTTTTTTTTTCCTTTCGCGATAAGTCATTACAATGGATGTTGGTAGGTTTACGTATATATCGCAGCCGTTTAAGCTAGCAATTATTTTTAATCGAAGAAGACATAGGCGTGTATCTTTAGAGAAGCAGCGCGGAGAGCCGCTTCTGAGGCGCTTCTCATATGTGCCGCGGCGTTGCTGGTATAAACATAAGCATTGACTATAGTGGCCGCAATCAGCTCTGGTGTTCGGGTCGGAGCCGTAATGCAGTGTAAATTAGGGGTTATCCAAGCATTAAAGGCAAGGAAAGCACTTAATACTTGAGAGCGGCCACGTATGAGGTGTTTCTTGGAGGTCATAGTAAATTAAAGAATGATCATGTGAATTTTACGTACGCCAAGTGACTTGTAAATGCAAAAAAAAAAACAGTTTCCATTGCAGTTTTGTGATGTATTCCTTCTTTGAATTGCCTGAAAAACCACCTCATGCAAGCGTAAAAACTTTTTTGGGATATACTGTATGGGAGTTTTTGCGAAATTTTGCATATTTTCAATTTGTAATTTCAATTTGCACAATTTGAAGGGTAATGGAAATGTAGCTAGTGACGTCTGTGTGAACGCAGAACGAGATTACCAGTATGAGCACGTAAGAGTTCAGAATGCGCTAACGTAAGACGTCTACTCTGGGCCAATCATAACATGCTGACACAGATGACACATTTACTACGTGCTGTGTAGTTCAGTTTGCAGTCGTCTACTACGATGTCTCTGGGTGAACATTTGACACAAAAATGAAACATCAACAAAAACACTGACTACGTATACCCCTCCATGTTTACAAACACAACACCGGGAGGTGCAGCCATTTAGACGTCATTTCCAGTTAATGATTTCACTGAATTTACTGGTATTTTGAAACTGATGTGTGAATGGTCATTTACCGGTAAAAAGACGGAACGTCATTGCCTGTGTGAACAGTGCATTTTTTTATATACCAGTAAAGTCGTTCCAGTAATTTAACTGGTAGGGTACAATGGGGCTAAAGGCGCCCTGGGGTAAAAGGCGCCTTTGATATTATTTTCATCTAAACCACTAGATGGCACAAAAACGTGGCATAGCACTTTCCAAAACATCCGCTTTTCAACATGCACGTGTATATTTGTCTGATCTTTGATGTGATCGCGCGCAGCAGTGCAAAGTTGATTCTGTGCTTACTTGATCTAATATTTTATGTTTTTTAAAATGTTGTCGATTTAAGTAGCAAATGAGAATCGCTAAAATTAATGCATATAGTTTGAGACAAAGGTCTTCTTTATGATTTTCAGTTTTGTTTAAGATAATTAAAGCAACAGTTTTAAATAACGAAAGAATATGTAAAAGTATGGTATTTGGGGTAAAAAGCGCCCCTGCTGTTGGGGCTAAAGGCGCACAGTAATTAACATGATAATTAATAGATGGCTGACTTTTCCATTTGTTGACATGACATGGTTAGATTCAGATGGTAAATATCATATATTATGTTGGGTGTCCATATTAGAGATAATCACCATGTTTAGAATGAAACCATCATATTTAAAAACATGATATTAATCATATCATATAATAAAATATCATTTGTTGTTACTACTGTAAATATATATTCAATTATTATTGGATCTCCTTCAGTACTTTCAGAATCTTTATTTATTAAAATGATTTTGTTTCTGTACTTTAAAATATATATTTTTATATTAACATTTTAATGACAGTATATTTATTGAACAAAAATATATATTTTTTATTTTTCAAAATAAGCAGAAAACAGTACAAACTTTGCTAAAGTGATTGTTTTGAACAAGTATTAACTTAGACATTATTTAAAAAACATTATTTTAGCTGAAGTATTTGTATCAATACTGTGTGCCTTTTACGCCATGCTGGTGGGCCTTTTCCCCCGTGTGGGGGAAAAAAGCCCCCCTTGCCACCTCATACATTTATAAGATTTTTAAACAAAATAAACAACTTGAATTATTTATTTTCACACAAAATCTGTTGCTCCATTAATGTTCAATACAACGTATATATATATATTTTTTTTTTTTTTTCTGCAATTATACATTTTAGGCGCAGTGAATAGCACATTTTTTCTTAAGGTGGGGCTTTAGCCCTGTTGTACGCTATTACTGTGTGAAAGGGGCTAATGAAACATTTCTAATGTTACAAAAGATTTCTATTTCTAATTCAAATAATGAATAGTGTTCAGAATACTGTTCTATTCATTAAGGAATACTGGGAAAAATTCAGTTTCCAAAAAGTATGAAGCAGCACAACTGTTTTCCAAATCAGCGTATTAGAATGATTTCTGAAGGATCATGTGACTCTAAAGACTGGAGTAATGATTGCTGAAAATTCAGCTTTGCCATCACAGGAATAAATTACATTTTAAAAATGAAAGTTTTAAATCACAATTTTTCACAATATCACCATTATTACTGTATGGTGCCCAATGAAGGCCACTTATACACATTATATGTGTTGTTTAAATGTCCAGTTCACTAAAGGAATTATTCAAATCAGGTAGCAGCGCAAATGTAATGTGAAATGGAGCCGTTCCAGATCTTGAGGGTTGGTTGTGAGTGTTAGGTTGTGGAGGACGCTCTACCACTGCAGTCCCAAATATGCTCTTTAAAATGCATGAAGTGCACTGTGCGTCTGGATATATGCCCAGTTATAGCGCTCTTCTCCATCATCTTCTGCCATGACCAATTGAAAATGTACACAAACATCTCTTTTAAATTAAATTTTGTATTTGACTTGACCTTCAAAAGGCACTGATATAAGAGCAATGATTTAAAAATCACTACTAAAGCTGAATTTGGGCTGCTGCAGTGGATAGTGGTAAAATAAAGGTCTGGGGTGGGGGCTTAAAGCCTGAATACATTCACCTTCAAAGCTTAGTCTGTTCTGCCCATAGCAAATACACACTCATCCCACTCTGGCCATGTAGGTGAAGGCTGAGACTGGAGAGAAACAAAGAAGAAGAGAGGGTTTTTACCTCCAGACTATGTGCAAGGATGGAAACACCATCACAGAAATC
Organism: Spinibarbus caldwelli; assembly: GCA_039654775.1. NCBI lineage: Eukaryota > Metazoa > Chordata > Actinopteri > Cypriniformes > Cyprinidae > Spinibarbus > Spinibarbus caldwelli. The sequence goes on along the minus strand of CM077223.1, from coordinate 20,003,167 downwards.
AAGCCTGTCCTCCCACATGTGCTTCCCATCTGTCCTGTCACGCACAAAAATCACTGTCTGCTTTCAGCTCCCCGCTTTTCAAGGTGCAAAGGGGATTCTCCTGGAAATCTACTAGACACCTTGACTGTTTAGACAGTGAGGCTGAAAAATATGAATTTACAAAACAGACTATACATTTAGACAAAACTATGCTACCCATTTTACTCTGTAATCCCTTGAGTAGTTAAAAACATAGACCATTTCCACAAATTACTGCTGCATTGCAAAGCATTGCAGTCTTTGCCTTAATAATATCTATAGACACAATTAGGCAATTTGCATCTTATTGTTTTTAAATTTGATTAGGTTTAATAAAGTACTGCATTTTTTTTATTTCACAATATTTTCTGAAGTACACTTATATTAGTAGGATTTATACATCAAAAACTGTCATAATTTAGAAATAAACAGCCATTTCCTACCTTCATTTTAGCCCTCTGATTTGAACACACTTGTTTAAGGGTAGGTTCCTCAAGGTAAAAGGCTCCTTTAAGACCGCAAGGTAAATGCCCACTGCTACAATTAAGTAACATCTGTGCATATGAAATACATGTGGAATTCGTTTGAAACCCCTTTTACTACTTTTACAATTCCCAAGATTAACTAATCATGAAAAGTGTTGATTACAGAATTATATTTTGATCTATTTTTAGGTGATAAAGATCATGATGTGAACAGAAATTGGTGTAAATATGCCTCAGAAGGAAGTCTGGCCAGTGCTCATTTAAAATAAATGTTTTGGATTGTACCGCATACTGAGGTTAAAGACTTTTCTCCATTTCATCAAGAATGCAATGAATTCAACTGTAAGGTACTCAGTCTCTCCATTCAGTACCAGCCCTGACTCTCCAGGGAAGGCGACTGAGGGAAAATCCACTTTAAATTCAAATTGGTTCATGGGATTCCCTGTTGTTATTGTGGCCACGGTGGGGAATGAAGCTGAAATAGCTTCAAAATGGGAAATGAACTGCAGACTTAAGATGAAATATTTTGTCAAGCTCCAGCAAGGCATAAGAAAAAAGGGACAAACCACTTGACAAACAATTATCCAGAGGCCGACAGAAGCACTCCAACCAACACGCGCATCAACAGAAAATCTCGCACATCAATTCCATGTCATAGCTTTGAATGACATATAGACTCACAAACTGAATACTGATGTACATGGATGATGCTCCATTCTGTGACACAATAGACACTAATATATACAATAATAACAAAACGCAGGTTCCTATTATTTTTAAGTGTCTCTAGATAAATGTATATGACATACTAGGAGTCAGATTAAATAAGCGGCGAAAACATATTTTTTTATGTAATTTATTTGCAGTGTAATTATTTAATTGATAAAATAATTGACACTAATTTACAAGAAAATAATAACACTGCACAGGTGCTCATTAAAAAACAAAAATAAACAAGTGTCACAGTTTCTAACATGAATTCTGCTGCTCCTGATATTGCCAGTAACAAATGCAAATCAACAGTGGTCTTAAAGGGATAGTTCACCCAAAAATGAAAATTCTGTCATTAATTACTCACCCTCATGCCATTCTAAACCTGTAAGACCTTTGTTCATCTTCAGAACACAAATTAAGATATTTTTAATGAAATCTGAGAGCTTTCTGACCCTCCATAGACAGCAACGCAACTGACACGTTCAAGGCTCAGAAAAGTAGTAAGAACGTCATTAAAATAGTCCATGTGATATCAGTGGTTCAACCTTAATTTTATGAAGCTATGCAAATACTTTTTGTACACAAAGAAAAAAAAAATACTTTTTTAGTAATTAAAGACAGAATTTTCATTTTTGGATGAACTAACCCTTTAAAACAGGTTGAGTTCAGTCATGGACCAGGAAAATATTAGCCATGAGTCCACTGAGAGAGTAATTCTTTAAAAGCTGGATTTTAAAAAGCACCAAATAACCTAATAAAGGAAGCAACTTTCTAAAGAAAATTTGAATATATCGCATGGTAGGGGGTGGTGGGCACATGCATTTAAGCTATGTACAATATCTATAAAATATTATATCAGGATATTTGTTGTTGCAAGTTTTTGCCTTTTACTTCAATTTAGAGTAATATTTAGTCGAATGAGTTGACATTGAACAAAATAAGGGCAATTTGCTTTCATTTCAAAATGCAGCACTCAAACATAATGTGTCCAATTTGTCCATCAGCCTTCAAAATTGAGGCCACATCAAGAGTGATATTCAATCACTCCAAAACCATATTGCCTCAATTAGACAGACAGACAGACAGACAGACAGAAGACTATTAAATGTACGGTATATTTCCAGACACATTTCCTTTGCACTTCAAACTGTAAACAGTGAAAAACAAATCGAAAGATTAGATGATCCCCAACCACATTAAATTTACCAAGTTAACTCTACCCCAGAAGGCACCATATTCCCCTGAAAATCTAGCAGGCCTACAGATTGTCTCAAGATGATTCAAGTTAGTGATTGCCTGAAGCCTTTAAACCATCAGTGAAGAGCTTTGAGGCAGGCCCCAAGAGAGCCAAAGAGAGAACATGCTTCTTGAATATGCCATTACATTTCAGGAGAAATACATTACATCCTGTGAAGAGCACAGCAGGGAGTGATTTTTACTGAAATGCATCTTATGTAAAAGTCTCTAATTGTTGCAGTGGCAATGGCAGTTAACTACATAGAAAAAGATCTAAGAATATTTCAGAATCATTCAAAACCATTTATAGAACAGTTAGTTCCAGAAGTGCTCATATGAAAACACAAATTCACTTGGGAAACGGCAAGCTATTTATGGTCGTAACTGACACACCAGAATTACATCATGTCATAGCCCTCATTCTTCTAAAATGGATGATATAGTCATGTTTTCAGAAACAAGGCTTATGGCTTTGAGATCATGTAGTGTTTGTAACTTGATTGGTTACACTTTCTGTTTTGTGAATCTTCAATATCATCTCTAGCCGGGTTTCCATCCAAAGTTGCGAATTTAAATAAACAATTGTGAATAAGCACGGTTTCCATCCAACGAGTCAAAGAGAACAAAATTGTCACTTCCTGATAAACTGGCACTAAATATCACAAAGAAAAGTGTGAGAAACTACTGACTATAATGATTTTCATATATAATAAATGACTTGTGCCTCAGAGCGAGCAGACGAAACATTTCAGATGCTGTGCAAAAAGATCGCTCCACTGGTTAGTCAGGTTATGCCGACCATCGCACAAAGTCACATGACTTTTTTGATGTGCATGGAGGAATTTATTCGGCAAATGCGTTTCCATCTCCCATTATTCACATTAACCCTTTTTCACACAAGACAAAAAACACCTCAAGTGAGCGTAAACTTTTTGGCGAATTAAGGGATTTTTTTTTTTTCCCCCGAAATTTGCCATTTCCTTCACTCGTTTCTGATGCGATATTTCAAAATGCGCATTAAAACGGTGATAGAAACATAGTTAATGTCATGTGCAAAATTGTAACTAAAGTCTATTCTAATGACAAAATGTTTATGTACGTGTCACTTTTGACATTGTGGCTGCTCACGACACATTGCCTTCACTATAGAAGCGATTATGTTAAAAAATAAAATAAAATAAAAAAAAAACTTCCATCCAAAAATTTCGTCATTTACTTGTCCTCATGCATGTCATTTTAAACCTGTATGACTTACTTTCTACTGTGAAACACAAAAGAAGATATTGTAAATAATATACTGGGTCTGGTGTTGTTTGGACCCCAACATTCTACCAAACTTTGCGTTACACAAAAGAAAGAAAGTCAGAGACTTTGGCCTCCTTGGTTGTGTCATCTTATTGCAACTAATTAACACGCCTGAATCTGACCAGCACATTGTCAAAACTATTTGTTCCACATAATTAAAGAAAACAATTACAGTCTTACATTCTTTGTAATTAAAACAGAATGCTATCTTTACACTTTATCTAGCCTCCAATAAATTGACTGTCAACAATCACAGACGAAGACGGATGAGGGCCAAATTGTTGATAACTCCCTGACAAAAGAGAAATATTACTCCAGAGGCTTTGATCTAATGGACTTAGCACTTGCAGAAGGTTCAAGTTATTTGTCTTGCCACAGCACAGATACAGAGATGCTTGACTACATTTGACCTAGTCAGCAGCTGGGGTCCTCACAGCCCCTGTTTTCAGAGTCACCTACGGATTGGATATTTTGTCCTCTTTCTCTCTCTGTTACTTTCATGTTTTAGGATCTTAGAACCTCACTTTCATACAGCCCAATTACTAGGACAATGTCTAGAGATGAAAGCTGTTTTATCTACAGAACTGAAGTGGATTTCAAAGGATGAAGAGAACTTTTGATTACCAGATCCATTTGCAGCTTATAAAATAATGTATCAATGTTGACTAAACCATCTGAACAACACAAGTAGTCCACCAATGTTTAGCTCACAAGTTAATTTGATGGGTAAAAATGCACAATAAAATTGCTTCTATTTAATTGTTGTCAAGAACAAGGACCATCTGAAGCTGATTCATCTTGAAGTTAAAAAGAAAGATTTTATATATATTTCAATATACTTGAAATGTTCACGTACTTTGTTCATATGAAGACAAAAGGCCTAAAAGGCTCAAAATCACATTTCGTGCACATAAATTCTAACCCCAAAACTGATTTTCTTCCATTACATAATATATAATCAGGAATTCAAACTCAAGGGTGAAAAGATGACAAAGATGCAAATCCCACTAGCATGAGGATATAGGGAAAAACTCATCCTAGACTGTATATACCCTAGTAAAATAGTAATATATTTAAAATACATTTATTTAATACTAAGTATAGTTCAAATCTATTCATATATTTACTGACATATCGCTCGAGACTTAGTGATATAAAAATTAATTCAACTTTATTTGGAGCACTACTTGTGAACAATGCACATTTCTTAATATTAAGCCTAAAATGCGTTTTAATATCACTCTTGATGAGGATTGTATAATCTTTGAATAATATCAGTCTTTAAATGCAAGATATTTAAAGTGTACCTAAAGTGTACATGCAATAGGTCCACTTTAACACAATCAAATATACTTCAGTATATCTTTAGTTGGACTTCAGCACTACTTCCTCACAATTAAAGTGCATTAAGTACAAAATTAGTTGTTCAAACTTAGCAGACTTTAAGTATACCAGTTTAGTATAACAAAAGTACAATTGCAGGGTATTTTTATTAAGCACATAAATATTTAAATGAATTTGTAGCATACTTAGCATGAAATAAATGTATTCCAAATACATTTTAGTATATTTATTTTTCCCTAGGGCAGTTTCCATGGTAGCCATTCAATATGATTGAAGAGGAAGAGGAAGAAGAAGAAGCAGCAGCAGATGATGATAATTTCTTAATTTCTTAGCTTTCAAACATTAAACTATATAGCTTTTATTTTGGAAGAAAACCGCAGGGAGAGCTTCTCATTTCCTGACAACAGAATGGTTGGCACATGTTGCGTTTTCAAATGCATGTTAAGAGACCTAAACTCACAGCATTTGCAGAGATGGAGTTTGTGTGGAGCAACATTCACTGTGAAAAACAACTCAACCCACCACCAACACTCAATTTCAAAAACTCATCTGATACAGACATCAAACAAATGACCCATTTTGGACCCAAAATGTTGAAAATGACAAGTCCGCATCCCTGCCTATAGGGGTGAAAGTACTTTTTGTGGCTAACAAAAAAACACCTTGTAGGAAAAAACACAACCAGCCTGTTAGAATATGCATTTCCTCCACAAAATGCTCAATCTTTGAATAAGCTATGCATTGTCTGTATTACATACAACATAATATTTTTGTATGCTTTATGTTGTGCTTCAGCATGTCACAAAACGCATGTTGTTTGTTCACATTCAGCAGATGTAATTCATTCAGACCACAAAATTAGTCAGGTTACACTTGAAAGTGAAAGTCGTGACGTATTGTCAAGTATGGTGACCCATACTCGAAATTGGTGCTCTGCATTTAACCCATCCAAGTGCACACACACAGCAGTGAATACTGAACAAACACGCACACACACACCGTGAACACACACCCGGAGCAGTGGGCAGCCATTGCTCCAGCGCCCGGGGAGCAATTGGGGGTTCGGTGCCTTGCTCAAGGGCACCTCAGTCATGGTATCAAAGGCAGAGAGAGTGCTGTTCATTCACAATCACCACCTTCAATTCCTGCCGGTGTGAGAATCGAACCGGCAAACTTCAGGTTACAAGCCCAACTCTCTAACCATTAGGCCACGACTTCCCCACGACTTGGCACTCCATAGTAAATCCTCAACTTGAGCTAATTCCTGAATTCACAACATGTTGTGGTGGATGAGGAAAAAAAATATATATATATATATATTAACAGACTATTGCAGCCCTATTTCCAATTGTCCTTGATACACCTCTTCACTAACTTGTTTTTAAGAAAATGTTATCTAACTGTCTCAGGCAGCTCCATAATGAGAAAAAAACTCTTTGCAGTGATATAAGCACAGATGATGCCTGGGGCTAGTACATTCTTTGCATGGCATAAATCTGAGGTGGTGAGTTTCTGAGCATTGGCAGAGCATCATCAGCAAGTTGCTATACAGTAATGAATAATATACCTCTATGATGGCATTATGCTGAACACACAATGAAATTCACGCTGTACAATGAAATCCATCTGTTAGCACTGACATGCTACTTTAGTAAATATTTGGGTCAGAAAGGAATTCAGTTCAAAGAAGACAAAAACACAAATGGCATGCTAGAAGCAATATCAGACAGTGGTCAAAGAGGCGTGATTTTTGTAAACGTGGCTCTGATTCAATATTCTCTAAATGTAGTTTTCTAGTTATACTTGCAAAGCTGGAGCTGTTGCTAGCAGGGATGTAAGCAAAACAACCTGTAAAAACAGACATAAATCTCATAGTGCTTATTCCCTTGTGCTGTCTGAAAGCTCACCATTTGCGAAAGGTCAGGATTCATAGTAAACAACTTCTCTTTGGTAGTAGGACTCACAGCCAACGATCTGCATACCAAGAATATTTGCACACAAACGGCCTGTTCTTACCAGAAAATTTGCAGCCTAAACACTTGGGCCTGAAGGCAGGTAGATCTTGTCAATCAAGCAAATAAATCTAAATGTAACACTTTAGTATAGGGACCAAGTCTCACTATAAACTAGCTGCTTATTAGCATGCCTATTAATAACATATTGGCTGTTTATTAGTACTTATAAAGCACATATTCTCCATGAACATATTCTACATCCCTAATCCTATACCCAGTACCTACAGTAAACTTAAAAAACTACCTTACTAACTATTAATAAGCATCAAATTAGTAGTTTTTTGAGCCTAAAGTTGAAGTTAATGGTTTGTTAATAACGAGAATTGGACCTTAAAATAAAGTGTGACCAAGCTAGGAAAAAACTAATTGAAAGGTATTGATATTTACAATTGTTTGAGTATAAATAAAATGACTGAATGGGTCCTGTAACATGAGGTTGACATTTAACAGTTTAAAGATTCGTTTAACAAGTAGTTTTCTTTCCTGTGTTGACGTATTTCCAATTGAAAAAGGAAAATAAGCCAATAGGCTGAAGTTACATCACGTCATGAAACATTTCAATTTACTGCTTGCTGCCAAGTGCAGGAGGTATTAGTGGGAGAATACCATTCTAGAGAGCATCTGATTGGACCAAAATCTGTTTCGTGCAGGATGAGTCATCAATGTTTTGTCATCAATGAGTTTTCCAGGAAGAACAAGACTATACATTTTAAATGAATATATCTGTTAAAAGTTAATGGTTGATTTTAGAGGTATAATAGCTTAAAATTATAAAAGAGACTAAAATCCACAAAATCGTAATCTTGATTTAATGGGGTCTTTAATGCTCTTTATATTAGTGATTCTCAAAACTTTTTGACTCAAAGGCCCCCTTTGTCCAACACAATAATCAATATAATACATTCAATATGTTGAATATTTCTGCTGCAATTATGGCAAAGCCACTTGTTTTCAAATATTTTTAGTAACAGAAACTATGAGCTGATTTTATGTGGGTTTCATTTTAATTCAGAGATTAATTTATTATATATTAATAATAATTAATTAATTTAAATATATTAAGTTGTATGTTAAGTGTAAATATGTTAAGTTTGCTGAGGGTCCCAAGTGGGTTGCGGCCTCTTGGTTGAGAACCATCAATTTATAAATTATGTCGACTTAAATGTTAATTGTCACCTCAATATTTATAGGTATTCAAGTCAAAATTGCAGTCCTAACACAGATACTTTTTCCTATGTTTGGACATAAACTCATAAATTTAACATACATTGTCCTTGATTAAAAGCAACCTAAGTGCACGGGGCTTTCTCTTCCTTTTGCTAAATCAGAAGTGCATGGAGTAACAATAACAAGGTCTTTTTGGTAATATGGATATCTTGAACACAATGCAAGCCGCTTAAGAGTGTTTATAAGATGATATTGTACATTACTAAAAACATATTATTATGTAAAATATATTTATAAATATATGTATTTATAAATACAAATAAGGTCACTTTGGATTGTTAATAGTTCAAAATGATCCTCCAAAGTTCACTTGCACATACTTGTGTCAGGACAAGCGTAAAAAAAAAAACCTGTCTTCACTGCCTGCCAGTGAGCTTCAGAGATGTTTGATGGGTGGCTAACCATTTTCAAGCGAAGGCTCTGTGTTCCCCTGCACCCCCGTGGCAGTGCCAAATCCACCATCTGGTGCAGTCCTCTGATCCATGCAGGAGCACTCACGGCTGGGGAGAGAGCCCGTTTCCTGGTCCCCCGTCTCCCCTCTTCAGGCTCCAGGGCAACCATCAAGCTTTCAATCAGTCATCACAGAGATGGCAGCCCCACCGGTCGCCTCTGAGACCGCCTGGCAGCATACATGACTGGATTTGCATAAAGGTGGAAAAACAGTCAAAACCAGTGAGGCTTCAAAAGAAAGGTGTGATAACAAAAGAAAGAGTTTGTGTGGCAGATGTGATTTGTTTTTTTAGTTCACTTTACAAATATAGGAACTATGACTGGCAAAGTGACTTTACAGAATTTGAGAAGCCAGTTTGAGGCTTTTAGATTGTTTAAGGCCATCTACATGCAAGTGTACTCCTAAAATTTGATTAAATTAACTTCAGCATTTCTCTTCTGGGAAAATGGACCAAAATTATTGCTGAGTCATCCTGCACTCAGGGCTCTCTAGATGAGAACATTCTTCGCCCTTATACTACCTACAAAAGAGCAAATCATGGTCCAATCAGCGACAAACTAAAACCTACTTTAAAAAAAAAAGAACCCAGAAGTTTTAAAATAAAATATGGAAACAGAAAATATTGACCAACTGGAAGTAGTGATTTAAATTTGCTCTTCTGATAACAATGACACAAGTGAAATCTTATAAATGAAATTAAGATATTTATGAAGGTTTTTTTCCAAATCAATCAAATCAGCTTACAAAATGCCACAAGCCATTATATCAAAACCAGAGTGGCAACATGGTTGCCTGAGAGAGAAATACAAAGAACAACAGTTCTGCAGCTCCAAAAGAGCCTTAGAGGCAATGAAGGAGAGGAAGACGAGTGACCTCTCAAGCCACAGAGCAAATTGGGTTTGATATACGCCCATGACATTCCCTAAACTAATAACCGGCCATGCCCGGCCCAGTAATTACAATGATCCATGAGCCGCGGATGAGCTTTGGCCCAGCAACTGTAGCAAACAGGAATCTTCTTGAGTCAATAGCAAGACTCACTCGCTCTGATCACTTCCTGGCACAAGGGCCTCTGCCAGGCCATGCTTACTGCCAGCAGTTCATCCACATGGCCAGCGCCCAACACACTCTGCATCACAGGACATTACATCCCACCGCAGTGCTTCAAAAAAAGCTGTCCTGCTCTCAAGTTGTTGAAGTTCATGGATATGTCTATCTTCTAAACATCTCTTAAGTGGTTTGCTTTGTAAAGTGAAATAGATGGATCAATGACATAATTCTATTTTTTTAAACAAATGCAATAAAATACAATGACTTTAAAAAATCTACGCTCGTGGTTTTATATCTGATATTATGTTTAACAGATGTTTATTTGTTTCTGTGATTTTTCTGAGAGAATAAAGTCAGATATGTCAGGGTCTTTATATAATGATTGAGAAATAAGTCTTTTTTGGCACATTTTTCAGGTTATCAAAAAGTTTGACATAAATTTTATTATTATTTCTTTGAAAAAAAAATATACATGCAGTATTAAAGAAAAACTGCTTCACTGCTTTGATATTTAATAATTTTTTTTGTTTGTTTGTTTTTTTTCATAGTCATAGTTTAGGCTGTAAAACATCATGCAGTGTGCTTCCCCAAAACATAATGCTATTTGTGACCCTGGACCACAAAACCAGCCTTAAGTAGCACGGGTATATTTGTAGCAATAGCCCAAAATACATTGTATGGGTCAAAATAATCGATTTTTCTTTTATGCCAAAAATCATTAGGATATTAAGTAAAGATCATGCTCTATGAAGATATTTTGTAAATTTCCTACCGTAAGTATATCAAAACTTAATTTTTGATTAGTTATGCATTGCTAAGAACTTCATTTGGACAACTTTAAAGGCGATTTTCTCAGTATTTAGATTTTTTGCACCCTCAGATTCCAGATTTTCAAATAGTTTTATCTCGGCCAAATGTTGTCCTATTCTAACAAACAATACATCAATGGAAAGCTTATTTGCTCAGCTTTCAGAAGATTTATAAATCTCAGTTTCAGGTTTTGTGGTCCAGGGTCACATTTATGAATTAAAAATCTATGATATTTGCAATCAATCAATCAATCAATCAATCAATCAATCAATCAATCAATAACCTTGGAAATAACGATTAAGGCATGTATTCAAAGTATGTATTAATGCTTTTCACATGATGATGATGATTTAGTGGGTCACTGAAATTAAACGCTTACAAACATTTTTCAAAACCACTGAAAACCAACATGATACAAAGAGAACATTTCTAAGGACTTGGCACATAAAACTATTTCCTTCTTCATCACGGACACTCTTACATGTCATTGACCCAGATAATTAAACCAAGGGCCATTGAACGAGGGCTGATGAGGTTTTTAGTGTATCATGGAAATTTATTATTTGTCAGTCAGAACGGAATTCCATGAAAGATCTCTTTTCACTTTCTAGATTAATTTGAAATGCAGCTGGGCTTTTTAAAAACATGTTCCAAGTAAAACAGTCATAAATTTGCTATGATCAAACAGAGGATCACAAAGATGATAGTCTACGCTTATCTGTTTTGTTTCCTCGAATATCAATGTAGTCCATTGTGTGTTTAATTTTACCAAAGGCACAAATAAAGTGTCTCTGCGTCAGATAAGTTCACGGTCTATAAAGCCAGCAGTATGAGGATCACGCTACATAGAACGACTGAACCTTAGATTTAAAGATACAAATACAGGATTATAACATCAGGGTTGCAGAAATATAAGAAACTTCTTTGTCCCAGTTTCTCCTCCTAATACGAATCAGCGATCTTGTGGAGGAAATGTGTGACTTTAACAAGCCGTAACATTAATCTGATGGAATCCAGATGTAAAGGAGATGAGAGATCCAGCTACAGCCATCTGAGAAAGCCACTCACCAAATATGGCCTTGTACATAGCAATATTAAACACATTTCCTTTAAATCCCCATGGCGCGCCAAAAAAACTGCTCTCATTAAGCAACAATACTTGTTATGATGCCATTTCTTCCATAAGATAAGAGCAAAGGCACTGGAAAATAACTTTTGTGTTATGATTTATAACTGTAATAGTAAAAAAAAAAAAAAAATACTGATTTAAAAGGAAAAACATTTGAATTTTTCCCTTCAGCTTGTTCATAATATATATATATATATATATATATATATATATATATATATATATATATATATATTAAACCATTCTAAAACAGCATTATGCATTTGAAATATTTATTTCTTTAGCACACTCTTATACAAATGTCCAATTTCCTGCAGCATTTTGACAGAAAAGCAAATCGAATTAGGCAAATTGCAAACCATTTGAGCCTATTCAAAGGATGAAAGGAGCATTTTTCATTCACACATTTCCCACTCTCAGTCCAAAACTAGAGAACATATAGGTAAATGGGCATGCTTTTATCAGAGCACAAGCATCAAAATTGCCTATCCAGTCGGCACCAACAATAGCAGCATTGCAGGTAAATGGGAACGCCATAAATCAGAATTGAAAACCATACTAAATGGTCATATTTTTGGATGCTTCAGACAGATTTAAAAAGAAGTAGTCACATCCATGGGCACTTGATCTCATGCTTGTCTCGCATAATTTCACTTGTGATAATGTTTACAGAGCATTGTTCAACATGGAGCAGATGGAACCTATAATTACTTCAATTACAGAGCTTGTGAAAGCCTCTCTCAACAGCAATTCAACCTGTCCTGCATCAATCCCTGAGCAAATGTTTCTGAAATCAAGTCTGGAAGTGGGGAGGGGAGGAACATTGTTGAGCTCGTCATGGACTAAATAAAACAAATTAAGCTGATGGAAAAAAGGAGACAATAAACAAAGCAAAATGACAAGCAATGGAATGAAAAAGATGCCTTACAACAGATGCCATTATTTGCACCCCAATGCATTTCACACTGGGTTTAAATGAGTATAAACAGAACACCAACAAACACTGTAATTTTACCACAGCGATGCAACAATATAACCTCAATTATAATGAATATTTTAACTCAGTACTTCCTTTATTATTTCATTTCCTTAGCTGACTTTTAAAAAAACACTGAAAACTCACTTATGGATTAGTGTTATTATAGTGATATAAAAAAAATGCAACTTGAGATAAATGTTAACTGAAACAAAAAATTAAAATAAAAAAAATAGTTTTGATTTAGTTTAACTTGATGTACTAAAACAACTAAAACTGAAATAAAAAATGATGAAAAAATTTGACATTTTAAAAAGAACAAACTACAGCTTCTAAAAATACACAACAAAATTACTGAAGCTGAACAATTAAACTGAAAGCTGAAAATATGAAAATTAAAACTAATTCGAAAATCTAGTATTTATAAAAACTATAATCATATCTTAACAATACTAAATAAAAACTGTAGTTGATGCTACATGGAAGATACCAGATCAGAAATGCAATATGGCACCTATCGCTAGTCAGAAACACAGTGAGCCATATGTGCTTGTCAAAACGATGTGTAGTCAAGATTTCTCCACTGTTGAAGAGGAGGAGGACAAAGGCAGATGTTCTTTAGATGAAGCTAACAGCCGCTACACAGACGTGAAATAGCCCGAGAATGAGGCAGTCACGTAGAAGCGCCAGAAAGATTGCTCAAAAGCTCTCTCGCTCTTCTTTCCCTTTGATATCAGAGTGGTCTGCTTCTCCTGAGTCTTGCTGGAGTGGAAAATGGAAGAAAGAAAATGAAAGACCAGACAAGCAGCTGAAATGAGCCTCGTCTCCATGTACAAGACAAGTCCTCTACACTGGCACAGGAAGACACCTGTGCAGGAAAACATTGTCTTTCAAAACAATCCCATTATTTCATCCTGACAGGTATACAAAATCCCCTCTGAGCAGGCAGATGATGGAGCGTGTAATAACACCTTGCCTATTATTTAACGGGACGTTCTATCATCGTGACGTGTTATTATCTGAGGGCAGAGGTGGGCTTTACATCATTCCTGCTTCAGCAAAGCCATGATGGTAATGCTGAAATACAGAGCGAGATGATAGATAAAGAATGACAGATTCTAGATCAGCCAGGAGAGGACAAATCATCTACTCTGGGAAACATACTGTTAGGACTTGTAAGAGATCCATCTACTGGATTAAAGGAGGTGATGATCTTTTGTTCTCTGACCACAGATCTGTAAAACGTCTACTCAGAAACTGCACAGCACCCACTGATTAACAATGGTGATGATTAGTATGACGATACAAAATGTTAAAGCACCTACAATCACAAAAACAGGGCATGGGCACAGAGACACTTATTGTGCTTAACCTGTAATTTGTTATAATTGTTTGAAACATAACGAGGAGTTGCTATAAGTCATGAATGTAGCACCATCAGCGACACACTTCAAAACATCAATAGTTCCCATAATGGCTATATTCCTGCAGTTACTGCATCAAAACATCACCTACGTAGCGGCAGAGCTACCTGAGTAAGCAATGGACAATAAAGCAGAAAAGTAACAGGAGATGACAAAATTTTCCTCTTTTACTCACAATACTGCATTTGATTAAAAATACAGTAATATTGTGAAAACTATTGAGAACTGTTTTCTATTTGCTTTCATTTTGTTTTACTTTATCTAAAGGGAGTGGCTTATTTTCCCTTATTGTTTACTATAAATTTTACTGAGAAGAAGTAAAATTTGTATTCATGATACTGCACTGCGCAAACAGTACTAGTGTAGCATACCTCAGTCTCTCCATGAGGAGATCAAGGGCCTTCTCCACATCTTGACTGCAATAAAGCTACAGGCACACTCTCTCAAACAGCAAAATCACCTGGAAAAGAAACAATACCTATATTTAATGAATACAGGTGGTCTGACTGTGTTGTATTCTATGTTGAACTGAAAACAAATAAAAAATCTATAGTAGGTTACTCATAAACTATGACATTGCAGCGGTAGGATGAAAACATTAATAGGTTTAGCCCTATGCTGTGTGATTATTAGAATACTGCAACTCAGATGTTTGATTTTAATGAATGCTGAGACATTACAAACACCAATGGATTGGCTTCATCAGTGCTGTTTTCCTCGAAGTGTTCATGTATTTCCGATTTAAACAGGAAGTCACAGTCACATTTGACAGCTTGTGACAGTCACAGCTTTGATAAAATCTAATGTATTTCTCCATCGGATAAATGTGAAACTATGACATAAAACAAATTACTGTTATTACGGCAAACCGCAAAATCTTCACAGCGTAAAAGGTCGACGCACGCAAAAGATTTGCGCAATTTCTCTGTAAAACACTGCTGTGCTGCATGACATTTGACACTCCCTAAATCGCTCCCTGTTGCCTAGGTAGTGCACTGTGCCTCCCACTTATTATATGTACCTTGTCTTTCATTTTATTTGATTTTATCCTAACAAAAATACAACCAATTTCTCATGCAGCCAGGTGGTATTTAAAGGTTAGGGGGAGGGACTTTCTCGTTCTAGGGAGCATATGATTGGACAAAAGGGATCTAGAACAAATAAGGCATTAAAATTACAAGTACTAATAAACAGTCAATATGCTAGTAATATGCATGCTAATATGCAACTGGTTAATAGTGAATAGTGTTCCCTAATCTAAAATGTTACCAGGTTGTCCAGTGTATTATTCAGTCTGTATTCCCAGAAAAGAGAAACTTTAAAATGCTTATATATTTTATATTAGGCCTAGCAAATTTTGCCAATGTTTAGATTACACTAAATTACCTAAATGAATATACATAATATTTGTAATAGACAACAATTTTGATTTATGGGTCATCTCATGCTCTTCCTCAAACGACTTTCCTTTTCTAGGTCTTTCAAAGATGACTTTTTTTAGATTTTACATTAATTCATTTGAACTTAACTATAAAGGAGGGGGAAGCTCCTCAGCTCCAGCATAACAGACAATCTCATATTTGTTTTAATATTAGCAAACTGTCGCAGTTCATTATTTAATTTGGGGCTCAAAATGCATCTGATAAATGTAGAATAAAAAGCCCAGAGCACCAGCACTCTATTAAATTTGTTTCATAAACCATGCTGCATTTCCACTCTTCATACGGAAACAGACAAACACCAAGAGAAGAGAGGGAAAAGAGAGACTCTAGGGGTGGAGTCAGCTAGAGATAGAGATTAATGATAATTTATGTGCCGAACATCCTGTGATGACCTCAGCCTTCTGCCTTCCTCACTCTTCCTTTCAGTCATCCATCCCCCAGCCCCAATTCCAAACCTCATTCCCATTTTCCAGTGGACTGACAGCCTATCAGACCTAATCATTTCAACTTTTTTCAACATGGCTGCCAAGAGACGAAAACAAATAAATAAATGAGAACGAAGCGGAAAGTGACCAGCCCTTTTGTTCTTCTCGTTGAACGCCCTGCAAACAAAAAGATGAAATGGCTGAAAATGAGAACACAAAGTGTGATGAATGATTTTCACAGGCACATCTGGCCTGGGCTGTGCACGGCGTGGGAGCTGTGGGAAAGACCGTTCCAGCTAATCCATGCTAAGTCACGGTGGGAGTCTGGTAGGGGCCACAACTGCAGACACAGCTGCCTTAGTCAACAACTGGTTTCCTGGTTTTTCTTGAACCACACCTGACTCCATGCTAAGAGTGGTGAAGGACCCATAAAGACTGGCATAAAGATCTCTGCCAACTTCTGTTAACTGTGTGTGCTGTATGAGGGGGCTGAAATAAAATACTGAAAGAGTACTGAGAAAGAGATATTCAGCGCCAGATGTGCCTAATATGTGAAAGCATAATACATTTTTTAAGAACTTTAGAACCACTGTTAGATCTAGAACCTTTTCCAATAGCGGAAAAAATTCATCACATTTTATCGGTGTAGATACATAGGGAAGTTGGTGCAACATGATCACTGTTTACATAATGAGAGGAATGGGAATATAAAACCATGAGAACACAAGGGCAAGAGTAAGACAGCCTTAACCTTGCTAGAAATAGATATCATTGGGTAACATCTCTAGGGATGGTCTCTACGATTTTCAAAAAAACTGAAAACAAATTACATTATGGGATTCCTGACAAAAGCTGGCTGAGATTCATTTTCGGGGAACAAGATTAGACTAGAGATTCACGAGAGACAAGGCCTACCTGTCTAGGTTTTCTACAAACAATACCGAATTGACCTTTGTACAGTTTTGACCTGACCCAATTCAGAAGATGGCCTGGAAACAAAAGGCCAATTACTAGACAATCTAGGGGAAGAGTGCCATCTAGGCACAACATGACACACTACAGCATCAACCAGTCTTAACAATGCCTTCAACATGTTTACACTCGTGCTATCTAATCTTTTGTTTTAGTACCAATTTGGAGCATATCAACCAATTATATGCTCTCATAGTCAAAACACTACAGGTGAACCGTGAAGCCTGTGGTTCAAGAAGCTTTTAGTCTCCTCACATTCCTTTGTTTGTGGGCTTTAGCAGAATCAGTTGTTTCTTTATATTGCACTTTTTTTTCTTTCTTTTTTTTTGTAGTTGACTCTTGGAAGGAAATTAGGAATCTGTATATTAAACATATATTCATAACAGCCATCTCTTTGTATCTCTTCATGAAGTGGGGATCAGAAGCCCAGAGCCTGTGCTCATTGGAGGACACATCATTGAGGAAGAATGCACAGCTCAAAAGACCACTGTCAGCAGATGACACTAAGGGTGGGCTTTATGGGCTGGTGGTTTTAGTGCTTTAACACTCAGAATGCTTAGACTATGGAAAACACTAAGCTCAATGATATAAGTTCTGCATTCAGTACTGTTTAGTATGCTCAGCCTACAACAGAGTTATTATCATTGACTAAAACAATTAAAAAACATTTTTGTTAATCGAAAGCTGAAATAACTAAACTAAACTGAACTAAAATTAGAAATGCGGCTTTGGCAACTCATTGAAATAAGTTGAAGCACTAAAATTACTAACTGGAAATAAAAGCTAAGACTAAAACTAAAATTAAAACTGAAATAAAACAATAAGTTAACCCTAAAAAATAACAAAAATTAATAAAAATAAACAAAACACATCAGCAAAATTATGAAAATAATGAAACTGAAATTAAATAAAGACTTTAAAATGTAAAAACAAAAGCTAATTCAAAATATTGATAAAAAAACTATAATATATATAATTGTAAAATAATACTGACATACTAAATTAGCACTTAAAGGGACAGATCATCCAAAAATAACAATTATGTCATCAATTAGCCATATTAACCATTGTTCTCCTTCTCATTGACTTTCACTGTATGGACAAAAGTGGTTTTCTTCTAAATATCATCCACAGAAGAAAGAAAGTCATACGAATTTGGAACAACATATGTGGGTAAATGATAACAGAATGCCTTTAATCATATAAAACATTGTTTGTAATATAGCAGGCTAGTCTACATATGAATATGAAATATTGTGGCAAGCAATACCTCTATAATTGTCTGTACAGCAGTCTAGGATTTGTATTATTTAGTCGCAAAACCTCTTTAACCTGCACTGTACTAACTAGGCCAAGCTTGTGGGCCGACATAATTGGCACGCCTCTCTTGTGCGCAGATGCAGAGAGAGAGGAGATGGAATCAATAACAGGATACATTTCCAGATGCTAGGGATTCGAGGAGCACATCACAGCAGACACTGTGTGCCTCAAACAAGAGAAACATCTTTTCCCTCGTGTTTCTCCCTGTGTGGCGGAGCATCGTCAACAGATCAGCACTTACAACACTGACTGTGTCTTTTCAGCATGACAGCAACCATCCAATCTTGGCTTATGCATCGTAGAATATAACAGGGGCTTAAGATTTCACTCGTTTTAAGAAAAGGAGGCCCTGGTGTAAATCTGCTCAGCTGCCCATTTATGAAAAGTGAACGTGAGCAGCCTTAATCCCAATAAAGCGTCCTACAGACATGACACGTCCAGTGCCAAAACAGCGTGCTTAATTAGTGGGCAAGTTCCGGTCTGACGGGCAAGGCCGTGACCTTCCTCAGGGAATAATGAGCCAGGCAATGTTTGGGGCCTCGAGCTGTGGCATCCACACAGGAGCGAGGTGCTGATTGCTGCTTTAGACGTGCTAAACTGACAGATTCATGTGACCGGACAGTGAACCGTACACTTGGCACCAGGAAGCTGAAATATTTGCTGCCGTGTTGGGGTTGGTCAAATCTCTTGTTTTGTGTCCTTTTGTTTCCGCTTTGTGAAGCTAGATGAGATTGGTCAGCTTTCTCTTTGTTCTCCAGCAAGAGGGGAGCTTTTGAAAAGCACAGAGCAGGGGCCATACAATCGTAGATGTTTTATCAGCACGGGCTAAGAGAAGCTATCCTGCATGTGAATTATGGTGTTTTAGAAGAAAATGATTGTCTTGACTATGTGGAATATTTGTATTTAATGTAAAATTATGAGTTGTGGAGGAAAAAGAGATGGAAAGACATTTTTACACACCATTTACAGACAACAGTCTATCATATTTTGGCAAGTTGTGCTTTTACACATGCGAGCAAACAAGCAAAGCGAGGCTGACTACATTATTTAATTGAAACTGGTGAATTATTTGGAACTTTTTTTTTTTTTTTACAAGAGAAAAAACTTCGAAAAGAAAATTAGAGGATACTTGTGAGAAAATTCTTAAAATCCACACTGCATCATACTCAATGGAGGGATTGTGCATTAAAAAGAAAAACTTTTTGGGTTTTCTCTTCCTTCTTCGTCTGCCATGTGTATTCCCACCTTTTCCTCTGTATGGACTAACTGTCATTCAATCCTTCAAACTTAAAAATGAGTTTAAATAGCATAACCTCAGCCAATACATTTTTAAAACAAAAACTCCATATGACCACAAAAAAAAAACAAAAAAAAAAACAAAAAAAAAAAACAGCTGTTGTTTTAACTTTAAACTGCAGTACAATATGGAAGATGGGCAATTATGATAACATTAAGTTTGGTGTGTTGATATGTGGCTGAAGTGCCATCTGCTGGTAGCTAAGTTTAATTGCACCCTTTTGGGGCTTACGTTGAAACTCATCCTTCTGCGCTGAAAGTGTCGGTAAATGTGCACTGATCCTTGTCAACTGAAGGTGTCAGTATGACTATTGACAAGGGAAGTTTCTGACCAGTTAAAATTAAATTTCGGTCCAGCCCCAGACTATATAATGAGGATATGGTACATAGAGACAAAAAGCTTGGGAATGCGGGCATCGATCCCGCTACCTCTCGCTTGCGCAAGGAAGGGGCCCAATCTTTGCGCTCCCGCACGCAAGCGAAAAAGACGCAGAAAACGACAAATGAAATACAGGACAAATGAAAGAGTGGGCCCATGTAATATATACAAAATATATACAGGAAAGATATCATTTATTGAGGAGGTGGAGTTTGGCCTTTATTTTGCTGGTGCTGTTCTGCCAACCAGTCATCTAAACATTTGCCAGTTGATGCACGCGAGCAAAATGTGGCTTTACCATATCGGCTAAGGCCAAACTCTTTCGTTTTGGGCTGCCCACATTTGCTGCACGTGTTAAAAGTAACCCCTCGCACATACTTCCTCTTATGGGCTTCTCCAGAGCCTGCCGGAGCCTGTTCCTCGGTGTAACGGGACACAGGAGCATCAGACGCAGGAGCAGGCGGAGCTGGGCCTACACCGGATGTCGAAGCAGCAGAAGAGGGAATCACCATTGACACAGTCATGTCCGGGTTAAGGACTAGTGTGCCTAACAATGACCCAGGTGCTAAAATGGACTGCACTACTCCTGATGCTGTGGGGGCAGGTGCAATGGGGTACTCCGTGGTGGCAGCAGCGGGCCGTCGACCTGGTCGCAGAATTGGAGCTTGTCCTTCTCGATTTGGCAGAAGGATAAATGGATGTTTTGGGCCTGATGTCGATGGCGCTTCATCCAATTTTTCCCTCGGTGGAGGAAGCTGCATATCGGCCACAGCAATTGGCGTCAGGTGGAGTCAGTTCCTGAGTGAGGACACTCATTTCCTGATTCTTCTGCCGACGCTGAAACCTGAAATAAATTACTTGTATTATATATTTGTTTAGAAGTATTCAGTTCATTTGCAGCAAATAATGTGCCTTGCTTACCACTGAATGAGTGTCTTCTGGTTTAGCTCAAACAACTGGATCATTGTTTTATCCATCAGCCTGCGACTGTTAAGCACCAGCTCTTGGATGTGGTTGTAATCCGAGAGAATTTTAGACCACCTGGGGGTGCAAACTCCAGCCTTCTTGGTCAGCGACTTGTGTAAAGCACAAAGCTTGATACAAATGGCCTCAACCAAGTGGATGGTGCTGGGCCACTGTGCTGGACCCCCAGGATGTCCAATCAGACACCGTTTCACACTCTCCACACCCGGTGTGACTCCGGAGCGCTTCGGTGCTTTAAAGCGCCCATGTGTGAACTGAGGCTGATGTCGAGGCTGATAGTTGACCTGCTGTTTGTCAGTATCAGGGAGAGCTGTCCACAGCTGGATGGCCTCTGTCACCTGCAGGTCAGTGAGGTGAGGAGCCTCACGAAGACCCACCAGGTAACCAGCCAGATCCTGGACCTTGTCCCACCCATCGATGCCATCGGGTCCAATGACTGCTCCCTAGTAAATGCAGATTAATGTTAATATATGTAGAATAAAATAAGATTGGAATTAAATAAAGCCCTTAAAGTGTCTTACCTGAGCCTCGTCGGAGAGACTGCTTCCAGTGTCGGATGGCTGTGACAGCACTGATTGGGCAGGGGCAAGATGCTGTCCTTCTCCACCAGATGATGTGGACGGCTCAGCCAGTGATGCTGGGGACTGAGGCAGAGGCAAAGATGAGGGGCTCTTTTCAAGATTACGGCAGGGGTCATCCTCATACAGCACTGGAACTGTGATGTCCTCCATGATCTCTTCGTCAAACCCCTCATCTTGCAGGTCCTGGTCATCAACTTCCTCCACCAGCCTGTCTTCCTCCTCTGGGTTCTGGAGCACTGGAGTCAGTGTTTTGCCAGTCTGGCTGTAAAGGTACTCCATTCCCAGCAATTCACCTACAAGAATAAAATGGGGAAAAAAAGAAAGTGTTTTTAATATATATATATACATATATATATATATACACTATATTGCCAAAAGTATTGGGTCACCCCCTTCTAATGAACAGGTTTGACTACTTTAGTAATTTCCATGAGTACAAATCTTAATGTTTAAGCATATAATGATATTCTAGGGAGTTGTGTGCTTCTAATTATAAAGCAACAGTTTGGACAGGACCCTTTTCTATTCTAACATGACAATGCCTCTGTATATAAGGCAAGGTTCAAAAAGAAATGATTGATTCAGTCATTGTGTAAGAACTTGACTGGTCTGCAGAAAGCCAAGTCCTAATCCCAGCTGAACACCTCTGGTGTGACTTTAAATGCAGACCTTGAGCCAAAAACTCATCACCAAACACCAATGACTTGTACATATAGGTGCAGTCATTTTAGACACTTCCAAAACTGTTGCAACAGAGATGGAAATGCAATTTTTAAATACATGAATTATGTTTCCATCTTTGTTGCCACAGTTTTGGAAGTGCCTTTTTCTGTTCTAAAGAAGGGGATGTCCCAATACGTTTGTCCATATAGTGTATGTACAGATTAAATCGTGTGGTAAACCTGATGCAGCAATATATTTGTTGATTACAGTGTTTTTTTTTGTTTTTTTTTAATTTGTTTGTTTTTTGTTTTTCAAACAAGGGTGTAATGGTTCCCATTGTATACATTTTTTACACTAATATTAATTAAATGTACAATATTTAAACTCAAAAGTGTGCATATACTGCATGAAAAATAAATAATAAATGTCAAAATGTTTCATTTGCTTACAAAAAAAACACCTCTGATAATTATTCAAACATGCAGTATTTTTCTACTATTCATATATATATAAATTATATATAT
The DNA here is from genome assembly GCA_039654775.1 of Spinibarbus caldwelli. Classification (NCBI taxonomy): domain Eukaryota; kingdom Metazoa; phylum Chordata; class Actinopteri; order Cypriniformes; family Cyprinidae; genus Spinibarbus; species Spinibarbus caldwelli. The sequence continues at coordinate 19,980,397 of CM077223.1, read as the reverse complement.
ATAATATATATATATATTATATATATATAAATAAAACACACACATTACAAATTTCCCAAGGTTTATTGATATGTCAAACTTTTCCACGACAAACATAGTGCTCAGAACAGCACTCTCTCTCCAATTTGTGGCACTATGAAAAAAAAAAATCTGAAACAAAAAAGCAGTTATAGTGAAATATGATTGATAAAGTAATTAATGGGTAAATGGAAATAAATATGTAACTAAGAAATATGCAATAAAAACCCCTTAAAAAAAAAAAAAAACATGGTCTAATATTCAAAAAATAAAAAGAGAATTTGTTTACAGAAAATGTCATAAGATGCCAAATATTTTACAAACCGGGAGTTTTGAGGCTCCAGTTGAAAAAATATTATTTTCTTCCCTTTAATGAACAAATAGTCAAAAAAAGATTAAGAACAATATTTCAATATTTTACGATTATTATTGTCCTGTAATTGTTTGCTTCTATTGTGACTAAATGCAGGACCAATTTAAATGGTTAACAATTATAATTTTTATATATATATATATAGTAACAGGAGTGCTCACAGTAGAGATGGGAGTGGGAGTGTTGACTGTAAAGGAGAAATTAAAACAAGTAGTCATGTAGAGACAAGTAGACATGTACAAGACAAGTAGTAAAGGGCTGAGAGCAGATGTGCCACACGAGAGAGAGCGATGTGGAAGCTTTTGGAAGGGCTGATATTGTGGAGAGCTGATGGAGAACGATTAAGTAATCGGTGAGAAATCCTGCAAGACAGGAACAAAGAGAATTTATCATATGATGAACAATAAAAACCTTGACAACAGCAAATAGCAGACAACAACATACTGTAACTGCAGCGTGTATAACAGTTAACAGATCATTTCGTCTGTAGGTGTGGATGCTAAAATATTTACCACTATATTTCTTTTTCTTGGAGTGAACAGCTTTAAGTGATCTGATTTGGCCAAATTAATTGTAGATCTGATTTGTCACATGACAAGTTTTTTTTTTTTTCTTGTGGGCATGGTTACAAATTAAACCAAAAAAAAAAAAAAAAAACATGGTTGCTATAGTTAAACCATGGTAACCACAAATTAACCATGGTTTTGTTACACTAACCATAGTTTAACCATGGTGTTTGTAGTAAAACTGTGGTTATACAAATGGTACTAAATACGCCAAAAATAAATAAATAAATAAAATTAAAAAATAAAAAACCTTACTACACTTTTACTACAATAAAAACATGGTTAATTTTCATAAGGGATTCACTACACATGACATGGTCGAGCGACAGTTACTATGGTAAAAAATAAAATAAAATAAAAAATAAAAAAAAATATGGTAAACGTGTGGACTTTTTAAATGATCCCTTTCCCACGAGAGGCAAATATCAAATTAATAATTTCATTCATAAATACGGGACGATCGACTATTTTACGAGACGGCTGGAACCCCATCTGTATGCGTCTTGAAGTCATCTACTGTAAATCTTTTAACGCACTATATCGCTTGTCTTTGGTCCGTGTGGAGTTGTTGGCATTGCGGAAATTATCGCCCCATTGGTCCTCCAGTGGTAACTCCAGCTTCATACATGCGTGTCATTTTCACGCCTAGAGGAGGCAAAGCGTGACACTCACACACATCCTCGAGTAGACCAGCGTGTCTATTACACATTTCGGCGTGATACCGGGTTGTTCTTGAACATGCTAGATCAAAAACTGTCATCTGCATTAAGCAAATATCCTACTGCCTTTCAGATTTTAGGAGGTGATTTTAACATAGTAATGAATAACATGCTAGATCGACACCCTCCAAGGAAAGCAGCTTTTCCAAACTCTAATCTTATTGCATTTATGGATAAATTAGACTTAGTTGACATCTGGTGAGAAATGTATCCGGATGTAATACAGTACACCTGGTGTAACAAAGACCGGTCAAGGCAATCCAGAATCGATTACTGGTTGATCTCTAAAACATTAATAAACAATAATATCTCTATTAATATTAGCAACAGTCCACTGACTGACCATAATGCCATTTATATTTCAGTTAATTTATCACAAAATACTACAATTCATACTGCTAAAGCGTTGCTTTGGAAATTAAATAATTCCCTTCTTAAATATGAAAAGGTGAAGCAACAGATTAATGAGTTAATCCGAATTTACTGGAAAAGGGCTGAATCAGAAAAAGCTTATGGACGGAATCGGGAGCTTCTAAAATATGAATTAGGGAAATTCTTAAGGAAATTTGGAAGTAATATAGCAAAACAAAATAGATTAATAGAAGATGGGATTCTTTCACAGCTATCTGCTTTATCTTTTAAGGAACCAGCTACACAAATCTCTACAATATGTACATTCTATCTTCATCCCTTTGTATCACGCAAAAGTGACGATTCTAGTCAACCAATCAACGTTCTGCAGTGAGTTTAGCTCCACCCTTTTGGTACCCTTTGCTGTGCTAGGTACCCCAACGGAAGGGTACCAAAAAAGTGGCACAGTACGGTTCGCTATTTTGGTACCATTAACAACTTCTGACAGTGGAAACGGAAATAATTGCGTACCGTACTGTACTGTACCGAACCGTACCACTCAGAGGAAACGAGCCAATTGACAGATACTCAAAACACTGAATACTCCAAACTACAGAATAAATTAGATGAGCTGTATAGAGCCAAAGCTAAGGGAGCCTATGTTAGATCCAGACGGAAATGGCTGGAAGGAGAACAAAACTCAGCCTATTTCTTCAGGTTGGAAAGATTCAGTGCTATTAATGATTCTATTTATCGTCTCTGAACAAACGGAGTTCTTGATAATCCTAAAGAAATAACTGCTTTTTGCTCCAAATTTTTACATTTTACAATAACTTGTATACATCAAGATATTCTGATAATTCAGCCAAATCCTTTTTTGATTCTATTAATCAAAATAAAATTATTTCATTTGAAGATAAAGAAGCTTGTGATGGTGATATATCTCAATCAGAAGTTCTACTGGCAATTAAGAGTTTAAAAAATAATAAAAGTCCGGGCAGTGATGGTCTAACCGCTGAGCTATATAAGATTTTTGATGAAAACTTATCTCCTTTCTTACTCAAAGTATTTGAGGAAAGTTTTGAATTGGAAGCACTTCCACCAACCATGACACAAGTGATCATCACCCTGATACCCAAACCCAATAAAGATAAAGAATGTCTAGAAAATTGGAGGCCAATCACCCTTTTAAATAACTATTATAAAAGTTTAGCTTCAGTTTTAGCAAGAAGAATGAAAGATGTCCTTAACATAATTATTGATGAATCACAATCGGGTTTTATGGAGAAACGTCACATTACAAATAATATAAGATTAGTCTTAGATCTCCTAGATTACGAAGATATTTATATATTTATTCTTACTTGCCTCTCAATTTTTTTAGCTCTTCATTTTTCCAGTAGTAATTTGCAAGTTATCACAATTGACGACAGACAAATTATTATTAGCCAGTTGGCTGACGACACTACTTTATTTCTGAATGATGCCTCCCAAATCCCTTTAGCTTTGAGATTGATTGAGTCATTTTCCAGAACTTCCAGTCTCTGAAATATCAACAAATGTGAATTAATGTCAATTAAACGCTGTGATGTTCCCTCTGCATTCCTGTGAAAGATCAAGTTACATACTTAGGAATTGTAATTAATAAAGACCAAAAAAACAAGATGTAAACTAAATTTTGACCCTTTAATAGTGAAAACTCAAAGGAAGTTCAACTCGTGGTTGCAGAGAGACTTATCAATAAGAGGAAGAATTCTGCTCTTTAAAGCTGAAGGATTGTCTCGATTGACTTATGCAGCTCTTTCCTTGGAGGTTGATAAAGGAACATTAAAAAAGGTTGATAGCATGTTAAACAAGTTTGTTTGGAAAAATAAAACTCATTATATTAGGAAATCAGTATTAACGAATCCAACAAAACGGGGGATTGGATTTTTTAGATTTTACTACCTTAAACAACACTTTTAAAATTAATTGGCTAAAGAATTTTCTTAAAAATCCCTCTTCACTCTGGAATATTATCGCTAATTATATTTTCTCTAAAGGCCTGAATTTTCTCCTGCTTTGTAATTATAGTGTTTCAAAGATCCCTGTTAAACTTTCTAATTTTCATAAGCAGATGCTCTTGGCCTGGTCCCTCATATACAAACACAACTTTTCTCCGTACCGATATTATTTATGGAATAATAAGGACATTCTTTATAATAGCTGGTTTGAAGACAACCTTCTTTTAGTTGGACAGCTTGTTAACTCACAAGGCAGACTTTATAACTATTCAGATTTCTTACAGAAATATAATATTCCTGTATCTGCTGATGATTATGCTCTTGTTTTCAATGCCATTCCTTCTGGTGTGTCTTTTCTTTTGCAAGGTACCACATTTCCATGGCCATGTACTTACTCTCTGTCTTTAACTGACACAATGATCAGAAGTGTGTGCTATTCTGTAGACCAGTGGTTCTCAACCACATTCCTGGAGGCCCCCCAACACTGCACATTTTGCATGTCTCCTTTGTCTGACACACCCATTTCAAGTCTGTGAGTCTCTACTAATGAGCAGGTGACCTGAATCAGGTGTGTTTGATTAAGGAGACATGCAAAATGTGCAGTGATGGGGGTCCTCCAGGAATGTGGTTGAGAACCACTGCTGTAGACCAACAAAAAAATAACTATAAAATCAGAGCTCTCTTCCAGAAAGAGATAACAACAATTCCTTATGTAATACCATATTGGAATAATATTGTGGAGAATATACCTTGGGAGAAAGTATGGACTTTGCCTCATAAGTATCTGCTTACCAATAAAATTAAAGAAATAACATTTAAACTGATTCACAAATGTTACCCAACTAAAACCTTTCTTAGGAAATATAAATCAGACATTGAAGTGAACTGCAGTTTTTGGCATTCGTCTGAAGACGACTTCATTCGTTTTTGCAGTGCACCTACACAGAAAAATTTTGGTCAGACTTTTTAGTGTTTATCCAATCTTATTTTGCATGTGACTTTTCTTTTTGTTTTAAGGATGCTTTCTTTGGATTGTTTGACTATTCAAAAGAAAATACAGGAAAATATTACATAATTAATTTTTTTTCTGTTAACTAAAATTTCACATTCATAAAAGTTTACTGGCTCTAAACATCTATTTTCTTTGTTCAAAGTTGACTTAGATAAGTATGTGGAAACTATCCAAAGTTCTGCTAATTTGAAAGCTATGAAAACTGTATTTTTTTTTTTTTTTTTTTTTTTTTTTGTCTTTGTGTATAATTGTAACTGTACTGTCGTAATGTTTGTACTGTTTAATAATAATAATAATAATAAAAGTGAAAAAAAGATGTTGTGCATGCCCGACTGAACGAATCACTCCCTGAGACGACTCGTTCTTCCCGAGTCACATTAAAGATTCGTTCAAAATGAACGAATCATTCAAGAACGACCCATCACTAGTGGGTGTGTCAAAAATGGCAGCCCAATCAGCAGCAACATGTATATAAACCATGCGGTATTAAAGAGACAGCTCGCACAATGGGTCCAAGTAAAGTAGTTTACAAATGTGTTCGCTGCAGCTGGGTATACGCAACAATTGAAGATATTAGAAGACATGTTTGTAGAGCATATTTTGCAGTATTAAACACGCATTTATACCGATTTTATCAGGCTACGAAAATTCTTCAAAAAGAACACAAAGAATGGCCTTCTCAGCTGCCATTGTTGCAACTCTTGCTTCATCAGAACAGGGTGTTCAACGCACCACCGTTTCCGTTTAAAAAACTTTTTGCACCGTTTTGTCGGGGCTGAACGCAGCCCTGGTCGAGCCCGTAATTTAGTTTGTCTTCACTGTTGCATGACCATTGATACTTTAAGTGTTAAGAGCAACCCATGGTTTTCTGTAAGCATAGCCTGAAAATCCACCGAAACAAAGTATGTTTGTTCAATAATTTGAAACATCCTGCTAATAACACCGAAGTCGTGGGCTTGATCACCGTACAAACCAGTGTTTTGTCCTCCATTGTTCTTCTTGCAAGTCCCAGTGGTGTCACAAAAATCTATGTTTAGCAAACACACAACATCAGCGGCAGAATTAGTTTAGTTGGGAGCATGTTAGTCTGAAGACCTACAGGTCCCTGGTTTAATCCCAGGTTTTGGCAGATAGGAATTGACAGAAGCTTTTGATCACACAGCTGTTCTAGACATAATGCCCTTGTCTGTTTCCACTGCCACTATGCTGTCCTGTTCTAAAAATACAGGTGCATCTCAATAAATTAGAAAGTCAGGGAAAAGTTCACTTATTTCAGTAATTCAACTCAAACTGTGAAACTCGTGTATTATATAAACTCAATGCACACAGACTGAAGTAGTTTAAGTCTTTGGTTCTTTTAATTGTGATGATTTTGGCTCACATTTAACAAAAACCCCCCAATTCACTATCTCAACAAATTAGAATACTTCATAAGACCAATAATAATAAAAAAAAAAAAAATTAAAAAAAAAAAAAAACATTTTTAGTGAATTGTTGGCCTTCTGGAAAGTATGTTCCTTTACTGTATATGTACTCAATACTTGGTCGGGGCTCCTTTTGCTTTAATTACGGCCTCAAATCGGCGTGGCATGGAGGTAATCAGTTTGTGGCACTGCTGAGGTGGTATGGAAGCCCAGGTTTCGTTGACAATGGCCTTCAGCTCATCTGCATTTTTTGGACTCTTGTTTCTCATTTTCCTCTTGACAATACCCCATAGATTCTCTATGAGGTTCAGGTCTGGTGAGTTTGCTGGCCAGTCAAGCACACCAACACCATGGTCATTTAACCAACTTTTGGTGCTTTTGGCAGTGTGGGCAGGTGCCAAATCCTGCTGGAAAATTAAATCAGCATCTTTAAAAAGTTGGTCAGCAGAAGGAAGCATGAAGTGCTCCAAAATTTCTTGGTAAACGGGTGCAGTGACTTTGGTTTTCAAAAAACACAATGGACCAACACCAGCAGATGACGTTGCACCCCAAATCATCACAGACTGTGGAAACTTAACACTGGACTTCAAGCAACTTGAGCTATGAGCTTCTCCACCCTTCCTCCAGACTCTAGGACCTTGGTTTCCAAATAAAATACAAAACTTGCTCTCATCTGAAAAGAGGACTTTGGACCACTGGGCAACAGTCCAGTTCTTCTTCTCCTTAGCCCAGGTAAGACGCCTCTGACGTTGTCTGTGGTTCAGGAGTGGTTTAACAAGAGGAATACGACAACTGTAGCCAAATTCCTTGACACGTCTGTGTGTGGTGGCTCTTGATGCCTTGACCCCAGCCTCAGTCCATTCCTTGTGAAGTTCACCCAAATTCTTGAATCGATTTTGCTTGACAGTCCTCATAAGGCTGCGGTTCTCTCGGTTGGTTGTGCATCTTTTTCTTCCACACTTTTTCCTTCTGTTAACATGCTTGGATACAGCTCTCTGTGAACAGCCAGCTTCTTTGGCAATGAATGTTTGTGGCTTACCCTCCTTGTGAAGGGTGTCAGTGATTGTCTTCTGGACAACTGTCAGATCAGCAGTCTTACCCATGATTGTGTAACCTAGTGAACCAAACTGAGAGACCATTTTGAAGGCTCAGGAAACCTTTGCAGGTGTTTTGAGTTGATTAGCTGATTGGCATGTCACCATATTCTAATTTGTTGAGATAGTGAATTGGTGGGTTTTTGTTAAATGTGAGCCAAAATCATCACAATTAAAAGAACCAAAGACTTAAAGTACTTCAGTCTGTGTGCACTGAATTTATTTAATACACGAGTTTCACAATTTGAGTTGAATTACTGAAATAAATGAACTTTTCCACGACATTCTAATTTATTGAGATGCAACTGTATGTTACGGTTCCTCAAAAGGCTGTGGTAGGGATTCCATTTGTACTGTAATGGCATAGAATATATAATCAGTATATGGTGTATAAAAAAAAAAAATGGATTTAGAGAATGCTGGCATTGATCCTGCTCTACCATTTGAGCCAATTCCCCATGTGGTAAAAAGGGGTCTATCATTTTGGGTAGTACACTCATTGAGAGCGGCTCGCAAAGCACTGTAAAGTTCTTTTTGTACAACATTCAACAAAACAATTCATGTTTTAAGAAATTAAACATCTTTTAGTGTATACAAAAGGCAATTACTTTTGAGAACAGAAACACAATAGAAATCTAAATTACATTTTCAACTCTATTACAAAAATAATACAAATACAAGCAGAGCTTTTCCAGGTTTATAATTTATTTCCAACAAATTAACAATGACCTTTATGTTCATAAGTTAGCATGTGTTTCCATAAATATGTCTAAACACACAATATATAATTTTTTTTATATTTTTCTATGAGTTGAGCCGAAGGCAAAATGTCAATATAAAAAGTTAATTATGGAGCAAAAAATCTGACATTATAAATGGAATGCAGTGAATAAGTGAATGCTACTAAACTAGCTGAATCCTTCATACATTCATATCTGCTTCATTGTACATTCAAGTTAGGTGGTTGCTTATTTCTGTACGTATTTTGACGCTATGGGAAACAAATGACAAAATAACTACATGAACAAGCTTTACAAAAACATGTTATAAATAAATAACATACAACATAATTTCATCATGCTGCTTTCACTGGGTTTTGCTTTAAACCAAAAATGCACTAACATTTTACTCTACGTAAGGTTAAAAAATGATAACAATTCCCACCTTACAGAAAGCAAAATCACTCACATAACTTTGTCCCAGTAAAGACTGGTTGTTTTTACTCTGCACATTCCAACATTTGGCCTTTTTTTCACAATTCAAAAGGTCTTCATTAAAACTTTGAGACAGGTGGGTAGCCTATTTTCTGAGGAGCCTGCTTCTTGAGACTTACACAATATCAACATAACGACAAACTACAGCATAAACCTTGCTGATGGTATTAGTATAAAAACTTTTTTAAGTCACATGATTGTACAAATAATTTATGGTATGGGGAATTCAGTATTCATCAGTCGGTTTTGGGGTTTTGTTTGGGCTCATCCCTTACCCACTTCTATCCATTATCCTGACCACACAAAGTAAGCAACTTCATCCAAGTCCACTGGATAATCAGTAAGGTATACAGGGCTTTTGTCAAAATACTCTCCCTTGTAACTTCTCCATCTGCCCGCAGGAAGGTATATATCTCTTTCTTGCTTGCCCGGTTCAAGAACAGGTGCCACCAGAAGGTCATCTCCTATGAGGAACTGAGAGTCAATTTTGTAAGCTGCCTCATCATCTGTTGCAATCCACCAAAGAGGGCGAATGATGGGATCCCCAGTGTACAGCACTTCCCCAGCAAGCTCCAGAACCCGAGGGGCTACAAGAGACTCGTGGAGAGCGGTGAACTTCTTGGCGATATTCACGACCTCATCATCGTAGTGCCATGGTGGAAGTGAGAACTGCATGCCTGGCATGAACGCTGAGAGCTCTAGCCAACGGATGTACAGCTCACGATCTGGAAGGCCAGTGAGGTTTGAGAATGTATTTCCGCCTATTATGTCAGGCAGAATAAACTGGTAGCCAAGGATACTTATAGTAAGTACAGTTGGGATTATAGATTTGAGGCCTAGGGTGTATCCCCAAAGTGAGTCACGGTCAATAATTCTGAAGAAGCAGGAGATGTTTTGAGATTGATAGCCCGACCGCAGCTCTGCACGGTCATTGAAAGGTATCGCCATCTCAGTGTAGCGGCGAGTAAAGCTACTGGGATCCTGAAGAGGAACAAAGGTACTGAACTGCTGGGGTAAGTAGCTTGTTTCTCCTGCATCAAACTTGAAAGATGCCACTCCATACTTGTTCTTGAGGGTGCGAAGTTTCAAGGCATACCAGTCCCGAGCTTCTGGATTTGTGAAATCCAAAATGCCAGCGATCCCGTTCCACCAACGCACCAATGCAGGAAGCTGGCTACCAGGCACCCGTACAAACAGTCCTCGTTCTATTCCAACACCAAAATTGACAGAATTATAGTTGACAAATGGATGAGTCCACAAGGTTACCTGGAATCCATCTTCCCTTAGTTTTTGAAACATGTCTGAGACGTTGGGGAACTTGATGGGATCTAATTCAAACTCCCCATAGCCACTAGTATATCTGTCATACAGCTCCAGGTGACTGCAGTTGAAGCCATATTTTTGGATATCAGATGCATATTTCAAAGTTCGTTCTTGGCTGACTTCTTCTAGAGCTCTTGTAGACCAGATTGGTTGTCTGAAAACAGCTTCTGAGGGAACCTTATTGGGCTTGTTGAAATATCGACGTACCATGTACTTGTGTATAGAGGTGACGTCAAGCCCCACACATACACGATAACTTAGAGTCACATGATGGGGATTATTAGGGTCTGGCCTGTAAGGGCTGTCATGGTATCGAGCTTGGAACGACAGAGTTCTGTTTGTTTCATCCCAGCCAAGGTGAAAAGGAACAGAATCATTCATTTTTATGGCTGTAGCATTGGAAGAAAGCCAGTAGCGTTCCAAGATGCCACCAAATGCCAGATGATTCGAATGGACATCACCTGTAATGAAAGGTTTGGGAGCTTGATGTCCTTTTAATTCTATTGGCCAATGTTGCAACCAAGTCTCCGCACCACCGTACCAGTGTGATCCACTGCAGGACATGACATGCTCCACCAAATGATGCTCCTCCAGCTCATCCCAGCGAACACGATAGCACTCGACTGTGTCTTTCGGCTTTACCATTTCTATGAAGAAATGTATATTTCTAGCCATGGATTTGTCACATTTGAGAACCTGTCCCTCTTTTGAACATGAGTCCAGATCAAGGGTTCCAGACCTAAAATGTACAATTAAAACAATGTGACTTCCAATCAGAATTATGTAAATAGGATATTTAAATAAAATACAAGTGTATTTAAACAAAATACCTGAATGCCATTTTGAAAATGACAACCCCAGTTTGGCTTCGGATGACAAAACCATCTTTGTTAAGATCTAATTGTTCAGTTGTCAAAAGGTTGGCCTTGTGGAGTGAAGAGTAGTAGTAGCACCATGCTACGACTGCAGCAAGAACCAGTATAACTCCGAGCACGCTCGCTATTATCACTGGCCGGCGTGGTCTACCAACTCTCTTTCTTTTAGGTGGTGAGTAATGGCTCATGGCACCAATGCCAAAATCTCCAACAGTTGCTGATACAATCTGGTACATCTTCACAACACTGCTATGTACACAGCCTTCTGTAAAATGTTTCTAACTCATGAGCAGAAAGCAGACTGCACATGGGCTGCACATGGTGGAAGTAGTAGCTGGCCGGGACAACCTGAACATTTTGCCATGCCTAGACATATTGAGACAATTTAAAAGGAATAATATGTAAAATATATGCAATACTTTTTTAATGCAAAAATGCAATATTTGGATCTGATATAATAAGAAAAAACAACATCCAATATTTATTCTTAAAGGGATAGTCAGCCCAAAAATGAAGATTCTGTCATCTTTACTAATCTCTTAGCTCATTCCAAACCTGTATGACTTTCTTTCTTCTGTAGATAGATAGATAGATAGATAGCCAGCCATACAGGTTTGGAAGTACAAAATGTAATCTTTTGGGTAAACAATCTCTTACAGATTTGTGATAAACTGAATGGGGAAAATCTACTATTCTAACATCTGTGAGACACAAAAGCTGATTCAAGCTATTGCTGTTACACTACAGCAGCTGAACAGTCCTCTAGGCATGTATTGAACATGGAGTTTCCAATACAGTGTTGTGATGTTCTGTAACAGGCACACTTTATTGATTTGGACATTTGTGACAGAATAAATGCATATGCTAAAATTTAAACAAATTGTAATTACAATTTTAAGGTTGTGTTATTGTGGAAACTACTAGCTTTAGCAGTTATAGTTATATAGCAATTTAACAGATTCATCACCCTCAGCACCTATCAGAGAGAAACAAAAGTCATTTAAGAAGTGCTCTCTGACCTCGCAGACTAAAGTAACACTGCTGTTTGATAAATGGTTTTTAAGGTGTTCACCTGAGAAAGCACAAAGATTATTCATTTCTGTTTTACGTTATGACACATCACATATCTATGCAATAAGCAATAAACTTTCACCAGTTACTTACATTTTGTGTCCGGTTATGATCAGTCAGAAGGAAACACTACACTACAAAACTACGTGAATATTTTACTTTCACTCAGTTCCTATTTGTGTACAGCTCACAAGCTAAACTTTTCAGGAAAAGCCCAAGTGGTTTAATAAATAAACTTACTCTGATACTGCACATCGGCCAAAAGCTCTTGAATGAACGTTCATGAAAACAGAAGCAAGTTCGACCAGTTTGTGTGCATCATGGGTAATGTAGTATTGTCATAGGCGGTGTAAATCTTTCATTTCATGAAAACATAAAAATATACGGAAAGCAAACTGAGTGGGAGGGGGGAGGGGGTCTCTATGCAGGTCAGGAAAATAAAAAATATTTAGTAGTATTAGTTAGCGTTTAGAATATTTAGGTATTTTCCCTTAATTGCGAAAAAGGTTTCAATAAAATTTTGCATGTTTCACAACACACTTATTTCACTAGATGGCAGTATATTATAAGATACAAAACTTACATTTTATATTGATTCTCATTGGAAAACAATATCAACAGCTTCACTTGTTACACATTTCTCGAAGCCTTGATCACAGTATTGTGATTCTGATGGGAATCAACAAGAACTGAAAAAAGACTTTTTTATTTTAAAAAGCTGTTTAATAAATGAAACACTGTGAGTGAGAATGTATACAACCCATGACCTGAACTTTGTCATTAGCCCAAACCTGTTTTTACCTTGGACACTGATCAGTGTAAAGACAAACAAGAAAACGGTCACCTCAGCAAATAGAAATCAGATTTTTGCTACCTAGCAGCATGCTGCTAAGCAATGTCAACACATTATAAAAATTAAAAGTATTTTGTGATGTTCTCTAATACACAAAAATAAGACAAGCTGTACCAATGATCCAAAAATATCAGGCTATATCAAGAACAAACACATCAAACCACCTATAAAATAACAATGAAGCGGGTGTCTTTCCATGTAGTCATGCATGGGCAAAATCTGCAGAAAACTGTTGAGTCTAGGTAACAAATGTTCTTTTCTCTCTCCCAGTCTCCCCGTCCCCAGTGACACACACACACAAAACAAACACACATCAGCATTCCTGGGCCTCGCTCAGTACTCAATTTCATTAAAATTTTCAGAAAATCCTGAGTATGAGATACTGTCACCAGGATCTAGAGAAAGAGAGAAATAAAGAGAGTTATAAAAAGTATAAACATATGTACACATACATCCTCTGTGTCTTACAGGATGCCATATTACTGCTGCCTCGGTAAACACATTCAGATAACTACAGTAACAGTATGTGATCCCTTCACAGACAAATCCCAGTGAGAACTGCAGTAAAGAATGCACCTGCTCCCCCCACCTGCTGTTACTGCAGTGCAGTCACCTGACCTCACACAACCTACTGCATACATCAAATAAAAGAATGAGAGGATGAGGCAAGACTTCCTGTTCAACCTTCAGGTTATGTGTTTGACTTCATATACTACAGCACACAAGAAGACATTAATGTTACCACATTTTGTCCTATCTACTAATTTATTGAAAATGTTTAATAGAAAAACTACAAATATATATATGTGTGTGTGTGTGTGTGTGTGTGTGTGTATATGTATATATGTATATAAATGTGCGTGTGTGTGTGTGTGTGTGTGTGTGTGTAAATCATAACTTCTTAAAAATGCACATAAAATGACTTGAAAAGAGCTCTTTTCATGATGAGTATTTCTTTAATATTTTTTTTTAATTTATTTTTAAGAAATTATTGAAGAACAATTTCTTAGTTTGGCTAATATTATCTTATTATAAAAAGTATTATTATTCCTAGTAATACTACAACTACTAGTACTAACTGTTTCTTTACTGATTTGGTCATGTGGTCTAACCAATTTGCAGAAACAGGCGGGAAATGACAGAAGGAGGATCCCTGCAGACCCTCATGACTGTCAAGGTGTCTCTTAACGGGATAGTTCACCCAAAAATGAAAAGTTTGTCATCATTTACTCACCCTCATGTTGTTCCAAACCTGTATGAGTTTCTTTCTTATGTTAAACATAAAAGATATTTTCAAGAATGCTAGTAATCAAACAGTTCATGGTCCCCAATGACATCCATAGTATTTCTTTCCCTACTATGGACGTCATTGGAGACCAACAACTTTTATGTTCTTTAAAATTATTCAAAATATCTTCTTTTGTGCTCAACGTAAGAAAGAAACTTTGGAACAACATGAGTGAACTATCCCTTTAAAATATCAGATATTTTGAATATTTTGAGCTTTTTATGCCATTGCAGTCATTAAAAACTTTTACTTTGAAAACTATATTTAAAAACATTTTAAAATATATTTAAAAAATATATATTTTGGTCCTAAACTGTTCACTCACCTTTGCATGGTCCCTTTTTAAACTCAATATCATCGATTGCAATGTCACTCCTTATTGAGGATCCTCTGATAGCTTCAAATACAATCTGCAAATAATTACAGAGACATTAAACCTTTCAGTGACTTTTTACATGCAAAAAAGCAACACAGTAATATTCAAAGCGACACTCCATCAGTTTCCTAGCACCTTAAATACCATTATCTCAGTGATCAAATGGTTACTTTGATATCAACATTATAAAATATATTTTTCAAAGACATTTTTCAACAACAAAGGGAGTAAGTGTGTGTGTCTCTAACCCAGTGCCTTGTGTAACACTCGTAATCCACCGTGGCCTTCATCCAGGACACACTTTGTTCTCCTTGTCTTGTCCAAAGCAATCTCTCCCTGTCCCCTTTATGCAGCAGGACGTTCAGAGTTCCTGTGCCTGAGCCATACATGTGGTAGAAGAAGATCAGACACTGAGGTCCAGCTGAACCCCTCAGCTCAGTGGACATGAGCCGGGCCGACTGCTTGGGTACCATGTGAGACGCCTCAATGTACATGTAGTAGCCTTAAAATCAGAGCAGGAAAGACTTAGCGTACACTGTCTCATGACATCAGCAATTTTAATAAAGCATTTCATGCTGAAGCATAAATTTGACTCACCTACCCCTAAGGTGTGGTCCCCCTTGGGTCCTGTGTAAGATGTGGGTGTATGTCCCCTGATCTGTAACCAATGTTCTTTTTTAGCTTTCTTGTTCTGGGTATAGCCGCAGTCCCCAGTTTCAAAGTTACAATGTCCAGGAGGTGGATTCAAGGGGCCTAAACAGAGCACAAAAAGTTCCACCATATTAGACTTTTTTATATCTGAAACACACTTTATGTGAGTGAAATGGTGAAAAGCTTGTCTATTTCTGTCCACCGCAGCCGGCACTGCCCATTTAATGTCTATGTTTGTGAGGGCAGATGTTCTCCATTGCCATATGTCTATAAACAGAATATTTAAGAACCTTAGACAAGGGCCTTGCCCATTTCCTAAGCCACATTGTTTAAAACGTGCTCACAACTGACAAGAAACTTCTGCCAAGCAACCTGTAAGTAATACACTTTACCCTTTATTAGAACAATCAGCTGCTTAAATCTTTTACAAGTTGTGGGTTTTACTTCCATAAAAGCAACACAACTGGGTCAAACACTGTGTTAATGTTTAGACAATTCTAAATATGGGGACAGTTTTAGACAAACCTATGTATGTCAGAGGAACAAATACCTATCCAAGCGAAACATTTCTTCATGCTTATTTGAATAGAAAAGCACACATGATATTTTAGTTGTTCTCCATTTAAGTGAGCATCTGGAAATATGCACACAAATTAATTTATCAACTAATCCAAAAAAAAAAAAAAAAAAATCCAATAATAGAGCACTATTCAGACAGTGAATGTTTCTTATAGCTCCTCTATGATAAAACCACTGTTCTAGTTTAGGTTTTAGTATAGAGTTAAATTTATTTTTATTTCATTTTAGTTTTAGTGATTTTAGTACTTCAGTTAAAACTTGATTTCATTTAAAGGCAAAAAAGCAAAAATTTTAAATGTTCATCAAATATTTATATTTTATTTCATTTATATAAATTAACGAAAACATTTTTTTTTAATATATAGTATTAGTTAGATCATACATATTCATATATTCAAACCATAAAGTTCTGTCATCTTACGAATCCAGGAATTTGCTTCTCTCAAAAATAAAAATTAAATAAATAAATAAAAATAAAAAAATTATTCAATTTATTAATTTATTCATCAACATTAATTTATATTTTACATTTAGGACTATATTATCATTATACTCCCCTGATAATATAGTCCTAAAATTTAAATCTAAATTAATATGTGTATGTACATACATATAGTTTCAATAGTTTATGCAGTTTGATTGTTTACTATGAAACCTCATGTGAAGAATTTCAAAGATTTCTGTGATACAAGCCTCTATTGTACTAAAAATACACACAATACCACACAGTACGCCCATATGGCACTTGGCAGTCGTCAAAAAGGATTTCCAAAATGCCTTTTGGAATCATTTCTGCTTTTAAATTCAGAGAAGTGGATTTGGACAGTACCACATGACCCTGGTGTTTGTTAAAAAACAGTAGGTGATTCAGTCAGGAATTGTCTTGTGGGCGGTGGGAGTAAATATGGCAATAAAATCACCCTGCAATTAACTTACATCACCATGTAACACAATTACCATCTGAATAGGGGTTTTTCGCATTGTCAAAATGGTAGGAGTACCTGTAGCAACCCGACAGTCTCCAAGAGTCACTGAGATGTCATCGAGAGACACAAGCCCACAGTCCCAAAAGTTTCTGCAGATGCTGACAAATGCTACCTTAAAGGGAAGTTAAGATAAAATAAAGTCCATAATGACAAATAGTTAAAATAGGGAAGATCATACTCTAGTAGTCTTAAACTCTTGTAATACAGCACACAATTTTACTCAAAAACAAAACAAAAAAGGTCTATTAAACATCAATTAAAAGTTACTTGAAAAGAAATATTATTTTAAAAGACAATACAAATAAACCATGTAATTTGTCCTTAAAATTTACAATACAGACCTCAGTTTAAAACTCTTTGTTTTTTTGTTTTTTCTCTTAAATAGCTTTGACATTTTGAGGAGGCACAAAATATTTGACAAATGGAAATGCTATTAATGAGGTTTTGATGTGGTTTGCCTGTAGACAGACGCTCCATTCAAAAGAGTCTTGCGCTTCACTTATCAGAATCCCTGAGATTACAAAAGGAATTCATACACGGGGTGACCCAAAGTTCAGTAAAAGATTTTTTACGGTTTATCATTTGGTAGTGACAAGAAAATACTTTACTAAAACAAAAAAGTATTAAAACTGAATTTGTGCTTATCATTCAAGACAATGTCCTTCTATCATCTATAATCTGAAGAACACTTAAACTTTTATGTTGTTCATCACACAATTTACAGTACTGTTAAAAGGTTTGAGGTCAGTAGGATTTTTAATTATTTTGAAAGAAGCATCATATTGTCACCAAGTTTCTGTATTTGATCAAAAATACAGTAAAATGATCACATTTAATTATATTTACAATTTAAACCATGAAAAAAAATCTATCATCTATCATCGTTTCCACAAAAATATTAATAAAATATATAATATTAATATTAACAAAAAATAAATAAATGAGTACTTTTATTCAGCAATGATCAATTTAATGCATTTTATTTATTTATTTATTTTTTAACCTTCCTGACCCTAAACTTTTAAAGTGTGGTGTACACAATTTTACACTTACCTTAGTAGGCATGGGCTTTAGGTATGTGACTTCCACCTCTGTCCAAACATCTTTAGACCTCTCAGACACGGTCCAGATTTTCTCCTGAGCTATGTTGTTTTCATCATAGACATAGAGAGCCAGAGCATTATCTATTTTCATGAAGCCATGCAGGGCATAGTAGAACCTGAGGCAGTATTTATGATTCCCTGGTAGGGACGGTCCAAAAAGACGACCCACATACCCTGGACGAGAGGTATAACGAGTGTTGGCCAGGAGAAAAGACCCTGTGAATGTAATGGACAGATATGAAAGATTTATAAATCATAAATAATCAGTGAAATAAATTATAATTTTATGAATGTTATGTTATTTAGTAACATTTTTCCCTTAAGTTTTCCTCTTTTATCATATCAAAGGAATAGTTCACCTAAAAATTAAAAGTTGCTAAAAAATTTACTCATCCTCAGTTAGATGAGTTTGTTTCTTAATCAGAACAGATTTGGAGAAATTTCACATTATATCACTTGGATCCTCTGCAGTGAATGGGTGCCGTCAGAATAAAATTCCAAACAGCTGATAACCTTACAATAATCCACATGTAATCCACACGACTCCATTTCATCAATTAATGTCTAGTGAAGCGAAAAGCTGCATGTTTGTCATGAACAGATCTATCATTCAGGAGTTTTAACTTTAAACCGTCACTTCTTGTCAAAATCCAACTAGTCCATAATTCATAATAATGCTTCCTTCAGTGAAATTGTGGATTATTGCGATGCTTTTATCAGATGTTAAAACTCTCACTCTGACAGCACCCATTCACAGCGGGGGATCCATTGTTGAGCAAGTGATGTAATGCTAAATTTCTCCAAATCTGTTCTGATGAAAAAACAAATCCGTCTACATCTTTAATCAAATGAGTACATCTTGATTTTTGGCTGAACTATTTATTTAATAGTTATTCACTATGAATACTGATAAATTAAAATTAAATATACATTAAATAGGAAGTAGTAGAAATCTCACTGATTAAAACATCTCCATAACTTAGAACTTTAATGAGTTAAATGCACATAAAAATATCATATATAAAGTATGGGATGTAAATGTATGATATTTACATAAATATTTTTTATTTTTATAAATAGAGTCTAAAAGTTTAATTAAAATATTACTTCATTAAGCTTGTACACATTTTTTTTTGTGTCAGATTCCACAAATTTGGTGAACTAATGAAAAGAATAGTCTCACTTCGCACCAGTGCCTGTAGTGTGATCCCCGATGCGGTAAACATTTGGTTTCACAGAGACCCTGTTCCACACTGAACCTCCGATCTGTTCCTGATAATACTGACACAGGCCCTCCTCAAAGTCACAGTTTGCCACAGAGGGGTCAAACGCTGGCTCTGGAACATGAGGTACATAAAGTTAACTCACATCATGAACATCTCCCACATAGGCAGACATTCTGTAAAATGTAACTGCTGACTAAATGGAATGTCAGTGTGGTTGCTACATAACAGAACAACAACAAGAAAATTCCCCTTTAAACAGCAATTATGGGCTTTTTTGGGTTGTTGGGTATAATGCTGAAAGTCCCTCATAGAAAAATGACTTCTTTTTGTACCAAAGTATATTATGTTAGAAAAATACATTTCTTGTTATCAAATATTGGTGGAGCAACATAATGTAACATATCGGTCACATACTGTATGTAACCATCGAGATGTTATGTCGACACTGACATTTGGGGTTTCCCTTGGGAGCCCCAGTCACATCTGAGTAGTACAAAACAGGCCAATGAGACATTGGTGAGTTGAAATTGCATGCCCAGCCACTCAGACAAGTATATAAGGAGGTGGCATGTATCCACTCATTTAGATTTGTGCTGCATAATGTCTCTGTTCCCTCCTTCAGGGAAACAGGGTTACATACATGAACGAGGCGTTCCCTTTCAGTCAGTCACTTTCAGAATTATTAATGTTTGAATTCATTCGACTGGGATTGCAAAAAGCAGAACTCACAAGAAGGAGGGCAGCCGCTGTTCCTTTTTCCAACAGGAAAGAGAAATTCCACTCTTTCACAATAGTTGTGAAAAAGCTGTTGGTACAGTCACAGCCAGATGTATTACATTGAGGAAGCGTACCTAAGGCCATGCGACAAGGGACACTACGGAGTCCACATCCTCCCTGAAGGGAGGTAGCTTGTGGAGAGTACACATATGGACTGACCGAGAGGGCAGTACCACATATGGAGTTTCTGCGGTGGACCCCACCTGGAGGGGGAAAAGTCTAACAGAAAAACTGGACAGAAGCAACTCTGTCAAGGGGAAGACACGGGTTTCTGGAGGCATCTGTTGTAACAACAACATGCCTGGACACTTGTTTTAAGGGCACTCCCGCCCGTAGAAAAGCAAGGTCTGACCAGTGGCTGAACGTCTGACGACAACTCAGCGTGATATGAACGTGGAGTGTGCCACGGCACCATGCCCATCTCGGGACTCCAGTGCTGAAGCGGTCTCATATGCATCAATCCGAGCAGTGTCACCACGGATGCAAATGCCATATGCCCCAGGAGCCTCTGAAATTGTTTCAGTGGAACTGCTGTTTTCCCCTTGAACGAGTTCAGGCAGTTCAGCATTGACTGTGCGTGCTCACTCGTGAGCCAAGCTGTCACAAGTCCAACTCCATCCAGAGAAAAGAGATGCTCTGCACAGGGTAGAGCTTGCTCTTTTCCCAGTTGACCCGAAGCCCCAACTGGCTGAGGTACCGCAGCACCTGGTCCCTGTGTTCGCACAACAGATCTCAAGAGTGAGCTAGAATGAGCCAGTTGAGGATACAGATGCCCACCTCCCTTAGTGGGGCAAATGAGCCAGTTGAGGATACAGATGCCCACCTCCCTTAGTGGGGCACCCTCTGGCTGTCACTGAGGTAAAGAGGACACTGCTGAACCTGGGGGGCATCTGGCAAACTGAATTGCATTGTTTGAATGAGTCAGGCTCCCAGACTCTGTACAAGTGGCACCAATGGGGCAACCGGTGCACCCACAGAGGGGCAGAGAGGGGGAGCAGTAGGACCCAACCCCGAAGGCAGCGCGTCCCAAAGTAGGGGGGTGAGTGTGGAGTAGCACTTACCCGGCACCTGGAATCCCGCGAAGGGCTGGCTAGAGATGCATGAGGAAGCAATGCGTCCTCTAAGCACAACTTCTTGGCCTGTGGCGAAAGGGAAGGATGAGGCTGGGAGTGAGGAAGCAGTGCATCGCTCACTGCCAGACTGTGTCGTGTATGACCCAGAGACTGGTTGTGTATGACCAAGAAACTGCTCTTTCATTGATAATTTGGGTACGGCAGAATAGAAAATAAATTCAACAAATGATTCTCTGCCCGGCCCTCCTCCGGGTGGAAGAAGCATTGCTGTCACCACCTTCTGGAAAAGAGCAGTCCCCTCCATCTCTGGGTCACCCGCTTTGCTGTCCTTTGGAGGGCTTAGTGGCTGCCTGGGGCAGCCTCGTTGCGGCTGAGGTGTAACAGCAGCCTGCTCCGGAGCAGATGTAGACACTGCAGGGGGATGCCCTCGACGATGAGCAGACTGGAGGCCAACACCATGGCGGCTTGGTGGCAGCAGTATCACACCGGGGCAAGATATGCTTGATGGCCTCCGTCTGCTTCTGGATTACCATGAACTGCTGGGCAAAGTCCTCAACAGTGTCGCTGAAGAGTCCAACCTGCAAGATCGGAGCCTTGTCGGTGTCCCTTATCTCAGCAAGGTTGAGCCAGAGATGTCCTCCCAGGAGGAGGAAGCTCAGCTGAGTCATTGTCCTCTGAATCTCCTGATCCCTCTGATGCTGCAATCGACATCTGATCCTCCTCTGGAGCCTCAAATGAAATCATCGGATTGTCACGAGACAGCCCGTTATTCTCCTTCAGGAGCTCGATGGCAAGAAACGTCGTGGAGGAGTGGGAGGTCCATGAGGACTAACCTGCTGGAAGAGCTCTCAGTGTAACAGCTCCCACTTAACCGTGCTATTACCGGCGCCATAAATAGAAGTGTCCAGCGAAGAGAATTTCCCAAAGGTGATTGGAGAAAATGAGAAGCACATATAGCAGCAACCCTTCGTTTCAGAAGCAAAAATCTGAACGAGTGAATCCTTATATACCCTTATATACCCATGTGCAAATTCCACTCGCCAATGTCTCATTGGCCTGTTTTTTACTACTCAGAGGTGATCGGGACTCCCAAAGACAACACCAAACGTTAGTGTCGACGTAACATGGAACGTGACTGACTGAAAGGGACCTATTTTATGAGATGGCAAAATTAATTTGTACAATGTGAATTGTATGTATGATTTTTAGAAAAAAAAGTAACCATGAATGTCCAACCCAAAACCCACCCCTAAACATTAACGTCAGAGGGTTAAGATTGAGATGAGATTGGTCAGAACATAAAATAGATACGAATTGTCATTACGTTGAAAATGACTTTAAAATCAATCTAAATATTTCATGTAATAACATCATAGATCAGGAATGTGCAGTCAATAAACACATGAATGATACTGTAATACAATCAAAATGACCTTTTACCCTGAGGATTCTTTATCCCAATTGTACTCTAAGTAATTGAACAGCACAGACATTTCAATTCTTTACAGCTAAATAAGCATGGTAGAAAATTACTCAAGCAAGAGAAACATAAGTACAGAATACAGTGTGTTTCCAGAGCCCCAATTAAAAAGACATGTCTACAAAAGAGTTAACATATGTTCACCAAGTTACAGTGCCTGTTGAAAAGAAACCATAAAACTTGCTAGTGGTTTTCGAGCTCTGTAAACAGCTGTGTTGTGTTATTTGGGATTATGCACAGTTGCATAAAGCATGTTAGTGCTTATTATGTAACAGAACCGCACTGACCTGTCTCTGTGTGGCAGAAATCTGGGGAGAAAGAAATGTCATCCAGAGCAACATAGCCACCACGAGGACTGTTGAACGCCACCTCAAACACCACCTAGCAAACCAAACACACCAATCAATCTAAATTAGACGCATGAAGTGCCCAACATGAAGGGAACAATACTGCACAAATGAATTGATTCATTTGGAAAACTGAAAAGTTTCAAATGGATTTAGTTTGTAAGTGTAAAAGTAATACCAAAACACTATAAGGTTCAAAGGCATTAGTAAAACTTCAGACAGTGAACTCATCTGCTGGAGAGAATCTCCAGACTCCACACATACTCCTACTCTCATTATTTACATTGTCCCCCAGAGTTGGCTGCTCACACTCAAACATGGCAGCCACAGCACTAGCTCTTCACTTTATGTTTATACTATTTCTACAGATGCAAAATAAACACTCTTTTCTCTGCAGAACACAGATTACGTTATGTATGGTCGGAAATATATCACTCTTTGAACTACATTTGGAAATTACCAAAATACCTCTTACCATTCTCACAGTTAATAATCAGAGCAGTCTAGATCAAATTTATAAGGTCAGTTTTCAATAGAACTATCCATACTTGATTTGGTTACAACAAATGAATACAGTTTTCTCTACTCATTGAGGATTTTGCCTAATAGCTGTCATTTCTCATTAACACCATAAATATAATACTTAATGTTACACATATACAGTATATAATATTTAAATATAGTATAATATTATATATGTATATATATGAAAAGCATAATTTAAAAAAAAAAAAAATTTCAACCGTTTGAGGTCCGTATGTTTTTTTTTTTTTTTTTTTTTTTTTTTTTAGCCTATTTAGCAAGCATGTATTAAATTGATCAAAGGTGATATTAATAAAGACTTAATTAGAAAATATACTAAAATAGATACGTTATTTTAAAATTAATTTTATTTTTTAAATTGAAATAACATTTCACAATATTACTGTTTTACTGTATTTTTGATTAAATAAATGCAGCCTTGGTGAGCATAAGAGACTTCTTTCAAAAACATTCAAAAATCTTACCAAACCGAAATGGGGTTGAACGGTAGTGTGTATTCCAACTAGTTACAAATGTCATAATATGAGAATATTCTAAGGTACACTCTAAGGTAGTGACATTCATAACTAACTGAATGTACATTAAATAATGTTTGCTAATGCTATTATTGAAAATAATTACAAACGTGTTAACCATTCATCTACTGGAGTTCCAAATTTATTTATATAGAAGAACACTTTATAGAACATTAATTCATATTTGTTTGACTAAAACTTGCCATCTATGATATGACATAACTCTGCACAGCGTCCTATATATGTCAACCATGGAATAAAAGAAGGCCCCTTTATAAATAGTTGCTAGTCTTGTTAGGACAGCTCTTAAGCCGGGAAGTGTATTTGCAAATGACTTTAGTATACTGTGGGTAGTTAAAACTTGTAAGATATATTAAGTAGACATACCATCTGTTCTAAACAAAAGCTTACATATGGATAGTGTCAACATGTGAATGTACTGCATACATGCATGTGCTGTGACCTACAGTCTTATCCTGTCTAAGACTAAAACAATTGTTTTTTTTTTACTTATAAGAGATTTATATATGTGATTTATATCTAGATTTTATATGTGATTCAAGTTGGGTATCAGATTTTTTATTTATTTATTTTTATTTATTTATTTTTTTTACTTTAACATGTATATTTACCTTTATTTATTATGTATGTTTATTTATCTATTTCTATTTCTATATGTGTATGTGTTTATATAATCTTATACAATGTAAATCAGTGTCTATCCAAAAACCTAACTCTTATTATTAGTTTTTCAGTTTTAATTATATATTAGGTTATCATAGATGTAATTTTTATGTATGCCATGTATGACTTGTACCTTCAGTATTGTTAAAGATGGATTCATTTCTAACATATGTACTATTAGAACATATTGTCCATTGTTATCAATGGTTCCCTGTTATGAAAAGCTAACTAAAGATTACTTGGTTTTATTAGAAGTGAAGACATGTTTGAAATAGTGATTTTATTGGCTTCACTAATGTCATTGTGTTGTGGCCCAAAGCACTACCAACTCTCTCTTGAAACTGCACAATACACGAAATTTGTAGAAGAACTTCACTGACCTCCAAAGGATGTGGTGCTTTAATATCCACTTGCACTAACTTCCAATCTGTTGTCGCATACACATCAGGCCTCCATATCTCATCATAGTGGCCCAGCTGGTCCTTAGTGAAGACTGAGAAGAAATTCCCAACGGCTTGGTCCCTTTGATAGTAAAAGGACAAGCATCCTGCCATTGAAGTGGTAGTCATTGGCGACACCAACTTGGCCACCTCCTGGAACCTTTTAGCATAAACTGAGTCCACATACATGTAGTGGCCTAGTTCAGAGTGGAAAAATAAAACAAAGCATGGATTCACAAAGCACATTCCTCAGGGTGAGAGAGTAAGCAAGTTCCAAACCAGAATTGTGGGTTGAGAAAAGCTATGGTCTCGTTGGAGAGCCTGATATGATTCATTCCAGTTTTTGACATATTGTGCAGTATGAAGCTATCCTGTCAGTCTGTGTTACCTCTCTCGTTGTTCATGGTGTGGTCATCTGGAAGGTTTGACTGAGGGTCCCGGGCCAAACTCCCACCCACATACCAGTTCACATTGGGATTCCACTGATTACTGTAGCCACACAAGTGATGCTCCTCAAAGTTGCAGTCTAAAACAGACATTAAACTTTATTATTATTTAAGACTTTTCATTGTTGTTTTGGGGAGGAAAGTGTAATTGCATTAGCACGGTGATTTTCAAAGAGTTAAGAGTGGACATCAACATCTACATTGCTGACCACAGACATGGGACCCAGTGAGGATTCTGTAAAATTTCTTTTTTTTTCAGATGTTTTTGTATGTGTGCCAGATTCATGCAAGATTTTGAGGGATTTGAATGATTTAATTATGCTTTTAGCACAAATCAATCAAATAACTTCAGAAGACTTGGAAAGCAGCACATAAATGCTATGGACTGTTGTTATTGTACTTTTAGAATGAAAATTTCAAATGGGTTTGGAGCAACATAAGTGTGAGGAAAGATTAAAGGGATAGTTCACCCCAAAATGAAAATTCTGTTATTAATGACAGGGGATAGCGCGTAATCTACCGCAAACAATGCTGATTACGTTGATTACGCTCAGGGGAACTGCGCGCATACATTGTGATACTCTCCAAAATGGCGGAAGATGTTAACTCAGGGAGAACAATTGTTGAATAAATTATGTTATCTTTGTTTTCTTTGCCCACAAAAAGTATTCTCGTAGCTTTGCAAAATTGAAGTTGAGCCACTGATGTTATATGGACTGTTTTACCAATGTCCTTACTGCGTTTCTGTGCCTTGATCATGGTAGTACCCTTGCTGTCTATGGGAGGGTCAAAGTGCTCTCGGATCTCATCAAAAATATCTTAATTTGTGTTCTGAAGATGAACGAAGGTCCTACGGGTTTGGAACGACATGAGGGTGAGTAATTAATGACAGAATTTTCATTTTCTGGTCACACTTTATTTTAAGGTCCAATTCTCGCTATTAACAAACCATTAACCATGACTTTTGTCTCAATAAACTCATAATTTGCTGCTTATTAATAGTTAGTAAGGTAGTTGGTAAGTATAGGTATTGGGTAGGATTAGGGATGTAGAATATGGTCATGCAGAATATGTGCTTTATAAGTGATAATAAACAGCCAATATGCTAATAATAGGCATGCTAAAAAGCAATTAGTTAATAGTGAGAATTGGTCCCTATACTAAAGTGTTACCACAGTTCTTTTCATATTGCTCCTGCAAAGCAGTATATAAAAAAAAATTAATTAAAGCTGTAAACTATACAGGGAACCCTGTCAGCTGGCACATTACTAGAATGCTAAAGGTTAACATTAACAACGGTTTAAATTGCACATAAGTTTTTTTTATATTTAATGATAAATTGTGTTTCTTCTCCAAGACATCACAACAGGTTAAGTGAAATGAATATGTAATATAATGCACATATTTAGCGCAACGTTCATCTCTAGAGTTGTTTTTTGTTCTAACTAATTAACGTGTTTATGGCCTTTCCTGAGGTAAATGTAACCTTACGTGACGCTATTTACAAGCTTTTTTATTCATGCCTCTTTTTGCGGTTGAAACACTGATTGAGCGTTTACATCCAACTTGATACATTTCATTAAGTTTTACTGTTTCTTTCATCATACCTTCTGAAGTTCATTCATGTTTATTTTGTGCTGTAAGTAGTAGCAAAGAAGAAATGTTATAGAAATCTGTCATGTCACATTAAGGAGCATCAAAGCAACATTTATTATTTGAATTTAGTGAAAGCTGAGACTTTGTTTCTTATCAAAAGTAACAAAGTACAAAGCTTATTGCAGTAATTGGAAGGGAGGCACACAACAAATATAGCATAACATAATGTTCCTGCACAATATTTTGCTTATTAAAGCATCAAGGACTCTGTGGTCAATAATATGTGTACCCCAAGTATAAAAATAGAGGACTTACCTATACAGTATCCAGGGATGATGTGTATTTCAAAAATAGCAACGCTATTTCCCATTCCTCTTCTTGGTTTAGCCTCAAATAATAGCTGAATATCAAGAAGTAATAAACAAAGAGAAGTGAAACTATTTGGGCTGTAACATAGTTAAATATGCACCAACTGCCATCTATTCAGCTGACAAAAACACTTATAATCTAAAGCCTAGAAAAATATCTATCTAACTCATCTTCATTCTCTTTCAGTGACTCATTAAATCAAAGACAGTTTTAGTTTTAAACAGTCTAATTTTAGAGTAAATATAATATCAGAAGGTTTACATCATACACCTCAAGTCAAAACTAGCATAATGGATTTACTTTCTTTCCAATCATAATTCATACAGTAACAACTATTATTAAACAAAGTCCACTCAAACACTCTTTTAAGCTAACAGTCTACTATGAATAATCTCGACTACATTATATCACATACACAACCCCGTTGTTTCCCCTTTTCATTTAAATACATGACACTGTGCTGTGTCAGGCAGATACCTGGTAAGCCCCAGACATATTACGCGCGTCCACGCTGGCAATGAGCCAACTGTCAGAGGGTTTGTCCGCTGTCCATAACGTGTAGTCAAAGTTCTCACCCTCAGGACGTAAGTGCAGTTGAAGAGAGCCTGAGCCTGAGATCTGATAGACCAACCGCACACAGCTCCAGTCTCTGAGCTCCAGCTCCGGGCTGACCAGGACATGCTTTTCTTTCTCATCAAAAGTCGAGGAATCTGCTGTGATGAAGCGGCCTGAAAGAATCAGAAGAGGCATAATGGTGAGAACATTTGCACAGAAACACAAGTGAATTAAATCATATGTCTAAGAACAAAAAGTTTAAAAGTTTATTATTACTGATTGTTTAAACATTCAATTGTGTTATTTTTATTGGAGGCTATAATAATGCATCTGGAATTTCCAAAGCCAAATCTGTCAAACGATCCAGGGTCATCAGTTATGCACAGAAACTTCTTAAAAGACAAAGTAAACACAATAAATGGCCGACTGTTTCACCATTTTAAACTGTGCCTAAAAACAGGTGTGATCTGTATCAAATTCTCCAAAATAAAGTGCAAGCAATTACCGCAAACAAAGACTCATGGGAGACTCAAGTGCTAATTTAACAGTCCATTTAATCTTCTGACTTTAACAGAACGACTGTTTAGAGCACAGAAATAGGTTACGTTCACATTTACAGTTTATTAAAGAAGAAATATCTGCTGTCAAACGTAAAGTAATCATATATGTTGTGAACGTATGCAGTTTGCTCTTGTTTAATATGCATCAGACCTCGACGTTATGTAAGAGTGTGTTTGCTGCCGTTAGCTTCATTGATCTCTGATAGCTCCAGATGTTCTCACGATGATTCATTCCAGGTGTCAGATGAAAACAGATGATTTTTTTCTTGTAAAAACACACTTATTTTCTACACTTTGGTTTGACCCTCTTTTGAGATCTCATATATTTAGTCCATGAGCGAATAACAATCGTTAATATCCCACTTCTCTAGCCATAACAACAGCTTCTGAGGTAGGTGAAGTCATGTCTTTAGCAAGGTCTATTGACTTGAGCCCCCATTTTGGGAATGATTCACAATAAACCACAAAGCAGAGTGTTTCCACCCACAATCATTGTATTAGCATAGTCACAAGATCAACATACAGTTGAACATTTAAAACTAATATAGGGCAACATACTTCACAACCACAATATAACTAATGGGAGGAAGAGCTGACGTCAATGACCTACATGGCTTATTATAACACACTGTAAAAAGGTTCCAGGAAATGTTTCTGTAACTAGTTGCAGAGCCTAATTCATTAACATTATGGTGTCAACTGTGCAAAAGTAAGTTTCCAGTTAAATAGATGCTTATTTGCTTCCTGACAATTCTTACTTATGGACACAAACGTCACACCACATCTCTTTTCTGATGACGTGTACCATCGTGAGGGCAGGATAAAAAAAACCCTCCTCTCCAGCAACCTATCACCCACATGACAAGCAATTAAGAAACTATAAAACAACAGACTGGACTAGTGTTGCTATAGATATCCTGCTATCCAACTGACCAACTGAAAATTCAACATGTTCAACACGTCAACAAGTTTCTACACCAATTTTTTTTTCAGTCTGTGCTGATGATGTAAATCACGTCACACACACGGTATGTATACTCTAGTCTAGAGTATGTGTAATAAATGTCACATTATATACAGGTAGACTATACATTAGATTACAGATCAGTAACAAGCCATACAGAAATAGCATTTATAGTGTCAATAATAAGCAGAGGGGTAATTTAGCACAGAAATATGTCAAGGATAACGTGCAGTTCTTGCTACACACTCACAACTCACTGCAGAAGCTGAGAGTAACCCATTTACTTCTGAGGCTTCATAAGAATTGTTAAATGTTGAGGTGAACTCTGTGAATGTCTGCTGTACATCTCCAAAGGCCTAAAATGATTTCTACAGCTGTCTGAAAATGGCTGGAGAAACAAGTTCACCAGCTTTCCTTTCTTTCTCATCATTTCCATCTCTTTATCTCAACTCCTTCTGGAAATGTTTTCTTACATAATTTTTGGCTGCATGTATATGTAATAAATAAATACAGTGAATATTCTAAATGGTTTTATGAATTATCTTCAATGTAGCAGAGAGTGGGCATTTGATAAACAGTAACATACATTTTTGGCAAATGTCTGAATCCATTCATTAAACATTTAGCAAAGTGCTTCCATTTTCCTAAAACTAAGAAGTCTGCCTCTGCCTTGTTTCCACTACAAAGTCCGTGTTGTCCAGGAAACCAAACAGAGACACAAATGTGTTGCCCAGTCTTGTTTAATTGACCTGTGGGGGAAAAACTCACTTCACAAGCAAAAGGTCGAGACACTTGTCAACCAGACAACTGCCCGACGTATGTTCACTGGATTATACTTCCTTCATCATACACTGGTTAACAGTCATTCAAAAGCATCTCCTCTGTTTTCCCCACAACAGCTGAACCCATCCAGTTGTTCACCAACCATCATAGTTTTTGGCAGAGGACAAAAACAATGATAACAAAAAATATTTTTAGAACAGAGCACAGACAGTTATGGAAAGTGCTCACTGTGCTGAATGCAACATTCAAGTAAATTCAAAAGACAAAAATATACAAGAAAAACATGACTAGCTTGGCAGCTGTCAGCAGTTACAGAGTGCATGATTTGTGAAACATCTCTGGCCAGAGTGCATCATACAGGCCAATTAATAATCTATGACAACTCTTAGCAGTTGTGTCTTGTCAGAATAAGACCAACAGAGATCTGATAGGAAGTCCTGTTATGTAACAGGCTTACTCAGTGAAATGCAGATGTGCAAACATTAAGCATTAAACACTGAAGAAAGTAGGGCAGCAATTTTTATATGCCCTGTATATAAAATGATGCATTTCAATACATTCACAGTGCCTTATTACCCACCTGCTCAATATCAAGGTTGTGTGCCATTCAGAATTGAATGGGGAATGAATAAAGTGTCTTTAAATATGTAAGATTAACAAATAGTTAAATATTATAAAATGTATAACAATGGAGGTTGCAGGTGCAATCAGTAAGTATTTGTGTACATTTTGATGTTTTTTTATTTGTCACAGTAGTGCTACGGGTATTTCATACATTATACTGACACCTATTGCGACAATATGTACTAAGTTTCATGTTAATCAAACCAGGAGTTAGAAGAAATAAAAATGGGGGTTTTATGAAAATTCAAAATAGCAAATTCAGATGGATTATTATAGGACTTAAAGGATAGCACACAAAAATTTAAATTCTGTCATCATTTTTCACCCTCATATTGATGTTGTTCCAGACCCATATGACTTTGGTTAATCTTCAAAACATAAATTAAGTAATTTTTAATGAGACCTGAGAGGTTTCTGCTCCTCCAGCTAAATTCTGCTTCATATGATGAACAAATTAAGTGTAGGCTTTTATTTATATCTAAACAATGATCGACGCAAATACATTCAGCACATCACATTTAGTAAACTCCAAATTAAACCCAACTGTATCTCTTCATATGTCTTGGATTAAACAGCTCGATTTATATGGATTCCTTTTTTACTGCACCATTATGACCTATTTGGATCTTCTAAATTTTGGTTACCAGAACTTTTAAGAGGGACAGAAACGCCTCAGGTTTCTTTAAAATATCTTACTTTGTGTTTTGAATTTATGGGTCTTATGAGCTTGGAACGACATGAGGGTGAGTAAATGATGACAGAACTAAAAATTCTGGGTAAATATCCCCTTAAGGATTCAGAAGGAAAAGCAATTTTTACTCTAGCCCTTATAGTTCCTTAGTTATGAACTAAACGCAAATGTAGACTATATATAGCTCCACCTAGTATCAAACGCTTGTGTACAGGGGGTGCAAGTTTAGTGGGGGGGGGGGGGTATGGGGGTTTAGTGGGGGTTATTCTGTAACCATCCCACCAGGTGATATCTATAACTGACGGTCTCTGACAAGCTGGCAATTTTAGGGCAGAAAAAGAATAACTGGCAAAATGCTACAGATGCTTCAACTCCTAAATTATCAGAAAGTTTCTCATACCTTCCTCGTTGATGGTCCAGGCAGCATAAGCGGGATCAGAAGTGTAGCCGCAGCTGTCCGACTCAAAACTGCAAGAGCCCCGCAAAAGCTGCGTCTGAGCCCGCGCTAGAAGAGCGACTGCTGAGGATGACATTACATTAGATAAACACTAAACTATAACGCCTTAGCAAGACTTAAAGAAGTTTAAAGTGCTCTGTTAGCGAACATAAAGGTGCAAAAAGTCCATTCAGCCACGAAAAAGTCTACGTTGATGCAAGGATGCAATAAATTAAACTTGCACAAATGCACAGAAGCATGCAAACGAACTAAACAACATGTTTTATCAGGAAAAAGTGATGACCTACCCAGAAGGGTTGAGAAGTGAAGCAAACTCATGGCTGAAGTTGCAGGGATGCTGGAGTGGAAGTGTGAAGGTCCACTAACGCAGATTGCGTACGGCAGCTCTGCGACCGCTGCATTCACTCTCCATGCTTTGACTCTGGCAGAGCAGAGCAGAGCAGAGCAGAGCAGACAGTGGGAGGAGGGAGTGGTTGGTGGGTTTCTATTTCAGAACAGGCAGTGGATCTCACTTAAGGAGCTTGCCGCTGTGTAAGCGTCTGCAGAAAGGACATACTTCTTGCTCATCGCTGACAGAGGACTTAATCACAGCTTTGATTGCGTTAAATCACTCAAATAGTCCGTTTGGTGGGACTAAATGATGTTTAATAACAGAGTGACTTCTGAATTGCATGTTTAATAACCCTTACGAAAATTAACCATGGATTTATTATAGTAAAAGTGTAGTAACCATGTTTTTTGGCGCATTGATTACCATTTGTATGACCGCAGTTTTACTACAAATACCAAATGTTTAAACTATGGTTAGTGTAGGAAGAGCATGGTTAATTTGTGGTTACCATGATTTAACTATAGTAATCATGGTTTTTGGTTTTATTTGTAGTAAACCCATGGTTAATTTTCTTAAGGGAATTGAATGCAATTGGGTTTAGGCTACTTAGTAAATGTTAAAAAATATTAATTTAATGGAATAATATATTAGTGAATTTGTGCATATATTGCTTAAACAGTGTTTAATTAACATCATATGTGTACATTTCAGTTCAGTTGTTAAAATTAAATTGTTTTAGCATATATCACAAATAAGTCAACATTATATTAGACTCTTCTCTGGTGATGTATGCTGGACTTCTCCGATCATTTAAAGGGATGGTTCACTTAAAAATGAAAATTCTGTCATTAATTACTCACCCTCATGTCATTCCAAACCATAAGACCTTTGTTCATCTTCGGAACACAAATTAAGATTTTTTTTGATGAAATCCGAGAGCTTTCTGACTCTCCATAGACAACAACAGAACTGAAATGTTCCCAGACCCAGAAACGTAGCAAGGACATCGGTAAAATAGTCCATGTGACAGTGATTCAACCGTAATTTTACAAAGCTACGAGAATACTTTTTGTGCGCAAAGAACTTTAATTTATTGTATTGCCTTTAAAAGACCTATACTGGTCAACAAAGAACAACAAGTATTTGTTTTTATAGCTTGAGTATTTAATCTTAAATATAACAGTACAGACAATTAAACCATAAGAAACTAAGGTGTTAAAAAAAAAAAGCATCTTGAACCAGCCTAAGTTGGTTTGCTGTTGCTGGTCTTAGCTGGTCTCTCTCTCTCTATCTTTTTATAACACAAAGTTTGTCATGAAAACTTTCAGGACAGTTTCTAATCTCATTTCTGGAGTGAGGATGTCATTTTCCTCCTCATTTTCCTTTAAGTAAATTAGCATGAGAACATGGAACAAAATACACATTCATCTTTTATTTTAAAGTAAACTGTACAAAACCACTGGCAAGGTCAGGCAGTACCAGCACATGGTCAATGAAGTGGTCTATGGAGTTAAAAGCAACAAAGTCATTTTGTTTAAAAAAAAAAGTACACTGTACACACTGAGAATGAATTTGATGTTAGGAACACTTTAATCTGCCTAATAAAAGTGGAACACTTAACAGCCGAGGCCCAGCTGCAGGCTTTCAACAATCCTGTTGTTCATGAGGCTCTTGCTTTACAGTAATATCCTTGCAAGCACAAGATCCACAGAGCAACGAATCCACTGTGTATGCACAAGGATTGTGATAATTCCCCATAGGGGTCATAACTCAGTGTGGAGGCTTTGCCCTCTGTGCAGCGGTTTCCAACATCCATTGTCTCCAAAACAAAGAAAGAAAGAAAAAAAGAAAGAAAGAATTAGCTTAAATATTGTTGAAAATATTTTCCTATGACGATCACTCCAACATGAACACCTGTGCAGCTTTATATTGTTCACTGACAGGACTGGATCTGATTTGTTCCGCGACATGCAGGATGATCAGTGCATCTCTACATGTAAACACATATGTCACTGCATTTTAGAAGTATTTATTTATTGTCTTTTTACATCCAGAGTAGGATGTATTTCATCCTTTAGATCACATTGTCCAGTGTTCTTATTGAGTAAAACTAAAAATATACTATAGTACTATTAAACTAGTTTCTGTTGAAGAAAACATGAAATAAGTAGTATCCAAATAATACTAAAATAACACTACATTTTATTCACTATTTAGAGAATGTGGTAACAGACTGATAGAAAATGCAAGTGATGTTCCATTTAGAAATGGTTTTTATGAATTTGTTGTTCAAACACTATAACTCAGTAATCATTGCAGTTGTAATAGATCACTGTACACACTGAGTACATTGTACACACACACCACACAGAGGCAATGGAAAACTATTATAAACTACTATCAGATTAAGGATAATATGTCATTCTCTCTCTTTTTTCCCCATCTCTCTCTCTCTCTACATGGTCGTTGCCACGCAGAGAGTGAGTTTGGACTGTTTTTTGTAAATTTCCCCTTATTCAGGAAGCTCTCTCTCTCTCAAGCACTCCTGTGTGACGATCCTGGGTTTTTCACTAACTGTGTGTTTAGCTTGGAGGACTGCACTTTTCCACACACAGCCTGGAGAACAGGAATGGCGGGATTGGTGGAGGATGAATTCCCCACTAACCATAAAAACCAGAAGATCCTGGTTCCAGCAAATAACACTAAACAGGATATGAAGTGTTATTTAAATGCATCAAATAAATAAGCTGAATGTAGTAGCAAGCAAACATTTGCCTCACACTGTGTTAAGTCACATATTAATTCCTAAATTATATATATTACATTAAGCGCATCACTGGTAGATCAACATTAGATTCTGACACATTAATAGCCTAGCAGATCTATTAGTAAGTCATCTGATGATAAAACAGATGCTTGCCTTCATGTTTACTGCGTTTCCACAGGCAGATCTTCACAGCAATAAAGAAAGGCATGCGGTCAGGACAGTCTGTCCAATAGTGCACTTCTGGACACTGCAATTAACTTCCATTCCACACATACTGCAAACAAACATCTATCAAGCCAGGTTTCTTTTTCAGTTTTCCTGATTTTAGATAGTGATATCTGTTTAGATGTTGTAGATGGACACCATATTAGACATAAAAATTTTTTTTTTTAAAAAACTCAATTAAGGGTGCATTTAGGTCAAAAGCCACAGCATACACCCATGTCTGCATGCTGGCTTACATAACTGCCTAATGGTCACCCTGTGGCTTCCTGTTTGATCGGCATGGAAAAGTTTTTCACAGTTGGTAGCAGAGGCACAATTGCTGGAGACTTGATGCCTAGTCATTTCTCGTTGCCAAAGTATTAAACTGAGTTGAATTACTGGGTATTTGATGCAGCTGTTGAGCTCACAATCCATGGCAACTTCCTTGTTCCAAAACCACCATAACACCATTAGACACATTCTTCCAATGCTGTCAAATGACACAAAGTTGTGAGAGGGATGTTGACAGATGTGTGTGTGCCTGTTTTAAATAGAACTCTCTATATAGAGTGGAGATCAAAATTAAAGAACCTACAATTTTCTAAATAGTCCTATTTCACGTTATCTTAATAGGAGTAGAAAGGCAGTTTAAGCATATTTCATAAATTAATTGTATTCTGAAGCACAGTATAAAAAACAAATGACAAATTTGAAAAGGAACTCTGATTAGAGAACACTTTCAGATGCCTCCAAGTTATTGGTGTTAATCAGGCACCTGGTGCTAATTTCCTTAATTATATGACAAACCCTATTTAACTGGCAGCATTCCTCCAATTTTCACTGAGATTGTAAGATGGTGGGATGCTCTAAGGTGACTGAAACCGTGCAACAGGAGGTGGTCCAGATGAAGGCCAAAGGGATGACCCTTTCAGCTGTTGCAAGAGAAGCTGGTCATTCCAAATCTGTGATTTCTAGAATATTGTAGCTTTACATAGGCACTAATTCATTTAAGTCCCCCAAAAAGGCTGGTCATCCATGTAAGACAAATGCATGTGAAAACAGGATAATGCGTAGACTCTCAATGGGGAATCTGTTCAACACCGCTGAACTGGAAGCAATTCCAGCTGCAATGCAGTGTATGGATCTGCCTCTGCACATTTAAGAGAAGTCGGATTGAAAACTCACTCTGCAGTGACCAAGCCTCTGTTCAGCAAAAAGAATCAAAAGGCCATGCTCACCTTTGCTGAGGAGCATGTTGTGTGGAGAGAGAACTGGTCTAAAGTTCACTTTATTGATGAGAGCAAGTTTAATTTTTTTGGGGGGGGGGACATTGTTTGTCTCCAAACTGGGGAAAGACTGGAACCTGAGTGCATAAAGAAGTCAGTGAAAGGTGGCGGAGGAGGTGTCATGCTTTGGGGGATGTTTTCTGCAATTGAGCCTCTTATACAGCTATATCGCAGAGTGAATACAAATGTTTATCAGAACCTCCGGTACCTTCCCTGCCAGCACTTCTCAATCAGCCTGCAATTTTCATGCAAGACTATGCCCCCATCATACTGCAAAACTAATAAAGCAGTTCCTTGAAGCGAAGAACATTGAAGTAATGAAATGACCAGCCCAAAGATCTAAAACCAACTGAAAATCCTTGGCAACAAAGTTATGACTGAGAAACCCACTCTATATATGTATATATATATATATATATATATATATATATATGTGTATAAAAAAACTATTGCTTTTTCTTTCTTCAGTTTTAGGTCTTCCTGATTAAACTTTCCTATATCATAACTTTAATGTTCTGATAACACCTGAGGTGCTTCCAAACATTTGGATCACTAGCCTTTATCAAATTTAAGTTTTTGCTTTAACAAATCCATACATTTAGATATTCACTCGCTCTTTAAAGAGTAAAATGTCAATTCAGTGGGAGATGGAGACATTGAACAACATTGGAAATAAACAGTTTTTCCTCATTTTCTGTGCTTACCTCATCTCACCTTTAAAAAAACGGAACTAAAGACTGTCTGAAATGTAGTAAATGAACTCAAACCATTTCACCATACAATCTCTGACCTAATGCGGTCAATCTAATTTCACATAATTCAAATGATATTGCATTAAGCAACAAATGTTATTTGTCTATTGTCATTATAGCAACGTATGAAGCAATTTCTATTGAAATGACTGGATTTTGCAAAACATAGATCATCAGGTAAGTCTTAAAGTGTATGGTGACAACACAATGCGTCTTTGCAACATATAATTGTCACTTACCATAACTTAATAGTTTGAATGTATATTAGAACAGTGAAATAAACTTCTCCAGTGATTAAAGAAGGTGAGAGAACTTCTGAATGGATTTATTCAGGTAAATTTGTAAAGTTATGCAAGGTTACAGCATGCCTCCAAAAGGCAGACATGATTGCTCTATGTGGGTCACTCTGGATACTGTGGTTGTCTCCACTGTAATATTGTGTCTTTCTCTGGTAGTGGAAAATGATGTCATGCTTCTCTGTGAGTTATATCACAACAAATCAGCCATAGCAACAACAGGTCTGTGCCTTTTTTTATTTTTTAGAAGCCTTAAACCACAGGAAGTGTACAGTAAAAACCTTGAATATGTCTGGCAAGACAAGATCCACCTCCAATGAAAATCATGTAAAGTCAAGTCAAGTCACCTTTATTTATATAGCGCTTTTAACAATACAGATTGTGTCAAAGCACTTAACAGTATCAAATTGGAGGATAGAGTGTCAGTAATAATAAGATTAAACACTCAATTTTCAGTTAAAGGCATTTCATTATTGAATTCAGAGATGTCATTGTCTAGCTCAGTTTAGTTTAAATAGTATCTATGAAATCAAATTGACGATAATCGCTAGAAATTAAGTGTCCCCAACTGAGCAAGCCAGAGGCAACAGCGGCAAGGAACCAAAACTCCCTCTGTGACAGAATGGAGAAAAAAAAAAAAAAAACCTTGGGAGAAACCAGGCTCGTTCGGGGGGCCAGTTCTCCTCTGGCCAGGATGTTATTGTTTATTTATTTTTTTACTTATTAATTAAATTTTAAATGTATAAATGTATTATATTTCTATTTTTATATTGTTGCAATTTCTAACAATAATAGTATTATGTAGTTAGGTATTTTATTATGTTATAGTTATTTTAATTTTTAGTTTTATTGTATTTAAGTCGAGGTCTTCACTGGGGAAATGTCCCCGGGGCTTATCCAGGTGTCCGATCTCCGCCGACGATCAGGGTCGCAGACATCATCTCCCGACGCCGATCCACCATCTGATCCGGACACGGACTGAGAAACAGAATAAGAAAGAAACAGACAAATATTAGCGTAGATGCCATTCTTCTTACGATGTAACGAGTACATCGTGTGTTATGAGGAGTGTTCCCGGTTCCGGTTGATCTAATTAATGCAGCCTAACAATCCTTTAACGGATTTGAATAATAGAAGTGTATTAGTGTGTTATGTGTAAGCCAGGTAAAAGAAATGTGTCTTTAATCTAGATTTAAACTGACAGAGTGTGTCTGCCTCCCGAACAGTGTTAGGTAGATTGTTCCAGAGTTTGGGCGCTAAATAGGAAGAGGATCTGCCGCCCGCAGTCGATTTTGATATTCTAGGTATTATCTAGATTTGAGATTTTAAAATCTATCCGATGTTTGATAGGGAGCCAGTGCAGTGTTGACAGAACCGGGCTAATATGGTCATACTTCCTGGTTCTAGTAAGGACTCTAGCTGCTGCATTTTGGACCAACTGTAGTTTATTGATCAAGCATGCAGAACAAATACCCAGTAAAGCATTACAATAGTCTAACCTTGAGGTCATAAACGCATGAATTAGCATTTCTGCATTTGACGTTGAGCGCATAGGTCGCAATTTAGATATGTTTTTGAGATGGAAAAACGCAGTTTTACAGATACTAGAAACATGGCTTTCAAATGAAAGATTGCTATCAAACAGCACACCTAGGTTCCTAACTGATGAAGAAGAATTGACAGAGCAGCCGTCAAGTGTTAGATAGTGTTCTAGGTTATTACATGTGGGGTTTTTAGGTCCGATAATTAACACCTGTTTTTTCAGAATTTAGCAGTAAGAAGTTACTCGTCATCCAGTTTTTTTATATCGACTATACATTCCGTTAGTTTCTCAATTTGGTGTGTTTCACCGGGCCGTGAAGAAATATAGAGCTGAGTATCATCAGCATAACAGTGAAAACGAACACCATGTCTCCTGATAATATCTCCCAAGGGTAACATGTAAAGCGTGAAAAGTAACGGCCCTAGTACTGAGCCTTGAGGTACTCCATACTGCAGTTGTGATCGATATGATACCTCTTTATTTACTGCTACGAACTGATGGCGGTCAGATAAGTACGATTTGAACCATGCTAAGGCACTTCCACTAATGCCAACAAAGTTTGCTAGTCTATTCAAAAGAATGTTGTGGTCGATAGTGTCGAATGCAGCGCTAAGATCCAGTAGAACTAATAAAGAGATATGTGGGATTACAAATTTATAAAATGGTAAATCTAGCTTCCAATGTAATAGTACATTGTGTTTTACATTTTGAGGTAAAGATGATGACATTCTAAGAAGATCAAGTCAGGCAGCCCAGGTGTCTGAGACATTAACCTTTTGTCTTTATGCACTTCCTGACCATTGAGTAGAGTCCCAAGTTAAAGGTGAATGCTAAGCTCAAGGCACAGCTGTGCCTTTGTCTCTATGATAATGTGAAGGTATGGGTGATACTGTCAGGCTGATTGGATTAGCACCTATGCATTTGAAAGACACGGTTATGCTGATGAGATCAGGGCTGGGGAAATTCAGGTAACGGGCTGATTCCTGTTTGTTTAGATTGTCTCCACCTCTATGTATCCCTCCCCCTTGAAAAGTATAAACTCTACTGTGTTGAACTATAGTCAGACTTGGATGACTACAGCGACGCACAACGAGTTCTCAATAAAGAGTAACTTCTGCTTGAAAGATATCCCAACGTCTCCTGGTCTCTGCTTTGAGGAAAAAAAGTTTCCTACAGTTTTGGTGCCGTGACCCGGATAGAGCTCCTCACCTGAATCCAGATTGAAACTTCAAGCTCAACAAAGATCTGACTTTATTCCAGACTGAATCTTTCTGTACAACCAAGGGTTGGTGAGTGCCACTCTATCCAAAAGAACCTTTAAGACCAGTACAAATTTGTTATCCTCTGCGCCGTCAGAGAAGAGTTAACAGACAGCTGTAGGGTTTGGTTAACTAAGTTATCCTCTAAAATGTCTTTTTAGAGATGAAGGTTATCCTCTGTTCAGGCAGAGAAGATTAGCATTATGTGCTAATATTTGTTATCCTCTGTTTCGGCAGGGAAGAATTGGTTATCCTCTGTTCAGGCAGGGAAGATTAACATTACGTGTTAATATTTGTTACCCTCTGTTTCAGCAGAGAAGAATTGGTTACCCTCTGTTTCGGCAGGGAAGATTAGTGTAAAGTGCTAGTAATTTGTGTTATCCTCTGCTTTGCCAGGGAAGGTTAACAGACTAGTTATCCTCTGCTTGGCCAGGGAAGAAAGTTTCATCCTCTGTTCAGTCAGGGAAGGTTAGCAACAGTTAAAGTGTGTGTTAACGTATTGGTTATCCTCTGCTTTGCCAGAGAAGGTTGAATACATTATGATGTGTATTAACTAGCTTATCCTCTACTTTGTCAGAGAGGTTATTGGTGTATCCTCTGCTTTAACAGGGAAAGTTAACAGTTCGTATGTGTTAACAAGTGTTATCCTCTGCTGGCCAGGGAGGTGTAAGAAGTGTCCTGTTGTGTCAGAAAGACATTACAACATGTTTAGAAGGAATTCTAGGCTGATTCCAACAACAGAGAAAGGTGGACTAGCTACCCCTTCATGGACAGACAGCGAGTTTAAATCATTGTTAGGAGATCACATGGACTCTATTGTGACAGAGTCAATTAGACTGGATTTAACAAAGAAATTTGGTATTCATCCAGAAAATGTATGGACAATTGAAGAATGCAAGGTGTTAGGTGCAAGTATTCGGAAGAAAAATATAAAAGGCATTATCTGCTGCCACAGAGAGTTTAGTTTAGCGATAGCACAAGAACAAGCTCAGTGTATTGCTAAGTTAAAAGAACAAAACAAACAGCTGCACAGTCGAGTGTCTTGTTTCACTAAAAAGGTGGGCCATAACAAGGCCTCAACCAAAAGTGATTTAAACAACCAACAGTCAGTTGAAAGTTATTCTGACTTACAGTCTTCGTGTGGACAAGAGGACAATTGCAATATTGGAAGGATGGAGAAAGATGTAAATGCAGTTGAAGTATGTGGAGCGAGACAAGGGGCTCAGAGTAGCGTAGAAGGGGTTGAAACTGTTCCATCTGCAACCCCCATACTCCAGTTACAAGCAGTCCGTACAGCTCTTGGTCCTGAGGCCATAGAAAGACTTGCTGAGAGTTTGCCATTGGTACATGGAATTTTTTCTGAGTTTAGGAGAGAATTGTCCAGAAAGATGCGACTCTATGATATGTCTCTAGCTGAAGTCACCCAGCTAATGTCACAGATCTTGACAGAATCCGAATTCAATCATTTTGAAAGTGCTGTAAATCATTATGAGTTTCAACAAGCTAGTAAAGATGATTTGAGAGAAGGAGTTCTGAGAGTGTTACAGAACATTGTTGGACCAAAAGTGGACTGGTCAAAGGTCACTAGTTGTGTACAGAAGAAGGATGAAACTGTAAGTGAATACACTGAAAGGTTTTGTCAGTCAGCTGCAGCATACAGTGGAATAGCTGACACTCCAGAAAAGGTATTGGATCATAAAGGACCACTAGTTCGAACATGGTTTGATGGCCTTTTATCAGAGTACAGATCTGCTTTGCCATTCTTAGATCTCACATGGTCAACTGAAAGCCTGCAAAACAATTTGGACAGGTTAGCTACTTGGGAAAGAGACTCTGATGTTAAAACCAGAGTAAAGATTGCAGCAGCATCCTTTCAGGTCAGCACAGAGAACCGACAGAAACGTAAATGTCCTAAGAGGGAGGGCAGTTGTCATTACTGTGGGAAGCCTGGACACTGGATGAAAGAGTGTAGGAAAAGCAAGAAGACACTAGGAGAAATTAACAGCTTTACTCAGCTCCTACTTAGTTTGCTTGCTACTCTGAAGCAGCCCTTCCCCACTTCACCGAACTGTTGGAGCAGCTTGCTCAGGTGTTAACTGTTAGGGCTGTGAGTGCTTAATTACCCCAGTAATCTACAACAAAGATGAAAGATTCTTTGTAAATAGAACAAAAGGAAGTGACTATCACTTCCTCCCACTAGAGGACTCTGGTTAAGTACACTCACAGCCATAAAGGTTATACTACAACACTCCAGTCACTTACCCATCCTCTATGAGTTATGATGTTTGCTATGACTGATGTTTCATTGGAGGATGAAGAAGTTGCACAATAAAGTTTGCAAATAAATACAGGGACAGACTAGGACACACAGACCAGTGAGGAGCCCAGGA
Organism: Spinibarbus caldwelli; assembly: GCA_039654775.1. Taxonomy (NCBI): domain Eukaryota; kingdom Metazoa; phylum Chordata; class Actinopteri; order Cypriniformes; family Cyprinidae; genus Spinibarbus; species Spinibarbus caldwelli. The sequence continues at coordinate 19,937,560 of CM077223.1, read as the reverse complement.
AAGAACCGATGTGCAACAGGCCTCGGGGGCCAATCCTGCGGTGAAGATTTCCCTAATAGGTTTTTCCCTTTTCCATAGATTATCCTCACCTCACTGGTCCATAGGTGTCAAATGACTTAAGACTAGGTCAACAAAACCACTATACGATCACAGGACTTAAAAAAAGTAAAACCACTATACGATCAAGAGACGTATGAAAGGATGAAGTCTATGAATGAATACTGCTGTTCTGCTGTTTCTTTGTTTTCTTGTGTTGCAGGTATGTGTATATGCCATGATGTCGTCATTACGGGCACCCTGGTGTAAAGCTTCACCTCAGACATCCATGAACAAGCTTCATTAGGACAAAGAGTCATCTGAGCGAATCTATGTGGGAAATGGACTACAGAAAGCAGTGGTCACAGCTATTCAGGCACCATGGACTTCAGGACTTTCACTCTTATGCTACATGTTTTTCTGTGTCATCATGTAGTTTGTACGACATGTTACATCCCTCGTCGTATATGTATCAACAGTTATGGTTCTGAAAAGAATTATTACACCTAAGTAAATCTAGGTAAAGACACAGAATAAATTATATGTGCCTGTAACTTTTTCAAGTTACATGACTGCAAGATGGGGCTTATGTGAACAAACATAGGCTATAGAATGGACTTATGGAGGTTTACTGTAAATTTGTATTATGTGAGAGTTATTAGAACTCTCAAAGGGGGGACTGTGGGATTACAAATTTATAAAATGGTAAATCTAGCTTCCAATGTAATAGTACATTGTGTTTTACATTTTGAGGTAAAGATGATGACATTCTAAGAAGATCAAGTCAGGCAGCCCAGGTGTCTGAGACATTAACCTTTTGTCTTTATGCACTTCCTGACCATTGAGTAGAGTCCCAAGTTAAAGGTGAATGCTAAGCTCAAGGCACAGCTGTGCCTTTGTCTCTATGATAATGTGAAGGTATGGGTGATACTGTCAGGCTGATTGGATTAGCACCTATGCATTTGAAAGACACTGTTATGCTGATGAGATCAGGGCTGGGGAAATTCAGGTAACGGGCTGATTCCTGTTTGTTTAGATTGTCTCCACCTCTATGTATCCCTCCCCCTTGAAAAGTATAAACTCTACTGTGTTGAGCTATAGTCAGACTTGGATGACTACAGCGACGCACAACGAGTTCTCAATAAAGAGTAACTTCTGCTTGAAAGATATCCCAACGTCTCCTGGTCTCTGCTTTGAGGAAAAAAAAGTTTCCTACAGATACAACCATGATCAGATGAGAGAAGCAGGTCATTTGTAACTCTAATGAGAGCAGTCTCAGTACTATGATACGGTCTAAATCCTGACTGGAATTCCTCACAGATACCATTTTTCTCTAAAAAGGAATATAATTGTGAGGGTACTACCTTTTCTAGTATCTTTGACAGAAAAGGGAGATTTGAGATCGGTCTGTAATTAACTAGATCTTTGGGGTCAAGTTGTGGTTTTTTAATGAGAGGCTTAATAACAGCCAATTTGAAGGTTTTGGGGACATATCCTAATGACAATGATGAATTAATAATAGCCAAAAGAGGATTTATGACTTCTGGAAGCAGCTCTTTTAGTAGTTTAGATGGAATAGGGTCTAACATACATGTTGTTGGTTTAGATGATTTAACAAGTTTATACAATTCTTCCTCTTCTATAACAGAGAATGAGTGGAATTGTTCCTCAGGGGGATCTATAGTGCACTATCTGATGCGATACTGTAGCTGACGGCTGTATGGTTAGAATTTTATCTCTGATAGTATCGATCTTGGAAGTAAAGTAGTTCATAAAGTCATTACAGCTGTGCTCTTGGAAAATGCCAACACCTGTTGATGCTTTATTTTTCGTTAATTTAGTGACTGTATTGAATAAATACCGGGGTTATGTTTGTTTTCCTCTAGAAGAGACGAAAAGTAATCAGATCTAGCAGTTTTTAATGCTTTTCTGTAGGATAGGGTACTTTCCCGCCAAGCTATACGAAATACCTCTAGTTTTGTTTTCCTCCAGCTGCGCTCCATTTTCCAGGCTGCTCTCTTTAGGGTGCGAGTGTGCTCATTATACCACGGAGTCAAACTGTTTTCTTTGATCTTCCTTAAGAGTAAAGGAGCAACTGTATCTAAAGTGCTAGAAAAGAGAGAGTCCATAGTTTCTGTTACATCAAGTTTTTCTGCATTGTTGGATATGCTGAGGAATTGAGATAAATCAGGAAGATTACTTACAAAGCAGTCTTTTGTGGTAGAAGTGATGATTCTACCATTCTTGTAACAAGGAGTAGAATTTACAGTTTTAGCTATATGGAGTTTACACGACTAGATAATGATCTGAGATATCATCGCTTTGCTGCAGAATTTCAACACCACTAATATCAATTTCATGTGACAGTATTAAATCTAGAGTATGATTTCGACAATGAGTAGGTCCTGAAACATGTTGCCTAACCCCAATAGAGTTCAGAATGTCTATGAATGCTGATCCTAATGCATCTTTTTCATTATCGACATGGATATTAAAATCACCAACAATTAAGACTTTGCAGCCAGTACTAACTCAGATAGAAAATCAGAAAATTCTTTAATAAAGTCTGTGTGGTGCCCTGGTGGCTAGCCAATACAAACATCACAGGGGATTTATCACTAACACGTGTTTCTCTAGATAATGTTATACGCAGCACCATAACTTCAAACGAGTTATACTTAAAGCCTGCCCTCTGAGAAATACTGAGAATATTGCTATAAATTGTAGCAACACCTCCCCCTTTACCTTTTGGACGTGGCTCATTTTTATAGCAGTAATCTTGGGGGGTAGACTCATTTAAAGTAAAGTAATGTATTCATCTGGTTTTAGCCATGTTTCTGTCAAACAAAGCACATCTAGTTTATGGTCAGTGATCATATCATTTACAAATAGTGCTGTCGTAGAAAGGGACCTGATATTCAGTAAGCCAAGTTTTATCAATTGTTTCTCTGTATTGTAAACATTTTTTATTTGTTGAACATCAATTAAATTGTTACTATTACTTTGGTTTGGACATTTTCTGTATTTTCTAGTATGGGGAACAGACACAGTCTCTATAGTGTGATATCTAGGTGGAGGAGTCTCTATGTGCTGAGAATTAACTGACTTCTGTGATGTGAAGCGGCAAGCAGATGGTTGGTTTAGCCAGTCTGTCTGCTTCCTGACCTGGGCCCTAGTTAGTCAAGTACGAACTCTAAGACTATGTGCCATATTTCTAGAGAGAAGAGCGGCACCACCCCAGGAGGGATGAAGACCATCTCTTTTCAACAGGTCAGGTCTGCCCCAAAAACTCATCCAATTGTCTATGAAACCTACGTTATTCTGCGGGCACCACTTAGACATCCAGCCATTGAGTGACGACAGTCTGCTATGTATCTCGTCACCCCGGTAAGCAGGGAGCGGACCAGAACATATTACAGTGTCTGACATCGTACTTGCAAGTTCACACACCTCTTTAACATTATTTTTAGTGATCTCCGACTGGCGAAGTCGAACATCATTAGCGCCGACGTGGATAACAATCTTACTGAATTTACGTTTAGCATTAGCCAGCACTTTTAAATTTGCCAAGATGTCAGGCGCTCTGGCTCCCGGTAAACATTAGACTATGGTGGCTGGTGTCTCTATTTTCACATTCCGTACAATAGAATCGCCAATTACAAGAGCACTTTCATCAGGTTTCTCAGTGGGTGCGTCACTGAGTGGGGAGAACCTGTTTGATGTTTTGATTGGAACGGAAGAGCGGTGTTTTGACCCGCGACTATGCCGCCTCACAGTCACCCAGTTGCCCTGCTGCACGGGCACAACCGGAACCGAACAATGTACAGGAGTCCCTGAGCTAGTCGCATCCAAAACAGTATCTACAGCCCTCACATTCTTACTAGCCTCAACTAAAGTTTGGATGCGTGTCTCTAGTTCTAAAATCTTCTCTGTCAGCCTGCATTTATCACATGTGAATCCCTCGTCGCCGACAGAGAGAGATAAACTGTAACTTACATGTGACATGAAGTGCAAACAACAAGAGAAGGAGACGCCATTACTCACCGTGATTGATGAATGATACCAACTTAACTTATCACTTACCACTGTTGTTTGACGAACTTGTGAAAAACGGAGCGAGAAAAAAGAAAACAATAATAGGCGCGAATAGAAATGCTAATGGAACCGCGAGTAACAAGCTAACAGGCTAACAAATGCTAACGCGCCGCACGCGCGGTTTTAAAAGCGAACGATCAAATTAGTTAGATTAGTTTGATAGATAATACCAGAAATATGGTGGGAATTAAGTTATATATTATCACTTTAAACAACAGAGAGTGAAAGTAAGGTAAAGATTCAATAAAAAAAGCGGAGCTACAATCGCAAACCTCTCAGCAGCACAACAGACAGGAACAGAAAAGACAATGTTAAGACCAGCAGTATGAGGCAAAGCTGTTTCTGAGATCATTCTGAAGCATTAATTTATTAAGCGGGTGTTTAATTAAACATCATAAAGAAATAGTAAAAGTTCTCAAAAAGGAAACTGCATGTTGTGCGCAAACGAGCTTTTTGGGTCACAACTGAACAACAATCCCCCTAAATTTCGCTGTTTTTTTCTGTCATGTCACGACCCGACCAGTCTAGGGTTGGTAAGGCCGATGACAAGAATAAAATTAAAGAATATTTTTGCTCCTGCTCTCCTGTCCCTGCTCACAATGACCACAAAAGAGATTTGTTCAAGCTGAAAAAAAGTTTATTGCATTTTAAGTCACGGGTTGGGAGCGCATCTCTTCGGAAGGGGATCCAGGCCAAAATAACAAGCAAAAGGAAAACTAACTAGGGGTTTAGAGTTTAAATTACCAAACAAAGAAAATTCCCAAAAGAAATACATGGTCTTCCCTTACTCCCTAGCTAGACAAAAATCCAGGATTAAACGAGGTTCACAAAATAAAAGGCAATCCCCAACCTACTGTTTCAGAAATAACGAATAATAGTTTACAAATAACGAATAAATGTTTACAAACAAAAACCCTTGAGTGTCGGATTACGCAGGACTCGAATATAATTTAGTCCTTGTCGTGCAGGAAACGGTGTTTCTGCAGCACAACTCAAGAACGATTAACTTACTCACATTAATTCAACGGCAAGTCAACAACTCCGTCGTTTAACAACACTACACAATCAAACATTGTCTGGGGCAGGAGACCCGCACACTACAGAAGCTCTCCAACACTGCTCTGCTTCCCAGCATTCAAACGCTTCCACTCACAACACAATCTCCTGCAGCTGGTCCCAATCAAGCAGAGAGAGAGAGAGAACTGCGCACAATCCGTAGCACACAATACAACATACACAATACATGCCAATGCAAATAAATAAATACAAATAACAACTTAACAGTCAGGTCAGTCAACTGAGTATGTTGCCTTATGAAATCAGGCTTCCTGTCAATTTTGGGCTTGATTGGCATCTATTTATAGCACAGTATGACCAGTATCCCCAAAAACATTTGCATTTAGTTAAACATTATGCTGACAGCTCCGCAAATTCAAGGTTACTTGCTTTTCTGTGCATGACCTACAAATGAACACAGGAAATTCCCTCTCCCGTTCTCCATATCTCTATTTCCCGTTAAAAATGAGAAGAAGCTTTGGGAGAAACTGTTTTGGAGTGTATACTGTCCCTTGGAGCTCAAAGCTCCACATTTAGGGCACTGTCCTATTAAGGGAATGAAAGAGAAAGTTATACATAAGGTAGAAGTTGTGAGGAAACACAGCCTTGAGATAAATAAAGACATATAACATTAACGCTCCTGTAATCAGTGACTCTCAGTTGCATCATCTGTGAAGACAACAGACCAGGGAAAGGTCTGGTCATAGAGTGCGCAAAAAAAATAGGTGACCTTCATGCATTACCTACAAAATGCATTTTATATTCTTCTATTTATGTTGTTCCACTAATGCAATGAGAAATAATGCATTTACTACTATTGGAGAAACTAATCCAACACAATTCCAAAGAGATGATCCAATCAGTAAAGTCTATTAATGTTAGGATAAAAGTAAATCTTTCCAAATTAACTTGTCATTCTGTTGTGATTCAGTATTGCTGTGTTGAGATGCTCTGAAATATTAGTCTTAATTAATACCATTTATTATACTGAAGTCTTAAAGTTTTAGATTACATTTCATAAGTTATCATGCAACAACTCCTGCAAATACTATTGACCCAAAAGCAAGGCCAATAGAACAGTGTAAGGCAAGCTCCCTTACAGAAAGAAAATATATTTTATTATATATGAACGGTCAATATATTAAAGAATTTTCAGTATATTGGTAATTATATAAAATAATACATTGTGGTAATATATTATAATATACTGAATAATACATAAGGAACTGCCGCTTTCCATACTGGAGTATATATGTCAACATATATGGTGCTCATATAGTCACATTTATAGGGAATATGTATTAGCAATATATGAACAAGGTAAATATTTATTTTAATATATTTTCATATATGGAATTATATATTTGTAAATATATAAATATTGGCTACACATATAATTTAACATATATGCAGTATAATGTCACATATATATGTGAACTTGCAAAATATACGTATCCAAATATGAGCAAATTTATTGTGTCATGTATGTGTGAATATATATATATATATATATATATATATATATATATATATATATATATTGAAAAATATAAGCACTAGAGTCCCATATATCAAAATATATATCAAAATATATTATTTCATATATCACATATCTTCCAATATATTTTTGTTTCGTAATATATAAATATATATAAAACTTGCTACGGCTAACCGAGACTTGTCACAGCACTTACATATTATTGCTCTTTTGTTGGTTTGATTGCTATTGTCCTCATTTAAGTCTCTTTGGATAAAAGTGTCTGCTGAATGATTAAATGTGGATGTTAATTTGCCTGAATCTGTATAGAATTGGGGACCTTTGTAGGCAATTTTGTATGTAAACCCATGTGTTAATAAAAAGGAATGAGTGTTTCAATAAAGCTATGTAGTACTGTATTGTTTCTGTCTTATTGATAAATATATATTTTATATGTATCAGTATATGTCTATGGTTCATGCATACAGTATATTGCAGAATATTGAAAAATATAAGCACTAGAGTCCCATATATCAAAATATATTATTTCATATATCACATATCTTCCAATATATTTTTGTTTCGTGAGGGCTGCATCTTCTGGATCGCAGTGAACTCTTACCTATTGTGTAATGAGTGGAACAAGTTTATAAAAAAACTTCTTTGAGTATTTAAAGTGTTGTGACTGCTATGATGATAAACACTTCATCCTGTTTCTCCAACATCAGGAAAACTTCACTTTTCCACAATTTCGTTTAGTGAGAATGATATGCCAACACAAAAAACAAAACTCAGTAAATAAAACTACCTAAAGTAAACTAATTAGCTTAGCATTACAGGGTGTTTTTCTGTTTAGAAATGCATACTGATGGGGTAACGCAAGTAACTTGAACTTTTTGTAGAGTCTTTTAATCATGTCATATCAAGTACGGGTATGTGCTCATCTGCTGAACACAAACTGTCATGATGAAATATGCAGTCAAGAGTAATTCAATTCTGTTCCAGATTACCATCTCAACACACCAGACCCAGACCAAAAAGCACATGCCTCCCTCTACTGGTAACCACTGTAACGTCAACCTGGTCCCAGCAGTAACAAGCATATGCACCACTCAATGACAGGAGCGTTGCAGGACAGGTGAAATATATACAATGATGGGAAAATTTGTTTGTAATGTTTGTAAATTATTTGTACTGATTTTAAATCCAATTGTATCTAACAGTTAACATTAGAATGTGTTGGGGAAGTGTGAACTAGTCTTAACAGTTTGTATGTAAACTAATGAATAATCTTTTAAGCATCATGCAATGTAATGATTGTTGTTAATAGTTAATGTTACTGAAGAAAGAAATCATAAATGTTTGCTATTGCTATAAATAAAAGAGTATAACCTGCAATGCCCTGATATGTCATGACTTCGACTTTGTCTTGATTAGAAGGCATAATAAAATAAAATAAATTGATAGCCTATATTTGCAAAGCATTAGAAAAATGTAGCACAGAGCCAATCAAATTATTATTATTAAAAATGATTGATTGCGTACGTTACATGTATAGCACACACTTTATTTTCAGCGTTTATAAACAGCACACCCAGCTAACAAAATATATGCTATAAAAAGTTTTCTAACATTCCCATTAAGTTATGAAAACATTGTTTCTTAATGTTCTCTAAACGTTTTGAAAGCGTTTTTTCTTGGTCATGCAAAGGTTAAAGGAACGTGCTATTTTGCAAACCTTATGGGAACATTACTTTTGAATGTTTTTTAAACATTCTGAAACAAGTAGTTACATTTAAAACTGTTAATCAAACTAAAACGTTTCAGAGAAAAAAAGGTTCCATAAACAATGTACATATATGTATATATTGTGCTAATATTTTGAGAACATTATTAAAAATAACTTTAAGACGACGTTTGAATGAACGTTCTATTAACGTTACTGAAAGAACATTATTCATAAGTTTGCCAGAGCGTTAGCCACAGTTCTGATGAGAACGTTCCATCCCAAAGAGCTCAGAGGCAATGCCCCGCCCCTAAAATGAAATTGTAAATATGATTGGATGGAAAAGAGAAATATCCCGCCTCCAGTTTAAATAGAAGTTCTGATTGTTAATTATTTTTTTTTATTATTTAAATTTTTAGTGAGTCACAGATGTCTGTCTTCTCGTTGATTCCAAATGTCTCTGCGCCTACATTCAGCTGCGTCCTTGTTGGAATAAGATTTACGTTAAAACGACGAGTAACGGTGGCCACAACAACGTGTAGATTAAATATATATATTTTTAAACTCTGTATTATGACAAAGCAAAATCACCTCCTAATTTTACACAGCAACAATGAACGCGTTACGGTTACTAAGACAACTCTCGAGCCCTGACTGTGAAATGTCCCGGATGAGGTTGAGTCACCCGCGGTGACGTCACTCGAGCTCTGAAAATGGCTGAGTCGGAAGAGGAGGTGGATGTCTTGGTCCAGAGAGTTGTGAAAGACATCAATAACGCCTTTAAAAGAAACCCGAGCATGTACGTATGTGAACTCGCATGGTTGTTTACCACGCGGTCGTCCAGTTTAAAGCGGCCTGGAGCCTCGTGCTCAGCCGCAGGGAGAGCTGTACATAGCGCAGCAGCAGACAGACAGCGGCCGGCTAACCGGCTACTAACCAGCGGCCAGCAGCAGGGACAGCAAACCAAGCCTCGCTTTTAGACCAGGTCGTGTTAAAATGTGTCTGGGGTGCCTGTTTAACAAGCACCGTGCAAACGCCGAAAGTTTCTCTGAGTTAAACGCGAAGTGTGCATGCTTGTCGCTAATACTGTGAATGTTTGGACTTGTTAGTCGCTGGTCAGTAACTGGAGCTTTAATACATTATATTTATAGTCATAATTCTCAGTAATTGTCCATGTTCGTTTAGTTTTACTGGGAATCCTGGTGAGACGATCAGTGGTTGCGACATTGTGTCCAAACACATCACTTCAGTCCACATATGAAGCATCTCGTCTGTCTTTTTAAAGTTGCCTTCAGTGCAGTTGTTATTTTTCTGTGTGTTGGATCTGTTTGTTCCATATTTGAAGGTCAGTGCCCTGTCCCAATGGTTTCATCTCACTCTTCTCCTATGACACTCTTGTATGTCTGCCAAAGAGGTGCATCTGTAACGAGTCGGTGTCAGCTGAGATGTTCGGTGCTTGCTGTTTGCCTTCAGCTCCTTCGTATTTAGAAGAGTTTCTTAAAATAGCCATGTGACTTGTTCTTCTTTTTATCTTCTACAATGTGTTCACAGTGATGAAATTGGCCTCATTCCGTGCCCCGAAGCCCGATACAACAGAAGCCCCATCGTCCTGGTGGAGAATAAGCTGGGAGTGGAGAGCTGGTGTGTCAAGTTTCTGCTGCCCTATGTGCATAATAAACTCCTGCTGTACAGGCAGAGAAAGCAGTGGCTCGACCGGGAAGGTAGGACGAAGGTTTATTGGGTTAGCTTGTTCGATCGGCTCACATTGCTGTGACCTTAGTCTTTATTAAAAAATGGCAGTTCATACAAAAGACCAGCGTTGCTGAAAAAAACTGACTTCTCTCTCTTCTTCTCTTTAAGCACTGGTAGATATAACCTGCACATTGCTTCTCCTAAACCCAGATTTCACCACTGCGTGGAATGTCAGGTACTTTTTCATCATGCTTGTATTACCTGAACAAAAAAACATTATACTGAACTAACCCTTCACATACTTTCTGAATGATTTTATGCACATCTGTAGTATTTTTAGAAATTCTCTTTATTTCTTCTCTTTGATGTCTGTCTAGATTTCGGCTGTTTTATTGTTCTTAATGTGCTGTTGCTATTTTTAAAAAGTTGTCTAATTTGGGAAAGGAGACATCAAAAGACTGCTGCTGCTACACTTAACTCTAAATTTGACTTGATTTTCAAAATGTCATATAAGGAGCACAGAATTGACTGATTTCTCCAACATTTAGTTTCATAGAGGAAACACTCTAGAGATATTTATTCCATGTCTGTTTAAAAATAAACTTTACTGTTATGTACTGTGTTCTTTAAGGGTTTTTTTATTTTTTTTATTTATTTTTTTTTTTTGGTAATTAGGCTTTTTTTGGTAGCATTTTTGCACAAAAATCTTGGCTGAATGTCTTCATGATAATTTTGCACAGAAGAAACATATTGTCCAGGAGATGGTGCTGTGCTGTTTTTTTAATGGTTGTATCTTTGTGAATTCATCTGGATATTGATTGTTTTATAGGAAAGAGCTCCTGCAGTGTGGCGTGTTAAACCCAGAGAATGACCTTTACCTGAGCAAACTAGCACTATCTAAGCATCCTAAAAGCCCAGAGACGTGGATACACAGGTAAGGTTTCCAAATCTTTGATTTGGCCTGCAGTGTCAGAGTGTCAAGAGTGGTGGCTAAAAAAGAAAAGCATAACTTAATTATAATTTAATATTTTCATTATAATTTACATATTTTATTTATTTTTTTTTTTTTTGCATTGACATGTAGTGAATATAACTGAATTCAATTTCAATTTCAATTTATTTATTTTTTTCCCAATTTGCTTCAAATAGGATTTTTGGCCCTTTGTAGTGTTGGTCACCTCTGTCTCAAATGAAGCAAGGTGATTTCTGTTGTTGTTGGGTACCTATGCCTTTATAGCATAAATTTAAACACCAGTGAAGGCATCTGCTTTAGTGCACTAAATGTTCATTGTGTGACTCTGAAAGATATTCTGCTCTTAGTGTATGCAGTTAAATGAAGTCTTTTAAAATATTAAAGATGGCATATTATAGAAGTGCTGTGCCCTGGACCCTTCAAGTGTCCTATTTTCCAGAGTTCCGGGGAAGTCGTGGCCTAATGGTTAGGGAGTCGGGCTTGTAACCTGAAGGTTGCCGGTTCGATTCTCGCACCGGCAGGAATTGAAGGTGGGGATTGTGAATGAACAGCACTCTCTCTGCCTTCGATACCATGACTGAGGTGCCCTTGAGCAAGGCACCGAACCCCCAATTGCTCCCCGGGTGCTGGAGCAATGGCTGCCCACTGCTCCGGGTGTGTGTTCACGGTGTGTGTGTGTGCGTTTGTTCACTATTCACTGCTGTGTGTGTGCACTTGGATGGGTTAAATGCAGAGCACCAATTTCGAGTATGGGTCACCATACTTGACAATACGTCACGACTTTCACTTTCACTTTCATATTTTTAATAACAGATAAAATAATGACAAAGATTTTGTATCTTCGTCCACTTTGGCCTAAATATCCACCATTCTTTTTTATATTTTGTTACCTTGAAAGGCTTTGTCTTTGTAACAGGGAAATTATTTTGGCTGCACTGCTCAGACAAAATAGTAAAACTGACATGACAAAGAATCGTGATTAAAATCATGAAATCATGATAATTCTAAAAAAACGTGATATGATATTTTTGCCATATCGCCCACCCCTAGTCTGAATTTTCAAATAGTGATATAAAAAACTAATAATAAATTAGGCATTAAGAAATTAATAATGGAATAGTTTGATGCTCTGTACCGGAAAATGTATGTGCTCTGCTTTAATGTAGCTGAATTAGTATGAAAGAGACCTTGCTCTCAAACTGGCTGAACAGTGAAGGCAGAGACCATGAAATGAAATGGTCTGCAATTGCAGACCTCTTGCAACATGTCAACAATCGCACATACTGAAGTAGAATTTCATCACTACTGCAAGGACAGGGGCAAACCACTTTACACAGATCCCTGGAGCACTAATAAATTTCCAAAGCTTGTGGGAACTTATATGGACCTGCAGGGAGTGTGCAGGACACATTGCAGCTGTCAGATATTTTGCAAATTATTCAAGTTTTTACTATTCACTGTGTCAGTTTGGATGATGTTATTGTCTGCAGATAATACTGAGCCATTAGATCTCCCAGGATGCTTAGGAGCCACAGGGCACTGAGATAATCAGGGCTGTTATGAAAGAGAATTAATTGTATTATTTATTTGTTATTGTCTTGGCATTTCATGATTTGCAGATTTTTGCACTCTCATAAGTGTTAAATTTCTTGTGCATCTTGGCATATGTTGATGATCAGTCTCCTTAATTGGTTTGTTGTGAACACAGGCGCTGGGTGTTACAGTGGCTGCAGAAGGAGTGCTCTCCTTCTGGACAAGAACTGAAGGATCAGGCTGAACCCAGAGGAGACACTGTGAGGAGGAGACAGTGTGAGCGGCTGCAAAGGGCCTTGCAGGAGGAGATGAAGGTCTGTGCAGACACAGCCGGACGTTACCCCAGCAACTACAATGCCTGGTCCCATCGTATCTGGGTATTGCAAAATATGGCTAAAGGCAATCTGAAGGTAGGCCATCTCAGTCCACTGCAGCTTTCTGCACTATGTCTGTGTGATTTATCATAATGACTGAAAACGGGTGTCTGTTAGATGTTGCTTTGTTTGTGTACATCTCAAAGATTAGATTTGTCTTAGATTACTTTAAGGAATGATGGATCACACTGGCATATCATCAGTGTTGTTACAAGGAAAGCAACATGAGATGGTTATTTATGAGGCTGATAAATCTACCTGAGCCTTTGATGATCTTAATACCTTTCTTCTCCGCTTGAATTACCTTAGGAAGAGACCTGATTACAGATGCCACAGTTTTCTGTCTTTTTAGCATTTATTAATTTTTTTTTTTTTTTTTTTTTTTAAGAGGGCACTGAGTGGTTAGTCAGGAAAGCTTATTGCCTCTTAGGGGGTCACTGAGTGCCAGACCTTTGATGTGCTTATCCTTTCTTAATTGGATGCGAAATTAGGCAAATGTTACAGGGCTCAATCCAAGCTAAAGGCCCTCATATAAAAAGGATGAGCCTGTAGATTTAATGATCCAGGACTAAACAGACTTGAACCAGTCTGAGCTGTTCATAGGCTATTTCAGGAGTAATTGGGTTATGCGGCTGTCGCCTTACATCTCTGCATGTCTTGTTTGGTAATGTTTTCCTTGGTCTGAATTTCCATACTAGATATCCGTAATACAGCGTTTACTGAGTTTACAACCTAAATGAAGTCATGTTTTATTTTAAAATACTCTTGGATATTTAATTATGCATGCTCATTTCCTTTTTTACCTTTAAATCATCTAATGCTCACTTAAAGTTAATCTTTATAAGCATTAATATTTTAACAACAGTATTAAATATAAACTTCAGCAAATCTCAAAATGAATATCCATTATTAATCATGCACATTAAAATTTTGTAATGCATCAATTGACATTTAAAATGATTGATTTTAGTTTTAGTGTTTTATTTTTCATTTTTCATTTATTTAAACAAAATTGTATATATTTAATAGCAGCCATTCATCAGTTATTATTGGTTATAACATGTCAAAAAGAATTTTAATATTGGTGCATCTAATTTATGCAGCGCTGCAGAAATATTTTTTTTTATTTAGACATGCTTAATTAGACTTTTTTTTTTTTTTAGACTAGGTTGTATATATTTAATATTAGTCATTTATCAGTTATTGGTTATAACATTGTCAAACAGAATTTTATATTGGTGTATCTAATTTTTTATTTTTTTTGCAAATTTGAAGATGCATAATAATATGCGTATATTTGCATAATATTTTGCTTATTTCATTAAAGGCTTTTGAATAAATTGATTGATATGCTGAGTTGCTGACATTCGTAGCCCTTCCAACTTGGCAACTGAACTAAAATGAACAAAATTCAGCTGCAACAACCTGAATCAGGATGGTGTTAAATGAATATAATACTCTGTGACTTTCTACTCCAGGTTCTGCATGATGAGCTGTCCTCCACCCGACTGTGGGTGTCCATGCACGTGTCAGATCACAGCGGCTTCCACTACCGTCAACACCTGCTCAAGGCCCTGGCCAGAGAGCTGAGCCAGGTTGGAGAGACGGAGCTCCACCCCACCCAACAGCCTAATGGAGAGAGCACAGCGGGCGCGTCTGATGACAATCACCATAATGACGTCATGCCTCAGCTCTTCCATGAGGAGATGGAGCTCTGCACTGATCTCATCGAGTCATATCCAGGCCACGAGACGCTGTGGTGCCACAGGTGAGAGTTTGAAGCCAGTTACAGATCTCCAGGTCTTGCTGTGCAGATGGTAGTCGTGCAATCAGTCAACATCAGACTGTGCTTCCACAAGTGTGAATACAGTGACTTTGTTTGCAAGAAGTCTGTCCTTGGCCCTCAGCTGGTCTGGCCTGATGTGTTTATGGCTGTGTTAGAAAATGATGGATGGTCTTATGCTGCAAAGTTGTATCTCACTGAGGGAGAGGCAAGCAGTTTGCTGGATCTTTTTCTAGCTCTTTCAGTTTTTCCCCTTCCCAGCCTCATCCCTTGTGGCTGAGGCAAGGAGCAGCTGCTCGGTGAATAGTGTTTATATATCTTTAGCTTCTGTTTCCCCCCTAAAGTGCTTCATGGCAACAGATCTATTTCATTTACAAGTCTGCTGTTAGTTTGAAGATATGAGAAATGAGAAATTGTTTGTGCAACATTTCATGCCTCTTAATGATAAATATTGTAAAACAAAATGCATTACTAAGCTCTAGCTTGCTTTAGTCATGGATGTTTCATACATAAGCCTTTTTCTGGTTATTGAAATCATTTTTTTTATTTTTTATTTTTTTTTAAGTGGTTTTGCTTCAGGACTAGGAAAGTGGATGGCAAGTGATGCATGGCACTAAATCTTTCTAATGACCGCTTTTTGACGACCTTTGTGGCATATTTTATAGTTTTGGATTATAATTTTTTTTTTATGTATGTGTTCTAAAATTCTAAAATTTAATGTTGAGGAATTCAGACTGTACAAAAACTACACCAAAGGTCAAGTTTTCTTGTTTTTCCACAAGGAAAAGTAGTGGGTGTTAGAGTAGTCGAACTGGCCGTTTTGTCTAATCACAATTGTACTACAATTCTCTGGTGTGATGAGCACAGTATTTTATCATATAAACTACTTTTAGGATACATTTATGGTGCATTTGCAAGCTTTTTAAAGCTTGGGTCTGAGTTCATTGTAATTGCATGGTAAAGACAAGAGCAAGTAGTACATTTAACTATGATTAATCCTGTTCCGTGAAAGAAAGTCATGCCATTTTGGAACTACATGAGGGTGAGTAAATTGACAAAATCTATGTGACAGCCAAATGCATAAACTTGTGAATGAGATATTAGGTTCCACAATGTTTCTGTTGCAAGTAAAACTGTATTTAATAGTTTGATATATTTTATTTTACTTTGGATAGTGTTGTTTGTGGTTTTTGAAGATGGATCATGTCTTTTAAAGGAGACCTATTATGCCCCTTTTTACAATATGTAATATAAGTCTCATAATAATAAATATATTTTGAAAATGCCTATTTTGAGTGGAAGCAAAAACATGCGGTTTTCGTGCATGTCTCTTTAAATGCAAATGAGCTGCTGCTCCTCACCCCGTTTTAGAATAGGGCTGTTCCTTAACAGCTCATACCTCCAGATAATCTGCCAAAAAAAAAAAAAAAACATCTGTTTGGTTTTGATTATAATGTCTGTCGCGCTGAAATCATGCATTTTACACCATATTAGTTTAAACTTCTGATATAGGGTTTTCTGAGCGCGCACATCCGAAGCACGCACACAGAAAGCGGCTGTCACAAGGCATGCGAGTAAGTTCTCTTTCATGTCTTATTGTGCTTAAACTGTCAAATACACAAGTTTAAGTAAAAAACACACAAGTTACAAAAACAGTCAGTTACGTCTGTGAAGGTAAACAGCTGGGAAAGAAATTGCATGTTTATATTAGATCTGTGTGGCAGCAGCGTAATATACAGTAAATAAATCAATAAATCCACTTTTCTCTTGTCTCCTCTGAGGTTAGGACTCTAAACAGTGTTCTGTGCTCGTCAGTGCAGCCAAAGACAGAACAGTTAGCATGCTTTGCTCGAACTTTCGCTATGGCGTTGGAACTGGTACACCGTTGTTGCTTGCAAAAACACAGTGGCGGCGCCGTGGGTGGAAACTTGCAGATTAAGGGGCGGTAATATTATAATAGGTAATATTATAATAAGATCCCCTTTATACATCATGGGAGGAGCAGCTTGTTTTTTCACAAGCTTGCAGATAAAGGCTTACCAAAAAAAAAAAAAAATTACTGGGTTGTGCTTTTTCACGTTTTCTGGGTTGGTAGATGCACCGGGGACCCGATTATAGCACTTAAGCACGTAAAAAGTCAGATTTTCATTATATGTCACCTTTAAAGTTAGTAAGCCTATTAATTTTGCTAATCTAACATTGAGCATTTTGGTATTTTCTCTATCACTATCACATTAGACCTGAATCCAGACTTAAATAATAACATAAAATGCATTTTGTTTTATAGTCAACATGTATTTGTTTTTCAAAAAAACTCAAATCCAGGCTTCTCCAACAGGCGACATGTCTTCTACCTGTGGCACCAGTGGCGGAGGGAGCACCTCCAGGGGGCAGGGTCACAATCTCCACCTCTCACCCACACCGACGTCCTCCTCAGCGAGGAGCCCTGTGACGACGGCAGTGCCTCCCAGGCCATGGACGTTGACTGTGTTCAGGATGGGAGCAAACATGGAAGCTACACGCAGGACACCAAGCGGCTAAAGCGGGGACCCCTGCTTCCCCACCCCGGACTTCCCTCCGAGCACACGTTTGTCTCTAGAATCCTCACGGGCTGCCGGAGCCCCGAGCAAAGCCGTTTTGCCATTGCCTACAGGAAGTGGCTGGACTCAGTTATAGGTCAGTAGCGTGAGAAACACTCCACCCACCATGATGTGGGAGAGCTGTGATAGGTCAACTTATTTCTGGCTCCAACCGCCCACACCCGCTTCTCTGAAAACGGCTGGACTTCTTGGCCGGTTTGTCAGAGATGCTCTGCCGGAGCAAATTCCCACTCATGATGAAAACCCATGACCCGTCTCCGCAGTCTAAGCCTGGTCTGTTTCAGCTGCTTTAGTTCAGGTACTGGATATCTCAGGTCTGTTTTCAGTGTACGATCCTTTTCTCTATCAGAAGCTACAATTTGTATTTTTTTTTTTTTTCATATAGTTTTGTTGGTTTTTATGTTGTTTAAAGTCTTCCACCACAAATCAATAACAGTATGCTCTCCTCGTGCTGTCTGAAGTTTTATGATTCCTGTCGGGAATCTTAAACGCACACTGTGGTGCACACTTGAAGGGAACACTTAGAGCCCAAAGTGATTCTGACCCAGTTTCCCTCTTTTGTTTAATTGAGGGCAGACTGGCTCTGAATCCCATTTACTGCTCCTCTTTGAACTTTTGTACTGAAGCATGAACATTTTTCAATGAATACCTAGACATTTTGCTACAATTAGTAATGTGAGCACAATCATTGAATTTAAAGTTTCCTGGAGCCATTTGATATGAAACATTAGGGCTAAAGACAGACATTTTCATGAGTTTTAATAATCTTAAATAAATTAATGCACATGAAATTGACAGTTTCTAGGTGCTGTCCTCATTCAGGTGAGTATTTGTATTATATGACATATCTGTTGCAGGGTCAGCATTTCTTCGGTTCATGCAGATGATTCTTGGGCGTTTGAGAATAAATGTTCCTAAAGCACATCATCATCATTCATTAGAATAACGAAGGCCACGTTGTCACATGGACTAGCCTCAGCATTTAAGCACAAGTTTTGGGTTATAGTTCATCCAGGTGGTCTCACAGATGCATGGGTTTTCATGATGAAACGGAATTGCAGAAGTAGGAATAGGCTTTTCTCAGCTTGGCCCAAGCGTGGCTGCAGAAATAACATGCTGCCACGTTCAAGCCCATCTGGTGCAGAATGGTGCTTATTCTCTGCACCGGGGGAGTGTGGACCCCTGAGGGGCCTGGGTTTACAAATGCTGCTTTTTGTTTAACACTATTTTGAACTTAAAGTATATTTATGCAAAAGTGAAATGTTGTTAGCTTCACTTATGTGATTTATTAAAGCTAATAAGCTATTAGACAGTTATGGTTGACTCACTGTTACTCAGTAATTATTAAACTTGTAATAAACTTTGAAGTTTCACAGGTTCAATCTTGCATTGACAACTTAATTCATTCACAGCTTAATAAGAGTAGGTTGTGAAAATCTGATTAGGTTTTATTAGATCTTGCTCTTAAATCAAGGACAATTCCCATTCTACATATGCAAAACTATTCTAGTTAGGTGAAGTCATTTCAACATCTAGCAAAGCTTATATGAATCCTGTCTTTCAGCAGGACTTGCAGAGTTCGTTCTTAAGTTTCACTTCATAAAAGTCTACTACTGGTCCTTTTTTTTTTTTTTTTTTTGCACAGTTGCACAAGAACTAGATTTATGAAAGTAGTTGAGTTATGTAACTTCTAGACTGACTCTCAGACTTTATAAAGGGCCATGTCAGAGTGGTTTTCTCTGTTCCTGCGTGTCTTGGACCCTGACATATTTTTTTTTTTCTTCTTTGAGCTGCAGCAGCAAAATTACCGGATGTCTGTCACAGAATTCTGAAAGGTTCCCCTCAAGAATAAAGCCAGCTTTTCCTCCACACCATTCCTCTGTATAACGCAATGTTTAGCAACTACACTGACAGCGTTTGATAATTTTTCACTCTTTATAAGTACAGGTGTGTGCACTGGTCCTTGTTTTAGATGATAATATTATAACGTTTTAGCACCTCCCCCCTGAAACAACTGCTAATAGAGTCCTGTATGGAAGAATAGTCAAAAACTGGAATGGATCTGCAACTAATGCCTTGTCACTTTGATTTGGTCAATCTGATCTGAATAGTTATGTTTTTGCATGTACATTATGTGTGTACTGTTGTATTGGGATCAAGGTCACATTGTATTGTATTTGATTTGATTTTATTCTAATTTTTTGATTTCATGACTCATACATGCAGAGACAGAAAACATCACATTGCTTTTTGGCTCCCTAAACAATTAGCTCTTTGTAATAATGCTATAAGTGGTTTTAAAATGTATTGCCTACTAACTTAAACCTTTAATGGACAGTCTTATCAGTTATATTGTTGAAAATTTACAAATGACAATATTTTTGTCTTTATATTTGTTCAGGGCTTCCTATTTCACATTATTCACTTCCTAAGCAGTTCACAAATAGTCCTACATCACCTTAGAGGTTTTAAATGTGTACATTAATGTGAATTACACAGAGGAAGCACATAGTATTTCCAGTTATGTCATGTCAGTTTCCATTGTTGTAATGTCTGTTGCTGTGTGAATACCAAAAGTTTAACAGCAGTTACACTGTAAAGCATAAACACAGATTTTAAATTACTAGTACATCTATGCAGAAGCATGACAGAGTTCATTTAGCTTTAGAAAGAACAAATGTAGCCTAAGATTTTGTATTTTATTCATGTATTGTCTGATAAGCTGATGAGGTACTGTAGGTTTTTACAGCCACAATAACCCAACATTTATAGCATCTCATCTATTATGTATTTTATATTTATTTGTATTAAAGACTGTATTGACCATAGTTGTTTAAATAAAATTAAATAAAGGTACTCTGAAAAGGTCCATCTCACATTTTTATTTCCTATTATTTTGCATTCATGACCATTTAAGTTATTTTTTAAATCATGTTATATGTCTTTATTCGATTACACAGGATTTTGGAAACATTTACAAGATAGGACACAAGTCATAGGTCTAAACAAAGACCTTATTAACGTTCACAAATTTAGGGTTGGTAAGGATTTTTTTTTTTATGTTTTGGAAAGAAGCATTTATTTGTTAAAAATACAGTAAAAACAACTGTTTACTGTTTGAATTTATTTTAAAATGTAGTTTATTCTTATCAAAGAAAAGCTGAATTTAAGCAATTATTACCCCAGATTTCAGTGTCACATGATCCTTCAGAAATCATTAATATGGTAATTTAATGCTCAGGAAAAATTTCAGTTATCAGTGTTGTAAACAGTTGAGCTGTTTGTGGAAACCATGACATTTTTCAGAATTTTTGAACAAAGATTAAAACAAAACAAAACAAACAAACAAAAAAACACAAAAGTCTTCAGTTACTTCTGATTAAATTAATGCATAGGGGGGAAAAAAAATGCATTTTTGACCCCTAAACTTTTGAACGGTGCTAGGCCTATAATTTAATTTACGACCATGAGAAGTTGAGAAAAAGTATCAGTAGGCTATATATTGCTTGCTTCCTCTTTTTATTCCATACTGTAGCTTTCTTTAATCGGAGGGCTGGACAGTTATTTTGCAACCTGTTTCATTTCATGCCATCGAAAGGGCTTTTTTACAGATTTGGTTCTTTAAGTTATATCTAATTATGAACTTACAGCATTACATGTATACGTACAGTACCACTTGATGTTTCGGCGAGAGCTGCAACTCGTTCATTGATAAATTAGGCAGCCTTCGGCGGTGTTTGATGAGCAGGTCTGATGGGAGGAGTCGGGTTTGCCCACAGACTGAGTGAAAGGCAGGCAGGCGATGAAGATGGTGGATCCAGACACACATCGGGTGCACCGTTAGCTCGCTGGAAACGAACAGGTGAGAGAGATGATGAAGAGTTCATTTTACGCGCTATGTAATGTAATCATCGTCTGACACAGAAGCGGTTTTGTTAAATAAAACAGGAACAGTGTAATGAAAAAATCATTGTATTTCAATGAGATTCATTCAGTGATGCGGTTCGTTCGTAGTGACTGACTGTTGATGTCGCTTTCCCTGCAGATGACAGGCTGAACAGTGTTTGTTTCATTGTCTTGTAAAGCAGTGCATTACTACTCCCGGTTACCAATACAGCACAAAAGAAATATGAGGGCCTAAACTGTTAGGTTTAGTAACTATAAACTAGTTATCCAGTACGAAATCAATGCAATTTGTGATGCAAACAATATCATCTTCATTAGCAGACAGAAAAATGCCTTCAGCTAATTCAGTTATGTTTGTGCGTTGGTTGAGAATCCGCTTTTGTATTTTCCTGCAGGTAATGTTTACATCAGTAGGTGGCAACAAGTGAGTGTGGTATTAGTGAATGACTAAATTCTTCACTCAATCCATTCGTTTCAAAACAACTGCTGCCTCTGGAGGCATGAAGGCAACAAAAGGCACATCCAGATCCAATCACTGTAGCACATTCTTTCTAGTTCATCTGGTCTGCGTTTCCCAAAGGCAGTTTGGTTGCAAGTTACGTTGTTACCAATAGAGTTCAGCAGAACGTGGATCTATTTGGCTAACAATGCTGATGGGAAACACACACCCGATTGATTTTTGAAGGCAGCTAAGATGTATCCGTCACTGCCTACGTTATCCCACAATCTTGTCCGTTCGATTTTTTTGACACCCCTTTCTCTATTTATTATGAATGACTCTGATTAACAACTAAATGAACAACATTCCACCTAATTTTTGGTTCCTAGAACCTTCTGGGAATGTTAGTATTTTGTTTACAAAAAAGATCCTACAGAGCAGTGGTGTCCTGAAATGAGGCAAAGTCATTTTCTTTCTTTCTTTCTTTTAAATCAAATGTAAATTCATGGCCGCAGCCCTGCATAGTTTAGTTCCAACACACATACCATGTAGTTTTCAAATACGCCTTAATGACTTGATTAGCTGGATCAGGTGTGTTTAATTAGAGTTACATCTAAACCGTGCAGGGCTTTAGGGGGTCTGTTAAAACTCAATGGGCTCAGGAGAGGTGAGACAGATGTGGACTCCTGCAGTAACTCTCCCTGCTGGTGTTGCTGTTGGACAATGTTTCTTTAGGAAAATGAGTGATTTATACACTTTTTAATGTTATATTTTGTAATATTGGCGTTGTTTTATTTTTGTACCACAATTTTTTTTTCTCATCCAGTATTTTGAGGAGGCAAGGATTTCCTTGCCTCCTCAGAGAAAATGCCCCTGCTACAGAGAATGTTCCTATTTTTGGTTCCCAAAAACAACCAAATGAGAACCATATGCTAACATTAGGGGAACATTCTGTGTTTACTGGCATATCAACTCTGGTTCAGTCAGCCAGCCGAATTGCTTACATGAAGATGTTTTGTTCAGTTTAGTTTGTTCATGAAGGAGATGACTCTCGTTTAGTGTATGGGCATGTTTGTTCATTATGGAATGCATCACATGTTTTAAAATATTGGAACAAATATGACAAAACACTCAAGGTAACACCATATTTCAATTTTGACAGGAACGAAAACAAGGCTGTGAGGGAGAGAATAGGCCTACAGTGCGTTCAATGGATTGTACTGTTGTTTATCAATGATTGTTCAGCTGATCAGTAGACAAAAACTCCATAAAATAGTTTTGAAAAGAATAGTTTTGTGTTAGTTGGTGAAAATTAGGTGACCAAGGTGCTTTCATTGTAAAGACTGTAAGCCTGGTTTTCATTAGCCTTAAATTCAATATGGCATCTCGCACTGGAAGTTGTTGTTTTATGTATTTATTTTAAAAATATGTAGAAAATATTTGATCTCATTCGGATCGATTGAGGTGTTTACATGAAGACTATTCAGTCCGGTTGAGCCATCAATCCGATTATAAACGGATTATTTTATTGCATGTAAACATAGCTAGTGAATTCAATGAAGAGATTCAAAACACCGGTTTACGAAAGGCACACCACTAATTAAGAGTGTGTTTATGTAGGAGGAGTGTGAAAATGAATCAGCCTCACTTTAAAGCTGCTGGACACAGATTTCACGTAATCTCCGTTACGGTTGTTGAAGTGCCACAACTGATGACTCACTGTAGTCTCTCTCTCTCTCTCTCTCTCTTTCTCTTTCTCTCTGTATCGCTGTGATTGTAAACGCACTGCCTTCTGTCTCTGTGGTCCACAGTGGTTCGGCGTTTTTGCAAAATAGTGCTCTGCTGTTGAATGGCGCCCTCGGAATACGCTTGCGCTGTAAGCATTACCAACCTGCTTTCCTGCCAAATACATGCCCTAGATGCAGACTCACTGCGCGGCGTCGGATGCTGTGCAGGTGGGAGAGCAAAACACTCGCGTGAAAACTGACTGAGAAGAAGGCGAAATGACAAGGACAGGTCTTGCAGTTGGTTGATAAAGAAAAGCCTTCGTTAGACCTCGCCGCACACATTCTTACGTTATAATCTACATCCATCCGCAATATCACACCTTTCTTTACTCTCTCCGAGTGATGCTTCTGCTGCTGTCTATGCAGGTAGGGCTGCGAAAACACGCACTTTACGCATTGCATTGGTGTTTTGCTTGGTAAGGAGTATTTTCAACTAAAGTTTTACAGTGCTTGTGTTTTATGCGTTGTTATGACAGGTTAGTTTACTTTTAGTTTACCTTTAAGGGAAGAAATGTCGTGGTTTATGTCGCAGTACGCTGCCTTTAAGGACGTCAGTGATCCAGGGAGAAGGTAACAGTAACGACCCGCCCTTTGCAAATATATAATAGCGAATTGGGCAGAAAGTCATTAAGTGTTGCTCAGTGACAAATGCACGTGTAAATGCTTCGTTTTGAAGAGCTCTGGATGTGGGAGTGCTCTCAGAAGACTCTTAAAGCCTTCTCACGTATCAAGCCATGACTGAGCAAATAACAGCAATAACATCAGAGGGGGGATTTGACATCTGTGCATGAACATTAGTGTCTTAATCAGGTGAAAATTGTTGTTTTTTGTGTGATTTTACTATGAATTTCTGTGTGATTGTGTTCTGGACAGTCAAATTTGCTGAGCACTGCTCTGTTGGGGTATTCACGCAAATATTGTTTTTTTTTTTGGACATGGCATGGTGCTATTATGTGGGGTTTTGTAAATAATATCATGGTCATCTTGGAAGCACCTTGGAAATATCACATAGAATACATCAAAACGACAATGGTACTGCAATTACTTGATTTGTTTATTTATTGGACAAGTCACCATGGCATGCAAATATTTCAGTAAACGCTTAAATACCATTGTATATATCGAAGTACCATGTTACTGCCACAGTACTTCTGATATTTTTTTGTAATTCTGATATGTCTGGCACATATTAGAAGGTATTTAATACAGAATTGTTCCTGTATTGCTCATGTATTTTCAGGCACTTATTGAGTAGTCAAGTCAGAAGTCAAACAGATTGTTTCTAAGCAGCTTCACAGTAATAAAAAGGTAAATATCAGTGTTCAGTAACAGTGTCAATGTTGCAAAAGTTCAAAAGCAGCTCTACAGAAGACAGCAGTGTCATTATCCAGCTCAATTCAGTTCAGGTTTTTGTTCTCATCTGATAGTGTCCGTACAGTCAGATCGATAATATTTTATGAATATTAATCGTCTTTTAAGCCCCAACTCAGAAAGCTGAAGACATCAGTGGTATAGAACCAAAACTCCATCGGGTGACAGTATTGGAGAAAGAAAATCCTCTGGAACAATTTTTTTTTATTTTTTTTTATTGGCATCTATGGTTATGTATGGTTACCTGTAGCTCAAATAGTAGAGCATGGCGCTAGCACCGCCAAGGTCATGGGTTCGATTCCCAGGGAAAGCAAGAGCTGATAAAAACTGTAACTTGAATGCAATGTAAGTCGCTTTGGATAAAAGCGTCTGCTAAATGCATAAATGTAAATGTAAATGGTCCCATGAAGAACCTTTAACATCTACAGAACCTTTCCATTGCACAAAAAGGTTCTTCGGTTCTATTTATAGGATTATATGGAAAAGGGTTTTTTAGATTATTAAAATGTTCTTTTAAGAACTGTTCACTGAAAGGTTCAAAATGGTTCTTCTGTGGCATCACTGTGAAACCTCTTTTGGAAGAAGTGTGTCAGGAACTGCTCAGCTGCCATTGTTAATCTGATTCCAATCAAAGTCATTAAGTGTTGCTCAGTGACAAATATGTGAATGCTTCGTTTTGAAGAGCTCTGGATGTGGGAGTGTTCTCAGAAGACTCTTAAAGCCTTCTCACGTATCAAGCCATGACTGAGCAAATAGCAAAATAACAGCAATAACATCAGAGATGGGATTTGACATCTGTGCATTAACATTAGTATCTTAGGTGAAAATGTTCATTTTTGTGTGATTTTACTATGATCTTTTCTTTGATTGTGTTCTGGACAGTCAAATTTGTTGAGAACTACTCTGTTGGGGTATTTACACAAATATTGTTTTTTGGACATGGTATGGTGCTATTATGTGGGGTTTTGTAAATATCATGGTCATCTTGGAAGCACCTTGGAGTACTGTAAATATTACGTATATATCAAATGAAAATGGTGCTGTTACTGTAATTAATTAATTAAACACATCCATCTATCTATCTATCTATCTATCTATCTATCTATGTGGACATGCCAGATATTTCAGTAAACACTTAAATACCATGTTACTGCTAGAGTACTTCTGATATTTTGTATGCTTCTAATATACCTGCCATATTTCCGGGTATTTAAGACGGTCTGTATGCCTCAACAGTGTTAATATATCGTGCAGCAAGTTGTGTAGTAACTAGCTGCTGGTGACTGTTTTTAGAAGACATTTTAGAGGTTATTTGCTATAGACCCATCCAAGCACACATGGATATTTGTCTCCGCACACAGAGAGAAGAGATCAAAGGTGATCCTAAACTGAATTTCCCTAGAGGCACTCACTGATTTTTTTTCTAGTATTTTTCTGTCTGTTGCTGGCCATGTTTTAAATAAGCTCTTGTTTGTGAGCTGAGTGAAGCCTCCGGTCCCAGTTGTAGGTCTTTCTAGGCAAATGAGTGGAGAAGCTGAAATGGGAAATGTCCCTCCCAGAAGGGCTCTTTGACCTGCAGTATTATGGGTTTTCTCTGATTACTGCTCTCTCTGTATGGACATCATGCTCTTTCTAGCCAGCTTCCTGGGGGGCGGGTTCCTGTAAGTTATACAGCTGTATATTTTCTTTAAAAAAAAAAAAAAAAAAAAAGGTCAAAAAGTGATAAAGACATTTACAATATTACAAAAGATTTCTATTTCAAGTATTTTTTTTAAATATTTCTTTAGAACTTTCTATTAAGAAAAAACAAAGTTTTCACCAGATTAATAACTGTTTTTAATATTAACAATAAGAAATCTTAGTAACACTTTAGATTAGGGAACACATATATTCATTATTATTTAGAGTTTTCCCTCAATAAAATACTAATTTGCTGCTTATTAATAGTAAGGCAGTTAAGTATAGGAATTGGATAGGATTGAGGATCTAAAACATGGTCAGCAGAATAAGGCATTAATATGTTCCCAATAAGTACTAATAAACAGCCAATATGCTAGTAGTATGCATGCTAATAAGCAACTAGTTAATAGTGAGAATTGGACCTTAAAATAAAGTGTTACCGAAATCTTTCTTGAGCATCAAATGATTTCTAAAAGATCATGTGACACCGAAGACTGGATTAATGACATCATTTTATCACAGGAATAAATTACATTTTTAAATGTATTTGAAATGTAACCAGTAATTTTAAATTGTAATATGTCTCATTATTATTATTATTATTATGGTTTTTACTGTATTTTTAGTCAAAAAATTCTCGGTAAGCATAAGAAAATTTGTCAAAAACAACAAATCTTACTCACCCCAAACTTTTGAACGTGGGCATGTGTTTTTCTACACCAGATATATATTTCGTAATAGTCTTATTTAATACATATTAATAAATCATTCACATATTCATCCAGTTAGTGAATAGCACATTTTGCAGTCATGTTGTTTAGTGAGATAAAGCAAATTCTCTTACCTGTTTTTAAACAGTATATTTAAAGAGCCGATGCTCTCCTGGGATACAGCTGGCTCCAGGGTTTGGGATTGTATTAATTTTTAAGCAGCGTGTGTTGAGTTTTGTTTGGTGACTTCATATGAAATCTTGAAAGTGAAGCAGCTGCACTTCACAAATACTGGGAGCCCAATGTGGCCTTGGGCCAGTTTTCCTCATGTATTATTTGTCTTGTGTGGCCTTTCAAGTCAGCAAATTTCTGTCACTACATTCAGAGAAATGATTAAACTGCTTTCACAGTCTGTTTTTTGACTTAGTCAAAGATTTTTTCATCAGTATTCTCATTGCCAACACAGAGGAACTCTACTCCAAGGCAGTCTCTGAATTGTTTTAAACAAATGCAGTCTGAATATCCACAAGGTCAGAATGATGACTGTGGTAGTGAAAAAGATCTCAGGCATGGATGGAATATTTTGTCTGTTAATTTCCAAAGATCTTTAATAGGAGCTGTAAAGTTTTGTTCATTCAAACCATGTCAACATGCACGCCTTCATTACTGAAGGTCACGTCCTTGTGTCAACACAGTGAATGTTTTCACACTCTAGTAATATTATCAATAGTCATATTCAGACCGTTACTGAGTGGAGTTTAATGACGGCTATTCATTTACATGGCAGCATTGAAAGTGACTGAGTGAATTATAGGCGTGCACAAATGTTACAACTAATTAAGTGCTTTGACGTGATTTAAATGTCAGCGTAAAAGTAGGTTAGCTGATACTGTAATATGCAGAGTGTGGAGGACAGAGCAGTGGACAGATTGTCATAAAGGAAGATGAAGTTGCCCTTTGCAGATGATTTGAGAGCTCAGTTTTTTAACATTTAGAAGAACAGTTTAACCAAAAACGAATGAGGTTTGACGTTAATTGATGTTTAAGGTTTGTTTTGCCATATTGATGTAGTCTGTGTTAGAGATCGACCGATAATCCGTTTTACCAATATTTTTCTGGTATTTGATCATTTTTACTTAATTTGAGTGTTAATGTTAATTTTTTATTGTTACTCATAAACCTAAACATAAAACTAGTTTACAATGAATTATTAAATGTATGCAAAGTTGATAGTTTATATTCATTTGAAAATATTAGTCAGTTTTTTTTTGTTATTAATGTTGCTTCTGCTGCTGTTATACAAATAGAAAACCGTTTTTATTGTTGTGATGTGAAGATGAAGTTTATCAAAAAGCAGAAATAAATCAAAATAAAATTAAAATTGTTTCTGAATATCAATAATTGGACATAAACACAATAAATATCAATTCTAAGCAATCAAAATTGGTCTGTGTATGGTGCCAATTATTTAATTTGCGAGTAAATAAAAGCTTACATTTCGATCTCCTCGTTATACAAAGTGATCGTGTCACTTACAGTTTGCCTGTCAAGTTATTTAATTTCACATTACCTTTGTCCTTTTTGGAACTTAAAAATTATGGACTCCATTATATAGGGGGAAAAAAAGTCATTAAGGTTTGGAACGACATGAGGATGAGTAAATGATGACAAATTTTTCATTTTTAGGTGAACTATCCCTTTACTAAGTTCAAAGAGGACGGAAAATTCAGTCCTGAATAACTAGTCTGTTTACTCTAGACTGTCGAATGCTAATGGCCTGGATGGAAGTTTTCAGTTTTCCATCTTGTGATTACTTTAATTGCAAGAGATAAAAGCTTTCTTTTATCAAGCCAAAACATTCTTTACACTTGTTTTTGCACCATCTGGCAGTGGTTTGTTTGTTCCCTTTGTTGTTTATCAAGGAGTCATTAACTAATGGAGGCTGCTGTAAAAGAGGTTTGGCCATAATTAGATTCAAATTTACTTGCATAGAATTATAATGAATGTTCTATAAGGCACTGCAGCAAAATTAATAGAAAGAGCCAGACTGAAAGAGTCTGTGCTTAATTATAGGCTGATTTAACAATCTCGACTTGTTCTTTAAGCCTGGCAAAATTTTTAGAAGTTGTAATTAATTTTTAGGAATCTGCAGTAAGGAATGACTAGGTCATGTTTCTAGTATGAATACATTTTAATAGACATAATCCTCTGAGCTGTGATGCTGGTGAGAAAGCAAAGCTGACAGAATATTAATACAGGGACAACTGACAACAGACTTTAACTGACCGTGCATAATAGGCTTTTCTAAATGACTTGATTAATAATCATTAATATCACAATCTCCTCTATAATTCAGCAATGCTGGTTTTGTGATGTTGATTTTGTTGGATTATTTTGTTTCTGCTGGGGATCGTAAAAGATTTCTTAAAGATTTTAGAAATTCAGAGTTCATTTAACATCAGTTTGTCTTGGGATCCCAAACAGGACATGTTAAACACTATGGGGTAAGTTGTCACAATGGGAATTAATAGGAATAAAATAAGTAATACAGGGTTTCTGTGGGTCTTAAAAGGTCTTAATTCGCCCTTCCTAAAACAGTCTTAAATCAGAACAGAAAGTCTTAAATTAATAAAAATCATGGCTTTAAATGTTGCATCATTACTTGTTTTCTAGTACAAAAATCTAAACATCCTGAAATGAAGATACATTTTCTTGAGAGTCAAATAAAAAATAAAGTTTTGAAAAATACTTATAACAAGAATAAAATTCTGTCAATTGGGTATGAGACCTTCTTTTCCCTTTAAATTAAGTATATTTTCCTGAGACCATGGCAGATATTTATTATTGTTTTAATCATAAACTCACTTCATTTTGATCAGTTTCACAGAAAACAAGACTTTGACTTTATATTTTCAGCAAATATTATACAGTAAAACAGTTATGAAACAGTTGATGAAACAAAATGGAAAAAGTAGTGTGTATAAATATGAAATTATTATTTTGGCCTATTGATAATGTAATGAATGAATAAAATTACATTAACAGCCTGTGACAACTTGTCCTGATATCAAAGTGAAATTGATATATCATCTTTCAGTTCATATCTTTCATTAAATAGTTGACACATTACTTAAATGTATCTTATTGTGGTTTTATTTTGTTCACTTGTTAACCCAAAAGCTATTACAAAAATATAATGATTTTTGTTATATATTATGTAAATATCTTTTTTTTCTGATTTGAATTAGCCCATTGAAAACAAGCATTGTCTTCAATGAAAACAAGCGAGAAAACAAGCATTGTGTAATTTACTGAGATATAGACCTTCCACATGTGAATACTTGTAAATATTCAATCCTACTTTTGCAGCACTTGTAGACATAATATATCTACCAATTTCAATCTCATGTAAGTGTAATGCTAATTTATTTTTCTTAATTGCAGTGTTTTGACTCAACTCTTTAATTAGCTTTTGAATTTCAATATTTGATGTTTTATGCTTTGATCAGTGCGTTGTACTTTTATTAAGAAAAGATGCAAATGATAGGTATAGTGGTGAGTGAATGATTATAATCCATCTGACAGTGATATTATTACATTATTAGCAGTGCAGCATTCACACTGCAGATTATAAAGCTATAAGCCCTGTGGGAGGGCAGGTGTCCTGGTTTATTCTAGGAAAAAAAAAATCTCTTTCTGCTTCACTTTCTCTCTCTCTCTCTGTCTCTGTCAGCTAATGGCTGATGGGGAGAGAGCAGACATTGACAACCGCTATGTGAATAATCTATTTGCTGCTCACTTTGATTGTACATTTGGCACATTTTCTGGTTGTCATTCTCATCTCATGAGAGAATTACTCTGATGTTTGGCAAACTGATCTCAGTTTAGGCCAGCTGACAGGCACATTGTTGTGTATGTTTTGTCCAAGACCTACAAAAGCTTTGAGATTAACAGCGCTGGATTGTATGAATTACAAAAAAGATGGGGCTCTCCTTTGTTGTGATGCTGCACACGGCCTCTCCAAGTTCTCACGATCCACACTTCATTGTCTCAGCGTCGAGCGTGAAGTTACGGCTACGGTGTGTGTATCAGTTTGTGTATAAAGCCTGCTGTGTTAATTCATGAGCACTTGAAGGTCGCTCCACATGAGAGCTGCTATGTCTGGGATTCGGAGCCCATGCTCAGTAGATTTTGGGGATGTGTGGTGGTTAAACCAGCCTCTGACAGAGATTAGCCCGGCGTAATGTAAGGCAGCTTAATGCCGGGAGCCTTGAGACGATAACCCCTGCCGCTTCAAAACAAAACAAACATGTTCTGGAGCTTCGTTCAAGGAAAATCCTGCAAAAAGACTATTTAATGTTTGAATAATAGGTGGGCCAGTGACATTTAAGAGTAAAAGAAAAGGAAAAATCTTTTAAAATGCATGCCAAGTTCTTAGAAATGTAGTCTTTGTATTCATGTTGGTTTCATAAGGCTTTGAAAAGCTTGCATCATTCTCAAGAGATGCTTAAATTTAATGACACTATAGGCATGTTAACACTTAGCGTATTTGATTTGATTAAAAAAAAAAAAAAGCAATTACTCTGTTAGTGCGGTTCATTTGAGTAAGTGTGAACGTTGCCACTCGAACCCTGGAGCGCACCAAACAAGCCGACTAAGACTCATGAAAAGGTGGGTTTTGGTCCACTTCTGAACAAATTCTGGTAAGGTTCGACTGAAATATGAATGCTTCATGGACTAAAGACATCTAAACAAACCAAAAACATGACATGAAGTCACAAGATTCGATTCTAAACCGGACAGAATTATCACGCGTGCCTGTTTTTTTCTTGTAATAGGCATGATGTTGCTCATTATGGTTCAGTACAGGCTTTGAAATTGCATCTTCTTGCAATGAAGGAATTCTTGCTGCTCTTTTGACTTCTTTACACATTTTATAAGCAATTCTTGAGTTATCAGCAGGTTTAAATACCACCATACAGTGTGTGCACACATACAACGAGTGCATTTAGTCTAGCACACAGTATTATTTGTTCTTAAGTTTGCAAAATAAACATTATAAAAGCTGTCCAGTTAGGCTGTGGTCCATATATCTAATGTCTTTTGTTTTGTATCTTTAGGTTTGGTCTTAAAAATGACAAAGTGAAGGATAAGTGAACCAGGACTAAATGTATCATTTTCTGTCAAAAGAACTAAGAGAACCGAACTACTAAAAGTGTAAACACACCATAAAAATGTCGTGGTTTAACCATCAAGTAAAAAGTAAAGACATATTTTCCTTACACCCTGAATAAATGCAAGGATACACATCTAAACCATTATTTTCAAGAATGCCATTATTGTTTTATTATAAGTTTTTGGGGAGTTACACCACATGTAACTCCTGAGCTAATCTTGTCTAGTCATGAAAAGGTATATTTTAAGAGAATTATTTTACCTGATCTCATAATGAAAACGTACCTGTGGGAACTTTTTCACAAGATGCAAAATATATACCAATAAGTACATATCACTCCAGTTTCCAGCAGAAATTAACACTAGATCCAGTAAAACATTGAGCACTTGTAATCGTTTTCTTACACAGTTATGATTACAGCTCCATATGTTTTGCTTTCCGGGCGTAACAAGCTTGTTCGGTAGCTCAGTCGGCACGGAATTTGACTTAGGATGTGGAATCTTTGGGTACAAATCCCATGAAAAACATGACTCACAATGAAAGAGCTGAAAGATGAGAGATCGAAAAACGAGCTAAAACGCCATGCTCGCAATTGCGTTTTTACGTCACATTTGCTTTTGTTCATACTATTGGGTAGGTTTAGGTGTAGTGCAGATGGTAAATTATTTTGCTGTGACACCTACAAAACCAACGTCACCATATGTACGTTCATCTGTTCCGGGGGGAAAAAATTAACAGTCTTTTAGCGCCACCCAGTGGACATTTCACATCAAATATGTCACGAAACATACATGGCAGTACGTATTTCACGCCTTGCGAAAAATTTCCCACAGGTACGTTTTTCGTCATGAGATCAGGTTGGAATTATTGCACTTTACACACAGTCAAGAGGGTCTCATTTAATTTCCTGTTTTTTTTTTTTTTCTCCAAGTTGGTCACACCACATGACGAATATTAATAATCAGTGAAGCAGTTTTGTTAAAATATTTTTTATTCTTAGAAAAACTACTTTTTTTATTTTCTTGTCAAACATTTTATTCTTTTAAAAAGGCATGTTTCTTCATTATGATATCAGGACAGTTTTGTCCGTTAGACATTTTTGACGTTATGCCCCTGATAAATATAAAAATAAATTTTAATACAAAAAATTAAAAGCATGTTGATCACTGAAGAGGTGTATTCAAGTAATAACATGTATGAATTTAATTTTCTCATATTTTTTGGAATTCACTAATGAGTTGTTGATTTGAGCATTGAATAGTCAGAAGAGTTCATCTCAAAAACACATATATTGCTCTACAGGATGAGTATTTTGATGTCACTTGTTCATTGTTAGAAATTTCACGTGATAGCCCAGACTCCTGCACGAGTTGTCAGGTGATTTGTGCATGCTGTGCTTTTAGCTTGTGGAAAGGTCATCTCTCTTCACCTGCAGCTCCAGAGGGAGTAATTACAGACCGATGTGACCACCCACGTCTCTCTCGTCTCTCACCCCTCTCTCTCCAAACACGCTGCAGAACTCATGCTCAGCTGAGACACATGGGTCCCTGCCCTTGTTTTATCGATTTTTATCCGAACAATTTTGAAATTATACCAGTAACTTCTCTCACTCTGATGCAGCTCTCTTCTGCAGAACAAAGAATTATTCTGAATCTCTGTAGTATCATCTTTCAAATAAATTAGCCAGATTTCTCTTATATGCAAGGGAATTTTCATTGTTCTTCTGTTTATTTTGTGCAAGCTTTTCACCCTCCTGTCATTCCAAACCTGTATGACCTTTTCTTCTGTGGAACTCAAAAGATGTTTTAATCTTGAACTGTTCCTTTAACATCATCATCTGATGATACTGTTAGTGACTAATCGCACGTAATCTCACAAAAGTGACATAATCAGGTTGATCTAGAGTTCAGTAAAGCTACTCTGTCACATTAAGCTCCAGAAAGTCACCAAGATAATGCAGACTGTATGCGGGCTTGTCTTAAAGAGATACACAGGCATCAGTTTCTGTCGGCTTGTGTTGTTGGGAAGGGCAGGGATAGAAAAAAGAAGAAATGGCAAAGGCCCTTCTAGATATTGTTAAATATGGTTAAAGATAGTGTGTGCTCCTCCTCTAATGTTAGACAATTTGATACGGTTGAACAAGCAAGAGAAAAGATGGTCTGACTTTCTCTCTCTGCCTACTGAAACACCTATTCATAGATAGTTTGAATCTGAGAAGACATGCACGCGGACCGCCCACAGTGCCTTCACTGACCATCTGATGCATTTTCACATTAAACTGGAAAGTACTTTATTGATCTGCTCTAATCTGATTGGCTTTTTCCACTTGCGGAAATAAGGACATGCATTTTTTTTCAGTCCACCTGGAAACAAAACTGTGTTTAGTTAGCAGGTAAACTGAACATCCATGAGCAGAAATTTATGTTATGAATTATGTCTGTAAATATTTAGTACTTTTAGACGGCAGTACAGGATGACATTTTGGAGCCACTATACAGTAGTTTATAGAAATATTTCACCCAAAAATTAAAGTTTGCTGAAAATTTACTCAGGCCATCCAAGATGTAGATGAGTTCGTTTCTTTATCAGAACAGATTTGGTAAAAATGCAGCTTTACATCACTTGCTCACCAATGGATCTTCTGCAGTGAATGGGTGCCGTCAGAATGAGAGTCCAAACAGCTGATAAAAACATCACAATAATTCAGAAGTAATCCATACGACTCCAGTATATCAATTAACGTTTTGTGAAGTGAAAAGCTGCATGTTTGTAATAAACAAATTAATCAAGACATTTTTAACTTCACACCATTGTTTTTGGCTAAATAGAGTCCTCTACCATTGAAAAAAAATCGTCGTGTCTGATTTAGGAAAGAAATATGCACAAATCAAGTACCATTTACCAGTAAAAACAGTTCAAAACTGTTTTAAACAAATATGTCATTGGATTTTGATGTATAAGGACAACAGAGGAGAGATTTGTCACTGGAGGAAGTGTTATTGTGAATTATGGACTCAGTAACAGATAATACACTGTCAAAATGTTTGTAATTTTTACATAAGACTAAAAAGGCTAAAAGTAAAAACCTGTCAATTTGTTAGCTCTAAGTTGCCATACCATGTACAGTAAAAAATTGCAAATGGTTTAACGTTGCCTTATATTTACTGTAAAATACTGTCAAATGTATGATTATTGCAAGTAAAAACTATGAATCAATATTTAATTTACATTGAAAACTGTAAAAGGACCTTCCAGAATCTCTTTTAATAGTGTTGCTTTAATTTAATAGTCTTGCTGTCTAAATTGGAGTTTTTGGCCAGATTAAGGTATTACTTAAATCAGACCTTTTGCAATATAGTCTAATATCTTGCTACTGTATGTTAGACTAATTCATAGAGTATACCCGGTCTAGTCATTTTTTTATTCATTATACTTCCAGTGTTTTTTTTTTGTTGAACTATCGTGTTTTCTTGATACATTTTTAGTCTCTGTTAAATGTGTAACCCAAAGAATTATATTAATCATATTAACCCAAAGAAACAGAAACTATTCAACGTCACTATTCAGCTGAGATTTTATGTGTATATATATATATATCAGGGGTGGAACGATACATGTATTCGTACCGAACCGTCACGGTACGGACATCTCAGTTTGGTGCATGAGGCCTTACAACGAATACAGGCAATTCACCCCCAATCCAGAAGGGGGCGCCCGCAGTAATGCAACGCTGTTTGATAACTGCCAGCAGAAGAACAGTGCCATGAGTTGCGCACTTGAAAACAAAGCCCACTAGACAGTGACCATGTGCTGATTCTGAATGCGTCTCTCACATAGTCTGACAAAGGAGTATACTTTAAAGGCTTGCGCACTCAACTGTTTGCGAAATGGAGCTTTGTGCTCGTGTATCCTACCTCTCTCATTTGGCACAAATCCAAATATTCCATAATATTTCCATATTTGCAATGTAACGTATCTGAATGCTAAACTATTATTTATTATGTGAATAAATACTTCAGTCGCGTTCCAACTGTGACAAAGGGGTGGGCGCGCTGATGTTTGGTTCACTGTATTTTATTTTGGTAAAGTACCAACTGTGCTGTCAATTTAGCAATGCTGTAACTGATGTTTTGTGTGTGTGTGTGTGCTCCGGCGCGATCGCTTCAGCTGTTTCCTTATACCAGCAGAATCAACTTATTGTCTTATTAATAATTTCATCACTGTATAAAGGTCTGCTTTTATTTGTGTGAACTCACAATGAAAACAAAACGTGCTTTTGTAAAATAAGGAAAACAAATAGAATGTCGCTTTCTGCCATTTGAGTTTCCTTTCTGTGAACAAATTAAGCGTCACAAAAATTAACTGAAAAACTCAGCATATATAAGCTACGTTACGTGTCGCACTGTTGTTTTCCCTTGTTTATTTGTAAACTAAATCAAATATATTTCAAGAATTTATTCCTTGTATGTATGTATGTATGTATGTATGTACTGCAGATTTTATATATATGTAATAATATTTAGTATTTCCACATCTAGGTGGAAAAAATTGTATTTTGTACTACTGTCTGTTCAAAATAAATGAAAAGAAGCCGAGCATAGTAGATTTTTTTTTTTTTTTTCCCTGTTGTATCGAAATCATATCGAACCGTGACCCCCTAACCGAGGTACGTACCGAAACTGTGAAATCTGTGTACCGTTCCACCCCTAGAATCAAAATCAGAATCAGCTTTATTCGCCAAGTGTGCACAAACACACAAGGAATTTGTTGTGGTTTTTAAGAAGCTCTTGGTACATACATGCATATATACATACATATCTGACGTGAGAACAGAAATATTTATATAAGACTTAATAATAATAATAATAATAATGTGTATGAATCTGGAACAGAAGATTTATGTACAGATTTGTGCATTATTTACTATATATACATTTATTTATTTATATATATATATATATATATATATATATATATATATATATATATACAGCTGTATAGAAAATAAGCATATGTATTTACATATTACTTGAGAGAGAGAGGCAATAATTAGAAATGGAGAATGGATTACAGGCAAGAATTACAGAACACAGGTAATAATTCCTGTGTTAGCTGTTTAGGTTGGAGATGGCATGGGGGAAAAAACTGTTTTTATGCCTAGATGTTCTAGTGCACAGAGATCTGTAGCATCTGCCTGAGGGGAGAAGTGCAAACAGGTTGTGTCCGGGGTGAGAGGGGTCTGTGATGATGTTACCTGCCTGTTTCTTCACTCTGGAGTAGTACAAGTCCTGAAGGCTGGGCAGGTGCACACCAATGATCCTTTCTGCTGTCCTAACAGTCCGCTGCAGTCTTCTTATATCTGATTTTTCTGGCTGACCCAAACTAGACAGTTATAGAGGAGCACAGAACTGACTCAATAACAGCAGAGTAAAACTGTGTCTCATGCGCCTGTGGCAGGTTGAACTTTTCATTTAACGAAGGAAGAACCTCTGCTGAGCCTTTTTCACGATGGAGTCAATGTGAGTGTCCCACTTCAGGTCCTGGGAGATGGAGGTTCCCAGGAACCTGAATAACTCCACTGCAGCTACAGTGCTGTTCATGATGGTGAGTGGGGGAGTGCAGGGGGTTTCTCCTGAAGTCCACTATCATCTCTACAGTTTTGAGCGTGTTGAGCTCCAGGTTGTTAAGACTGCACCAGACAGCCAGCTGCTCAACCTCTTGTCTGTAAGCAGACTCTTCTCCGTCCTGGATGAGGCCGATGACTGTGGTGTCGTCTGCAAACTTCAGGAGCTTGACAGAGGTGTCTATAGAGGTGCAGTCATTTGTGTAGAGGGAGAATAGTAGTGGAGAGAGAACACAGCCCTGAGGAGCTCCAGTGCTGATCGTACGGGTGCTGGATAAGAATTTTCCCAGCCTCACTAGCTGCTGCCTGTCTGTCAGGAAGCTGGTGATCCACTGAAAGATGGAGGTGGGTACTGAGAGCTATGTCAGTTTATTCTGAAGGGTGTCCGGGATGAATGTGTTGAAAGCGGAGCTGAAGTCCACAAACAGGATCCTCGCATAAGTCCCTGGTTTGTCCAGATGTTGGAGGATGTAGTGCAATCCCATGTTGACTGCATCATCCACAGACCTGTTTCCTCGGTAAGCAAACTGCAGGGGGTCCAGCAAGGGTCCAGTACTGTCCTTCAGGTGGGCCAACACGAGCCTCTCAAATGACTTCATCACCACAGACGTTAAAGCAACAGGTCTGTAGACATTAAGTCCTGTGATTTTTGGTTTCTTGGGTACAGGGATGATGGCGGAGCATTTGAAGCAGGAGGGGACTTCACACAGCTTCAGTGATCTGTTGAAGATCATTGTGAAGATGGATGATAGCTGGACAGCACAGGCTTTGAAGCAGGCTGGAGAGGCACCGTCTGGGCCTTTGGCTTTCCTTATCTTCTGTCTCCTGAAGACTTTGCTTACATCATCTTCACAGATCTTGAGTACAGGCTGAGAAAAAGTAGGGGGGAGGGTGTTGATGGCTGTGTTGTGAGACAGTCAGAGCGGGTGTGGGGTGTCAGACCAGGCTTTTGCTTTTCAAACCTGCAGTTAAACTTGTTCAGGTCTTCAGCCAGTTGTTGATTGGCCTCAGTGCTAGGGGACGGGGTCTTGAAGCTGATGATGGTTTTCAGGCCTTTCCACACTGATGTAGGGTCGTTGCTTGAAAGCTGTTTTTTTAGCTTTCCAGAGTAGTTTTTCTTTGCCACTCTTATCTCCCTATTCAGTGTGTATTTGGCCTGTTTGTACAAGGCTTTGTCCCCACTCCTGTAGGCATCCTCTTTGGCCTGACGAAGCTGTTTGAGTTTTGTACTGAACCAAGGTTTGTCATTGTGAAATGTTAAATAAATCCTGGTGGGTACACATGTCCTCACAGAAACTAATGTAGGACGTCACGGTGTCAGTAAGCTCATCCAGATCAGTAGCTGCAGCCTCAAAAACACTCCAATCAGTAAGTTCGTAGCAGGCCTGTAAATCCCGCTCTGCTTCAACAGTCTATCTCTTTACAGTTCTTACTACAAGCTTAGCAGTTTTAAGTTTCTGCCTGTAGACTGGTAGAAGATGAACCAAACAGTGATCAGAGAGTCCCAGCGCTGCACGGGGGACAGAGTGGTATGCATCCTTTAAAACAGTGTAGCAATGGTCCAGTATATTGCTGTCCCTGGTGGGGCATGTGATGTGTTGTCTGTATTTAGGCAGTTCGCGGGTGAGATTAGCTTTATTAAAATTACCGAGAATGATAATGAAAGAGTCCGGGTAACGCTGCTCTGTGTGTGTGATTTGATCGGCCAACAGTTCTAGCACCGTGCACACGCATGTCAGGAGGAATGTACACACTTATCAGAATAAACAAGGAAAACTCCTGCGGCAAATAAAAAGGCTTACAGTTAATAAAGAGAGCTTCCAAGTTTGGGCAGCACATCTTCTTTAAAACTGTCACGTCTGTACACCAGCCTTCAATGATATAAAAACATAATCCATCGCCTCACGTTTTCCCCGATGACGCGGTGACGCGGTCCGCTCTGAGCAGGTTGAAGCCCGTTATATGAAGCGCACTGTCCGGGATGGCTCCGTTCAGCCAGGTTTTCATGAAGCAAAGTGCAGCAGAGTTTAAAAAGTCCTTGTTTGTGCAGGTGAGGAGTTGTAGTTCGTCTGATTTATTTGCAAGGGAGTGGAGATTCGCCAGATGAATACTCGGTAGCGGAGTCCTAAAACTGCACTGTCTGAGTTTCACGAGCGCACCAGCGCGCTTCCCTCGCTTACGTCGCCTGGAGCTCTTGTATAGCAACGCAGCTCCTCCGACTAAAATGTCCAGTAAAACGTCTGAATGTTCAAACGTCGGCAAAAAGTTATCTGATGTGCTATTTCTTACAGTGGGGCAAAAAAGTATTTAGTCAGCCACCAATTGTGCAAGTTCTCCCACTTAAAAAGATGAGAGAGGCCTGTAATTTTCATCATAGGTATACCTCAAATATGAGAGACAAAATGAGAAAAAAATCCAGAAAATCACATTGTAGGATTTTTAAAGAATTTATTTGCAAATTATGGTGGAAAATAAGTATTTGGTCAATAACACAATTTCATCTCAATACTTTGTTATATACCCTTTGTTGGCAGTGACAGAGGTCAAACGTTTTCTGTAAGTCTTCACAAGGTTTTCACACACTGTTGCTGGTATTTTGGCCCATTCCTCCATGCAGATCTCCTCTAGAGCAGTAATGTTTTGGGGCTGTCGCTGGGCAACACGGACTTTCAACTCCCTCCAAAGATTTTCGATGGGGTTGAGATCTGGAGACTGGCTAGGCCACTCCAGGACCTTGAAATCCTTCTTACGAAGCCACTCCTTCGTTGCCCGGGTGGTGTGTTTGGGATCATTGTCATGCTGAAAGACCCAGCCACGTTTCATCTTCAATGCCCTTGCTGATGGAAGGAGGTTTTCACTCAAAATCTCACGATACATGGCCCCATTCATTCTTTCGTTTACACGGATCAGTCGTCCTGGTCCCTTTGCAGAAAAACAGCCCCAAAGCATGATGTTTCCACCCCCATGCTTCACAGTAGGTATGGGGTTCTTTGGATGCAACTCAGCATTCTTTCTCCTCCAAACACGACAAGTTGAGTTTTTACCAAAAAGTTCTATTTTGGTTTCATCTGACCATATGACATTCTCCCAGTCCTCTTCTGGATCATCCAAATGCTCTCTAGCAAACTTCAGTCGGGCCCGGACATGTACTGGCTTAAGCAGGGGGACACGTCTGGCACTGCAGGATTTGAGTCCCTGGCGGCGCAGTGTGTTACTGATGGTAGCCTTTGTTACTTTGGTCCCAGCTCTCTGCAGGTTATTCACTAGGTCCCCCCGTGTGGTTCTGGGATTTTTGCTCACAGTTCTTGTGATCATTTTGACCCCACGGGGTGAGATCTTGCGTGGAGCCCCAGATCGAGGGAGATTATCAGTGGTCTTGTATGTCTTCCATTTTCTAATAATTGCTCCCACAGTTGATTTCTTCACACCAAGCTGCTTACCTATTGCAGATTCTGTCTTCCCAGCCTGGTGCAGGTCTACAATTTTGTTTCTGGTGTCCTTTGACAGCTCTTTGGTCTTGGCCATGGTGAAGTTCGGAGTTGGACTGTTTGAGGTTGTGGACAGGTGTCTTTTATACTGATCAAACCGTTCAAACAGATGCCATTAATACAGGTAACGAGTGGAGGACAGAGGAGCCTTTTAAAGAAGTTGTTACAGGTCTGTGAGAGCCAGAAATCTTGCTTGTTTGTAGGTGACCAAATACTTATTTTACCGAGGAATTTACCAATTAATTCTTTAAAAATCCTACAATGTGATTTTCTGGATTTTTTTTCTCATTTTGTCTCTCATAGTTGAGGTTTACCTATGATGAAAATTACAGGCCTCTCTCATCTTTTTAAGTGGGAGAACTTGCACAATTGGTGGCTGACTAAATACTTTTTTGCCCCACTGTATGTCTAAGAGTTCGTTTCTAGTGAAACTGATCAGAAAAACGTTGCTTAAGACAGGACAAACAAAAACTGTAAAAGTACCAAGGAACAACAAACCGAAGCGGCCGTGTGCGGCGCCATCTTATCAAATCTTGTTAGTGTGTGTGTATATATATGTATGTAGATGATGATGATCCTGTGAATCAAATGCTCAGGACAATTAGAATGTGGAAATACAGTTTGTTCACAAGTTGGAAAGGTGATACTGCTTCTAGCAAAAAAAGACCAGCTCTCCCAAATCACAGCTCATTACAAATAGTTGCATTTATATACATCGACAGTAGCTTTTTATCATGAGTACATGTTGGATGGAGCCCCCTTTAGTCATACATTCAATTACCGTTGTCTTGTTCAGTAGATAAAATGAGAAGAAAACAGTTTCCATCCTGCATGTGTCATATTATCTTTAGGAAGATTTTTTTTTCTCTGGAAGCGAGATGGCCTGGTGGCTGTGTGAAGTGACAGGGCACAATTCCCAAAATCACAGCGCTGGACATGAACAGATAGTGAAAGGGAGCAGAAATGCGTCCATCACTGACACATACGCATGCACGCACACATGCGTCGCTCACCCCAGGGTAGGAGTGCTGTTAACTGGTGAATGAAAAAGGCCTGGGAGAGGCTTTCACATAACACAAATTTAACTGCCACTGTCAGCTAAGGACAGATATGATGGAGCCTGTGGCCTAGATACTGGCAGTAGCAAAGTAGAAGAAGAACTGTATGCTGGATGAAAGTGTGTGTAACGTTCAGTAGCAGAAGGGCTGGATTGGAATGTTTTTATAACAAATAGCATGAGAAGGATGTATATAACTGGTTTTCAAACTACGCCAGAGAACATTTCTCAGGGTGAGTTTATACACAGACATTTTTCTTGAAATTTTAAGTTAGAATAGTTTGCGAGAGCTCAATCATAAACACAATGAGACTGTATATGCGAACTAGTGAGTAGATGAGTTTACCTGTTCGGTGATGTTAAATGTGCCTGAAAACCTTTGTAGTCCCATTTAGCCATTTGTTATCAGTCACCTTTTTCAACATAAGTAAAAGTTTTTAAAAAAAACACTATTGGGTATTACTGATGTACTTTATGTTGTAGAATAAAACATAAAAATATCTTGAGCATTTTTAACCAACAGTGGAACAAGATGTGCTAAAATGCTACCCTGTTTCTGACTTTTGGCCTACAAAAATATGTCATCCTTTCAGCACTCTATTATAGAAGGAAAAATATAAAGGTTATTGAGCACATTTTGAGACCACAGACTCCAGTTTTGGGGTAAGTTGTCACAGTGGAACTTGCCATAAATAGCCTATTACAGGCTTTTCAAAATGAGACAGTCCAACAACAAATGGATTCTAATTAATAAATTAAAATTGAAACACAGGCAAATCCGCAATCTGACATTTGAAAAGAAATAGCCTTATCCTCTGAAACACTGTTTAGCCACTATTAACACTGTTTAGTTAAAATCTGCCTGAATAATATAGTTGACTCTAGTCTAGTCAGAATATCTGCTACATGTTTTATTGTGTTCACTTAACCAGCAAGTTGTCATTTATGAGATTCTTTAATTCAAATTCAAAGTGACTTCTAGTGCTCTGGTTATAGGGACAAACCCCCAGAGCATCCTGGGGTGAAGTGGCTGCTCAAAGCCTCAGTGACGATGGCTCATGACTTTACATTTGCAAGTAATGTGTTTTTACCCCCAACATGACCCCACAGTTTAAAAAAAAAAAAAAAAAAAAAAAAACAGAATTAGCAGTAGACTTTTTGGATACAGTGGGATGGTCAGTATTTAAAGAGCAATAAATACTGTTACTATTATTAATATCATCATATATATTCTATTGATAGACCTGATATTAAAGAACTGAAAATAGTATGAATATCGATTTTAAAAACTATTGATCAAACCGAGTAAGCCTTTCAAAGTGACTGGCTTTCTTATGTTTATGACTACAATATTTTCTTAAATATGAAACAAAATGCAGACGTCTACACATTTGGAAAAT
Source organism: Spinibarbus caldwelli (assembly GCA_039654775.1). Lineage (NCBI taxonomy): Eukaryota > Metazoa > Chordata > Actinopteri > Cypriniformes > Cyprinidae > Spinibarbus > Spinibarbus caldwelli. The sequence goes on along the minus strand of CM077223.1, from coordinate 19,893,578 downwards.
GTATTTATCTTTTAGATCATTTGGTGACTTTCCTTGAAATACCATAAGCTAAAGTAGAATTTAAAGAGTCATTGAATTTTTACATTGTGGCAAACAGCTGTCTGTAGAATTCCTCCCATATCTCCAGTTTTCTGAATCGCCTTGACAGTTTGGTGTGGCTGTGGGTTTAAATGTAGACTCATCTCGTCTGTTCTGCTTTGTAGTTTTCATGATTGAGAGTCGCATTTGAGGAACTTCAGGCTGATACTGAAATTTAAAATGATTTTCAGTTTTACTTTGTGACCATCTTATGCATCATTAATAAAGGAGAATGCAGTGCAAATTTACTTTGCTATATTAAGTGTGTTGAGTGTCCGGCTAAAGCAAGCATCATTTGCTAGTGCTCAGGTTTTTATAATTCCTAACCCATCCCTAATTATTACACTCCTGCACTGTTTGTGCTGCAGACGTGAATGATAGCTCAAATTGTTCATTGTTGCGCAGAGATATGCTACTGCTTTTCTGAAAGATCAGACTTTCATCCAGCAGATGATAAAATCACAGACTGACCCAACTTATATCTAGGGACCAGAGTATAAATTGAGACTGGAATCTTTTGATTGGGGCTAGAAGCATCATTAGGCAACTATGGTCGCAAGTCCGTCATTACCATCAGTTCAATGATTAAGTAATTCCTGAAAACATACAGTAGTTCAAACTAACATTTGCATCAATGTGGTTGGAACTACAGCTCTCAAACTGTGGTTAGAATGTTTTTTTTTTTGTTAGGTTTATGCCAAAAATGTGTTACATTTATGTCTAAAGCAAAGAAAATATTTAGCAATTTGCTATTGGCATATTTGTTCTATAAAATGTATCCAGATATTTTCACTAGAAAAGTAAAATATATAAATATGTTTATAGTATTTAACATTTTTCTCTGTATCTGCATTGAAATGTCTTTCCTCTATATTCAGTGTCCTGATCCTGAGCCCCGACCCTAACAACCGCAAGGCCCCTAACTCATCTACCTCGACATCCCTCTTTACCCTGGTACTGGCACTGCTTCACCCACAGAAGATAGATGAGCCTGGGAGGTGAGTGCCTGTCTCATTTTGTCATATATTTGACAAAGATCCAATATCTCAGTCTCTGCATTGCTCTTTCTATCTCACACTCTTTGGATGTTTTCATATCTCACTCAGTGTACCCAAACCTCAGCTAAAAATGCAAAGTGAACAGATGGACTAAAGAGACTCAGTGTCACTGAGTGACAACTATTAAGAACAAGAAGGTTTCAGTATATTTTTCTCTCAGTTTATAGACTAACCTCCTATAGACTGAAGCTCTTTTCTATAAAGCTCTGTACTGTCTAAGGCAGTATGCTGACCGTTATGGAACCTCTTAAAGGGATAGCTCACCTAAAAATGAAAAGTTAGTCATTAATTACTCACCCTCATGACGTCCCAAACCTGTAAGTTCTTCGTTCATCTTTGGAAAACACAAAGATATTTTTGATGAAATCCGAGAGCTTTCTGACCCTGCATAGACAGCAACGCAACTAACACGTTCAAGGCTCAGAAAGGTAGTAAGGACATCGTTAAAATAGTTCATGTGACATCAGTGGTTCAACTGTAATGTAATGAAGCTACGAGAATACTTTTTATGCGCAAAGAAAACAAAAATAATGACTTTATTCAACAATTTCTTCTCTTATACAGGAATGATGTACATGGGCAACAGTAACATGGGCTCTCCATGCAAAAAGCTCATAAATAGCATGGAAGAACTGACTTGCAATTGATTTCAATATTGCACTTGAGTTTCTTGTTAGCTGTTGCTAAGCTAACGACATGATGCTCTAATATGCATAAAAATACAAAGCACATACAAACGGGATAAAACATTTCAAGTCACAAGTGTTTTTAAGAATACTTTATGAATATAATATTTTAATTATCAAATTGATTTATTTATAATCAACATTTTTGGTAGGAAAACAAGATTAAAAAACTTAGCAAGAATTAGCAGTTTTGTGTTGTTTTATCATGCAAGTATTTTTTTTTTTTACTTTAAAACAGTCTATACTGTAGATAAATCTGCACAATTGGTTGTCATCAGAATGTCAAAAAGTGATTCAAAAATACAAAGCAGTTGCCAAATTCCATGTTTGGTTCCATCCTAGAAATAATGAGCGCACACAAATTGTATAAAATATTTAATTTTCACACAGAAAATTCAACATTACTATAAAATTGAACTTGGATTTATTTCTTCATTGAGCTCTTCTGGGATTGCTTTCTCCATGAACGATACAGGCAATCCTACCTTATAATTTGCCTAAAACAAAGTGTCTTAGGAGGAGCCATAATTAAATCTGGATCAGCCGTTAGGCCTGGAGTGCACATATGATGCCTTAAAGTGCTGTTTCTTTAGGCATCTCACTAGCTTTTGAAACCGAGCATGAAACAGAGCATGACTTTCTCCTTCACTGACTGAGTGAAATCTGTCGTTGAACACAAGACTTTCATTTTCTCTCTCGTCAGGACAAAATGTCACTCTTAATCTAACGTGTTTTCTTGTACTGTGGAGTGATGGTTAGGACTTTCATTTCTCCCTCTGTCCACCATTGTCAGGTCATGTGGATCTGATTCACCACAGCATGTAATGGGTCATTGTCCAAAATGTTTTTTTGGGAATATTGTTTAAATTGAAAAGGTAGGGATTGAGGTAGGGATTTCCTATGTACCCAATATCACTTTCCATTCTGTTAGTTTGTTCCAGTTCTCTTTAGCTAACAAAAGCCAGTTCCTAAATAACTTGACTTCATTTTTGGTGGGAAAACAATAGCCATACATTAGAAAGTATTAGTAATTCTGTGTTTCTCCAAGTTGTTCTAATTATAACAATTAGGTTATAATTCTTCAATTTAAGCCTCTGATCTTGACTAAAGCTTATTGGTGAATGTCTGTTTATACCTTTTATAAAAATACTTTCTTAAATTCCAATACAGACATATTCATTTTGTAAAAGGTAATGGGTTTAAACTGCAATTACTGTATTACATGCAGGTATTAAAGACTGTATAGTCTGTGATTGATTTCCGCACAGACGTGCTTTTAAACTGTTTCTTATTCAAGTATATCTTGCAGTCCTAAATTAATCTGCTCTATCAGATTCCAGCTGGATTTGACTCTTATCCTCAGGCAATCCTTTTGATTTTCATTCTGCTTCAAGCGCAAAAGGTTGGGTAATATTTGTTGCCATTGCAACAGCTGTGCATTGTGTGATATAAATAGTGAGAATAGGAAGAAGCAGCAGAGACGGACCACACCATTGTCATAATGGGGGTGTTGTCACTAAACAAAAACCCTTGCATCAGCTCTCATGGGGAAATCCAGTAGCTTTTTACTGTATGCTTTGCGTCGTTGATTGATTGATTAATTCCTTTATTTGTTTGTTTGTTTTTCCCCACTGTGAAACATTTCCTGAAACCTCAAGTGGGAAATTAACATTTTAGGAAGGGCACATTCTTGATTTAACTTTGATTATGTAGAGTTCTTTGCAGGCTTTTTTTTTTTTTTTTTTTTTTTTTTTTTTTTAATGATGGTTCTTTCTTTTCTTTCTTTCTTTCTTTCTTTCTTTCTTTCTTTCTTTCTTTCTTTCTTTCTTTCTTTCTTTCTTTCTTTCTTTCTTTCAGTCAATTTAAAAAGTGAAAATGTTTAAAAGGTTCACCCAAAAATGAAAATTCTGTCATTTACTCATCCTCACTTTTTCTTTTTCAGTAAAACATGAACGATTAATTTTTTAAAAATATGTAAATGCTCTGAAACAATTATCGGTGAATAAACAAATTGTGTTCTGTTTCTCACATAAAGTAGTTTTATGGATTCAGAGCAAGAAGTGGTTGGGACTGTTTTCAAGATACTTTTTAATGGTGTTTTTGCTTCCTTTTTGAAGCTTGAAAGCTCTAATCCCCATTCATTGGAGTTGTTTGGAAATTAGCGAGTAGCACATTCTTCAAAATATCTCCTTTTGTGTTCCACAGAAAAAAGTCATACGGTTTGGAATGACATGAGGGTGATAAATGATGCCAGAATGTTTTTTTAGATAGGAAATATGTGAATAACATTAATTTCTATAAAGACATTGAAAATTAGATAACTGGAGTCTTCTGAGATTCCACTGTGTTAAGTGGACAAGGAGAGACTATGAAAAAGCAGCAGAACATAAACTATTTTAGGTAACCTCTATTTGTATTAGTATTGTGAAATCCAGCTACACACAGATCTACACTGGTAAGTATGATGTTTTCATTAGTGGCGCTCTTTCTCACAGGTACTGTAATATTCCTTTTGCATGTCATGTTGATACTGTTACATCATCTAAGAGTTTGTTCGCCTTGGTTCACATCTGATGGATCACTTCCAGTCTTGCAGTAGTTCTGTTGAAAGAAGATAACAGTACTGATTTCAAGCCCATATGTCCTGAAGGCTATATTTTGCTAGAGACTGATTTTATAATGAAGGCTGGATTAACAGGGTTTTACCATGCAGCTCACCAAAAGTTAAAATAATTAGCAATGCATGCCCCAAGTAATTTTCTTCACGCTCCTTATAATTCACTTCCTCTAGTCACTGGTTTAGCCAGTAAATCCAATAGTAAGGATTATTTTATTTTATTTTATTTTATTTTTTCATTTATTTTATTTTATATTTTTTATTTTATTTTTTGTCTTATTTTATTTTAAATACTGTTGTTAGTCTAAATTTTGCAGCAGTTCTGTAGGAATCGTCACAGCTAGAGTGAACGTCCTTGACCTACTGAGTGACTGTAACATCATTCCTCATTATTCTAACAAATATAATTATTTCAGTTACTATGAGGGTTTTTATTGGCTGATCCAGTTACATTGAGTCACAGGTCAGATTTGATTTGCTGAAGGCAGATGTGAGTGGGTGGGAGAAGGGTTAGATCCATACCATTGATTGGCCAAATTAGAAAAGTATGCTAAAGTGTCTTCTTTTACATCTTTTCTCAAAGCTTCTAACTAACATAACTAACTAACATAACTGTGTTTATTAAAATATATCGCAAATAATGACGTGACTTTTTCAGTGGCCGCTTCGTGGGATATCGGAGTGATATTACAGTGGCTTCTGTTCTTATTCACTTGGCATAGTAAATACACAGCATTGTGGATTCAGCTGAGCTTGCTATCTGTCATAGTGTGACACCATCTGTCAGTGTGTCCAGTGTAGTGTGCTTTAATAGGCCTGAATCAGCAAACTAGTGGGCGAAGTTTGACTGGTTTTAATGGTTTTGTTTGACGCTTAATAACACGTTCCACCCAAACACAGTCCGTCATTGACAGGAGCACTAAGAAGGCTATTGTGCATCTCTCTCTCTCTCTCTTTCTCTCTCTCGGCCCACCGCCCCTTTACTATGTCTGCCACTGTTCTGTCAGTTTAATCTGGCAGTGGTAATCCTGTTATAGGAACGATTCGCTCAAACTCACCATGCTGTCTGTTTGTGTATTTTTGTTTTTTACTGGATGATTGTGTGTAATCAGGCATTTGGAAGAGACTCCTACACAGAAACAAGTGGTGGACAGTTCACTTTGTGTTGGAGTTAACTTGTGCTCATTGTGTGTATGATAATGCATTATGCTGATCCAGAGTCACTCTTGTTTCGCGTTGGTTTGAATTACACTGCTAATTCACTTCCAGCCTTGAGGAGCCACTCAGAGACTGTTTTGACTGATGTCATTGAGCTGCTGTTTGAGTCACTGTCATTGTTTCTATAGAGGAGACTTCAGTTGCTGTGACTCACTGTGATGTCTGAGATATTGTGCTGCCTAGAACATCCAAATCCAATCTTTTATAATTATATGTAATTATTAATTAAATTATAATTAATCCTTGTTTGTTGTATCTTCCAAATTGTACCATATTAGCATACACTACTGTTTAAAATGTTTTTAAAGAAGTTTCTTATGATCACCAAGGCTGTGATCATTTGTTCAAAAATAGTAAGTAAAAACAGCAATACTTTGAAATAATATTGCAATTTAAATAAATCATAATAAATAAGTATGCAGGTCATTTTTACAGGATGCGTCCTTGCCAGGACTTCTATTTTGCCTAAAATATCCAGGTTTTGCACTGTGACATTCATGAGAGCTATAGAGAGCAGAGCAGACGGCTTCTTATGCTTTCAAATCGCTCTTGCGCCTACTTTGGTGTCTTTTTTGATCGGTGCGCAGCGACGCTTCAAGTCAAACGAACGAACAAACACGTGTGCATATTTGCATCACTTTGATCGTTCCCTGTAGATCTCACCTTCTCATGTGCAGCCCCACGATTGGTCAATTATGTACAGTACCTGCATGTTATTGGTCAAACTGCTTTGGATGTTTTAGGCATTATTAAAATCCTGGCCAGGATGGGTCCCGTATGAACGGCGCATATGGCCACCCTATGCAAAGCTGAATTTTCAGCATCCATTACTCCAGTCTTCAGTGTCACCATGATTCTTCAGAAATCATTTTGATATGTTGATTTGGTGCTTAAGAAATATTTCATGTTATCATCAATGATGAAAACAGTTGTGTGTGAACTATGAAAAGAAACTATGAAAGATTTTTAACAGCATTTATTAATCTTTTGACATTTATAAAATAATAAAAGCAATTTAATGCATCCTTGCTGAAAAGTATTAATTTATTTTTTTTTTAAATATTACTGACACAAACCTACTGTACTTACATTATTTTTATGATGCTTAGTTTGCAAAGCTTTTATTCATTTTAAGTCATATACTTACATTTTATTTTGAAGCAGGAGCAATGCAGCATACATTTTCTTAAAGTAACATCATAAAACTGTACTACAACACCAGATGTCGTGCTACTTTGGACGTCACTCTAAAACCAGTTTACTGAAGATGTGCATTCATACAAAAAATGCTTTAACTGACTGGGCAGCAAGGTAACTGCCCTCTATTATGGACACAGCCAGTGTCTTTATCCAGTTTTGACCAGGTTTGATAGCAGGATTTGTCTATATAAGCAGGTGAGTCCCGTCGGTGATCTTGAGGCAATGGTTCATTCCCTGCCCTTTCCGCTACAGGACTGCAGGCTCTAATGAATTGCAGTGTTTGTTTGCAGCCAAACAGCAGTGTGTCTTTATTCACAGGCTGCCTGACCCACACTCCCTGCCAGCTTTACAGACGGGAGCTGCTCCACTCCGCTGTGGGTGTGGATGAGTGAGCATTTCTGCTGAGTTTGGCTAACCACCTGCAGATAGGTCTGTAACCATAAATCTTTTCAGTTCTGAGAGTAGTAAAGGTCTTGAATCATCAGTTTCCACCTCCTTGTTTGTTACACAGAGATATCACTGAGGGAAAAACACACATGCTGCAGTATTGTTACACATAAAACATGATTTCTCCTGTACTTACCGTAATCAGTATCTTTGTCTTGTTTTACTAATATTTAAATATACTTAAAATAAGATACATTTAAATGGTTAAACGGTGTATCATAACTTTTTAAATGATTAAAAAAAAATAGGTCTCACACAAAGCTATTATATGGCTTCACACTATGATGATGCACATCGCTAATAAGTGCCTCCTGCTGTCAGAGAGTGAATTTGCGTTCTCATTCAGCCCTTCTGCTGTTTTTGTTTCATACAGGTGTTTTATGTAGCATAATCAGACCATTCTGTTTTTGCTTTAAATCTTGAAATTATACAACCTAATTTACATCAATAACTGCTCATACTGTATGTATAAAGGCACAGCCAGGGAAAAAAATAAAAGTGATAATCAGTGAAACCAACATAATCCTAAAAAAGAAGTGATACAGATTTTTGGTCAAACTGCCCAGCACTGTATGTAAATGTAAAAATGTGCACAGATAAATCTTAATTATAATATTTTATAATAAATAAAGTACTCCATAAAATTAAGAATTGTAATTTTCATAGTGACTTTAATACATTATGCAATTTAGCTTCTCAGATATTTTTGTTCTACTCAATTTCTCTTCTTTTAGGGATGTTTAGATGGTTTACTGGTACTCAAAACAATGACACTTATTCATTTTTATCAAATCTCAACCCACGGTTCATCGTCTCCTCTCATCGTGCTTTCTGAGAGCAGCAGTAGAGACTCCATGCTGATTTGTCCTTGTGGGTAAGCCACTGAGTAAGACCTCCGCTGGGAACTGTGTGGGAAAGAGAGCTGTGAACACCCTCTGATTAAACCTGCTCCTCACACATACTGAAGACTACATGTGTGATGACCTTACGTTGTGTGTGTGTGTGTGTGTGTGTGTGTGTGTGTGTGCGCGAGAGAGAGAGAGAGTGATAAAATAGCATGGTGTTCTTCTGTATCAGCAGACCTTTTTGTCAGCTGGCCCGGCTTTTGCCAGCTCCTCTACTTTCATCAGTGACCTTCAGCACGTCTTTAGGCCATCTTCTCCTTCTCCTTGTCTTTTTGTAGCTCAGGTGAGCTTTCACAGTCATGCTGATTTCAGCCCATGCTGCACGTACAACTGATATTACTTTCTCAGGGTCATTTTCAAATACTCATTTGCATAACATCTAGGGGTTTTGCCAAGTACACGTCTAAAGCTCTGTATGCTTGTTCTTTGATGGAGATTTGTTGACATATTCTCTTTTTTCTTTACAATAAGTAGATGGTTGTAGAGCCTGAAGCTATTTTTCACAGCTTGGTCATTCATTGGAGCTTTTGTTGTGATACAAACCAGATATCTATTATTTATTGTCTTTGCTTATCTATAAGCTATAGACTGACCATACGTTCTCTTTCTCCTGGATATGTCCTGACCGGGATTTCTAAATTTCATATGGTCTGTGTTTGATAACTGGAAGTTGTTGCTACACATCACATTGAAATGGTTTGACAAAGATAATTTTTTTCCCCCCTATTTTTTCTTATATTGAAACAAGAAATTGTAGTGGAACTTATCAAAAACAAAGCTAGTTATTATGATCCAGTTAGTCCCTGCTAGTCCCAGTTAGTCTTGGATTCTGACAAGATAACTAGTTTATCAATGGACCCAAAGCTAACAGACATGGATTAATTCCACAAAAGTCCAGTTTATATTTCACTGAGCCTTTAAAAATGTATGGTTTATGGAAGTTATGCTTGCATATTCCAAGAGGATGTTCTGGCCTACTGGAGAGGAAAGAGTTACTATGAAATGTTGTGTGTGCAAAATCAATAATGGTAAACAATCATCCCTCTGGGATCACATTGTTAGTTCTGTCAGTCCAGTGTTGATTGATTTGCCAGACTCACCCATACCAACAATCTCTCTCTCTCTCTTATTGGGGTGTCTCCAGGAAGGATTCTGGGTGAGTCAGTTGCTTGGAGAGGAGTTGGAAGTTTTCGCAGTCAGACATTTTTTCTGCAGTCTTTGAACACACCATCCTAATCAGGCTGGGGAGGGGGATTCACCACAGCAACTGGAGCTGCTGCTTCCTCTGTGTGCTGCCAAAAATAATCTTCCCAAGCAGTATTTGTGACTTGTTTTCTTGTTAAAATATCTAAACATCCTTAAGAAGCAAAACTGTGTATGTGACTGTAATAAAATTAATCAAAATTATGTGTATTTTTCTAATCTCATTGGCAAATTATCATTTTCTGAAACCGTATCTATGACTAGTTTTCCAGTAAAATATCTTTAGACATTTACAATGTCAGAACCAAATGACAGTAAAAATAATTTGAGAGATTGTTTAAAATGTAATTTATTGATTAAATTATATATATTCTCAAATCATTGGTGAATTGTTGTTCTGAAAAGTTATTATGCCTGGTTCTCCAGTAAAAATAAATAAATAAATACACATCTTTAAAATGCACATTCACTGCAAAATGAATTTAATTCATTAAAAAACATTTTTCTCAAAACATTGGCAAATTGTTATGTTCTGAAAAGATGTCTGGTTTTCCAGTAAAAATATCAAAACATCTTTAAAACAATGTACATTTACTTCAGAAGCAAATGACTGTAAAATCACTTCATAGAACACATTTTAAATTAACTCACTTTAAATATATATTAAAAACATTGTTTTCTGGAACATTGTTTTCTATTCATCATATTTTCCTGTAAAAAAAAAAAACAAGATATATTTATGGGAGAAGTAAAATTGTTATTGTGTGGGTCCTTTTGTGCACCTGTCTTTGTGTGTATGGATGTTTTTTTGGCCTCTGAGTCAGATCATCAAGGTGGTTGCCCTCAGGATTTTGTACATGTTTTGAGCTGGAGCAGGAGGGAGGGGTGCTCGCTGTCATTTCATTTCCTCTGGCATTACAGCACCTTCTCACGTCTACACCAATTACTGCTGCCTTCTGATGGGTTCGGTATGCGCACCATCACTTTTGATCACACCTCACAGGAACACGAGCACCGTGACTTCTTTCTGACATGATATCTCTAACAACATGCCATACACCGTCATGCTTGGAAACAGACGTCACGTTTGCAGCGGTGACTCATGTTTCAGTAGGCCGTATGCTGCTGCATGTTTCTATCACCTCTTTCCTCTCCCCACCGGTTTAGAGACACTGCTCTTCATTCTAGGTTAGCTGTCAAGAAACGAATGAAAGTGTGGCTAATTGTTTGTACTGATTAATATGAGATCACAGCTCGTCTCAAGCGTCGTCTAATTCCAGATGGAAGTCTGCTGCAAAATGTCACCCATCATAATGCTCCAAAAATGTCAAAAGTTTGGTATTTAGTGAAGACATTTGGACAAAACTGTGCAAGTGTGTGAGTGGTTGTCATTGCGTGTGAGTGTGTACAAATTTTTCTCCTAAAGAAATATGTCTGGTTCAATATCAAATTAAGCTCAGCCAACATTTGTGGCATGAAGATGTCATTTACCAGATAAATTGTTTTCCACTTGTCCCTACTGTAAAAAAAAAAATAAATAAAAATCATTTTTTCAAAAAGCAAAAACACATGATGATGATTTTAGTATGAAAAATCACTTATTAACCTTTTCTGTGTAGTTCTAATTTTACAGTTTTGATGTAATGACAAAGTAATGCCTGAAATGCAAAAAAAAAAAAAAAAAGAACAGCTTTACAGCTCAATAATTAATGTGCTTATATAAAATTGTAAGCTTCATATTTCTTTTAAATCCTCCAAAAATGGGCCCCGTTCACTTATGTTGCAATCTTTTCAAGGTTACCTTACTGTAACCTTAAGAGAAGGAATGAGTAAAAAAACATTTTTTTAATGCTTTAGGTTAGGGAACTATCGAAGCCCGTATCCGCCACTGAATTGAAAAAAAATTCTGGCTTTTTTTCCTCGCAATTGCGAGTTAACATCTCCCAATTCTGACTTTTTTTCTCAGAATTGTGAGTTATAAAGTCAGAATTTTCGAGATGATATAAAGCCAGAACTGTAAGATATAAACTTCCAATTCTGTCTTTTTTTTTCTCAGAATTACATAAAGTCAGACTTTATATTCTGAGAAAAAAGTCAGAATTGCCGGTTTATATCTCGCAATTCTGACTTTATTTCTCGCAATTGCAAGTTTTTATCTCGTAATTCTGAGAAAAAAAGTCAGATTTGCCAGTTTACTTCTTGCAATTCTGACTTTATAACTCACTATTGCGAGTTTATATCACGTAATTTTGAGAAAAAAATACAGAATTGCAAGTTTATATCTTGTAATTCTGGCTTTATATCATCTCGCAATCCTGACTTTATAACTCACAATTCTGAGAAAAAAGTCAGAATTGCAAGATGTAAACTCACAATTGCGAGAAAAAAGTCAGAATTGCGAGATGCAAACTTACAATTGTGAGAAAAAAAAGTCAGAATTGTGAGTTAAAAAGTCACAATTACCTTTTTTTTATTTTTATTCAGTGGCGGAAACAGGCTTCCATAGGGAACACATATTCACTATTAACTAAGAGTTTTCCCTCACTAAACTCCTAATTTGCTGCTTATTGATAGTAATGTAGTTGTTTGTAGTAGTAATGTTTAGGTATTGGGTAGTTGAGGGATCTAAAATATGGTTATGCAGAATAAAGCATTAATATGCGGTTTATCAGTACTAATAAACAGTCAATATTCTAGTAATATGCACGCTAATAAGCAATTAATATATAGTGAATAGTGTTCTCTAATCTAAATTGTTACTCTTTTTTTGTGGTAAGCAATGTTGTGCCACAAATATATTTATCAATTGACCTTTGGTATTGAACTGGAAAATTTCTTGAAATCATCCTTGTTAGCACTACCATTAAAATATCAGAACTATTTTTTAAAATAAATTTGTCAACTTGACTAATCAGCAAGTCGTTTGTCAACTAGTAGACCATCCTGCCCATCCCTGTTTATGAGAACCTCCTCTTTTGTTCACAACAATGTGTCACTGTACCCTACTCTGGCAAGGATTGTATAAGTAGGTCACATGTAGTCTAGTCTAGATAATAGTGCTGTCTTTCACATGTAATGAATGTACATTAATACCCACAGGAGCTCGTTCAGACAAGTGTTAATGTGAAAACATGAGCGGTCAGACAGCTTGACGAGTTTGAATGCGAGTTCTCTTATTAAAATGATTGTCTTAACTTACTCAATTTATTTTGTGGTGCTTACCAACTCACAGCTGATGTTGATAGGAGTTATAAGAGGTAGAGGCTTCTACAGCTCTTTGCATTTCTAGCTGTTGTGTGGAGATAAATTGTGAGCTCACAGTAAAGGCAGGTAGAAATACTTCAGTACTTCTACTACCATATAATTGCCTTATTTTCATAGATTTTGACTGAATGTAGGAACATTTCACTGTGCATGTGTGAATATTCTCATATCTTTGTACATCAACTACAGTACAGAGGCAGCTAATCTTGATATGTGGTAGCCATAGTAAATGTCACTATGAATAAAACATTAGCTATAACAAGGTTAATGAGGGATTTTTTCCCCTGGTGATTGTTTAGAAATTTGATTGCAGGTGAACTAGTCTTAATTCACATTGGAAAACATTATAGAATCTAATGAAACCCAGACAAGTGCCCCAAGCATATTATGATAATTAATGACATTTTGTGTTAGGCATCTGATATGACTGGAGTATATCAGAGTATATCGGCATCTCAAAAATTCTGTACATCTTCATATAGACAGAAAGCACATTATGTCAAGATTAAGTAAAAATGCTGTTTTAAATAGTTTAACAAGTACCTTAAGAAGTACCTTTTTAATTTAACAATTTTATTTCGTCATCATGTCAGTATTAAACATTTTTTATGAATTTTTATTTTCTAATTTTAATGCTTTTGTAAAAACCCATTTGAAAAATTAAACAGGTTTTGCAAATAATATTGTATTTTTTTATTTTGGTCACACTTTATTTTAAGGTCCAATGCTCGCTATTAACAAACCATTAACTATGACTTTTGCCTCAATAAACTCCTAATTTGCTGTTTATTAATAATTCATGAGGTAGTTTTTAAGTTTAGGTATTGGGTAGGATTAGGGATGTAGAATATGGTCATGCAGAATATGTGCTTTAAAACTATAATAAGTTATAAGTGTTATAACTGCTTTATAACTGCTAATAAGCAACAAGTTAATAGTGAGAATCGGTCCCTGTACTGTAGTGTTTTTAAATACAACATATCTTACAACATTACTATTCATTTCTTTGTTTGTAATACCTGAGGGAAAAAACTACTGAGTGCACCTTTAATGGACTACTTCAATAATCTTGCTCCCTGAGTTGTTAATGTTTCAAAGTATTTATCTGGTTTTTGTTTGTTTTTCTACAGGTGGTGCTTGAGCGGAGTCCTATTGGGAGAAGTAATGCTCTGTGTGTAGACCTTCCCCTATTCCAATCATGAGCCACCAGGAGGCGCCGCATGGCCAGGAGCTGAGAGAGGCGGCTGAGGCAGACTTGGAGCGTCGGGGCCCCGAGGGCCAACAGCCCCCCTCATCCCACCGTAGACGCCACGACAATGGAGATGGCAGCTCCCGCTCCAGTCGCTCCCGCAACCACCACAGCAACCACGGTACGGAGAATAACCACTACCAGTCCCAACAGCAGGGGGCCCCACGCTACCGCAGGTACGAGGGATCTAACGGAGGGACGAACCGCACGCGTGCCACGAGGAGGACTGTGGAAGAAGGCGACACTGAGCAGCAACCCGTTCAGCAGCCCATACCGAGACCTGCAGTAACACGCTACCGCAGACAGGGCGACAACGAGGCCCGAATCCGGGCGCAGCAACAGAGACAGCGACAGCGGGAGAGGCAGCAGAGGGATGCAGAAAGAGCCGAACAACACAGGCTGGAACATCAACAGCATCTCATCTCTCCTACACAAGCCGTGCCTCCCACTAGAGAGGTGGAGGAAGCTGAGGAAGATGAGGGCGATGGTGGTAGTGCTTTGGCCCGATCCGCCAGCACCGAGAGCGGCTTCCACAACCACACAGACCGGGCAGAGGGGGATGCAGTCATGGTCCTGGAAGCAGAGCCTGAAGACGAAAGCACATACGGCATCCCGCTTCGCCCGGAATCGGAGGAGTACACCGAGAGCGCAGAGTCAGAGCAGCAGCACGGTGGTCCAGCTTACCTCCAACCCCAATACCCACCTCAGCCACCGCCGCTACCTCGAGAGCCCCTGCCCAACGCTGAGAGGCCCCATGACGCAGAAATGCTAAACCCCAACTACTCCAATTATGTTTACACTCAACCCATGTACCGCAGTCCCACAGGAGCAGAAGAGGCCCGTGAAAGTGGAGCAACAGAAGATGAGCCGTACTCTGAGCCCTACTCTGAATACACCCTTCAGGAGCACGTTTATGAGGAAATCACAGACGCCCCTTCGACCAAAGCCGAGGGACAGACTCCGCAACAGCGCAGGGCAGAGTTCAGGCTCTTCGATCGTGACCTCTACCAGCAACAGGAGGCTGTTGGGTCCAGGCTCCACCACTATGACGAGCGATCCGACGGAGAGTCGGACAGTCCCGAAAAGGAAGCAGAGTTTGCCCCATACCCCCGTGCTGACAGCTGCGATCAGGATGAGGACATTGATCAGATCGTGGCAGAGGTGAAGGAGAGTCTGAGCTCACAGAGCCTAGAGCGTGTCGCCATGGGTCTGGACAAGGACAGGAATGAAGAAGAAGAGTGGCCCGAGTCTGAGTCCCATGGTCAAATGGACGAAATCAAACCCCAGGAGCCGATGGGCGAAAAAGAGGATGTAGAGCAGCCCCTTAGAAGTCCCTCCGAAGAGCCAGCTCCAGTTGTGAGGAGCAGTCGTGAGAAGAGAGATGCAATCTCACTGGCTATTAAGGACATCAAAGAGGCAATAGAGGAGGTGAAGACAAGGACGGTTCGCTCGCCCTACACGCCAGACGAGCCCAAAGAACCCATCTGGGTAATGAGGCAGGACCTGAGTCCTACGGCAGAATCTGACCTGCAGCCGTCTCTGGGGGCTGATGTGAGTATGAGCTGTACCGTGTAAAATGCCCGTTTTTTTTTGGTATTCTGTTGATGCGCTGCAGTTTACGTTTAGTTTTATGGGTTTATTTTTGTAGTATAATCTTGCTTACAAAGTTGCTCTTTAAGGGACAATTCACCTAAAAAAATAAAAATTTTGGCTCCATATACTCCTTCCAAGCCCATAAGACTTTGATTAATTTTTGAAACACAAATTACGATATTTTTAGTAAAACCTGAGAGGTTTCTGTCCTTCCATTGAAAGTCCATGTAACCAAACCTCCAAAAAAGGTCATAAAGGCCATGTAAATCGATCATATCTCTTCACGGGACTTGAAGTAATCCACTCAACTCATATGGATTCATTTTACGACACCTTTACAACCTTTTTGGATCTTGGTTACCTGGACCTTAAATGGTGGGACAGAAATCTCTCAGGTTTCATTGAAAATATTTCAATTTGTGTTTTTAAGATTAACCTAAGTCTTTGGTTTGGAAGGTTTGGAACGATATGGGGTGAGTAAACAATGACAGGATTTTCATTTTTGGGTGAACTAAGCACATTTACATCATCATCCATTTACATTCTTCATCTGTCTGTCCAAGTATTCATGAGACAGTGCATCATCAGATATTTGAAGGATTAAATACAAGTCGCCTAGACTTCCTTCAGAGCAAGTACTCAACACTGAGACCAGTTGTAGCCTAGGTCAGACTTAGCAAAAACCAGACAAGTACAATTTCAGTTGGACTAAACATTTTATGCTGCTTTTACACTACAAAATTTTAGCCCTGTTTCGCCAGCAGTTTAGCTCTGAAATGCCAGTAGTTAAGGAAATAGAGCCTTGAATTTTGAAATCACAGGCTCGCTCACATGAATGATGATCACAATGTGTGAATTTTTTTTTAAGGACATGATCTGAGAGATGTCGCAGAAGCCCAAGAGCAGGTTACATTTCTAGACTTGTCTGCGACTCTGCAGTCATGCAGTGTAACATTTATTTTAAGTCTTTTGGATTTTTGAAGTTGTAAAGTATGTGGGCAGCATTAGTCTGACTGAAATTTAGCTTAAAAAAATATAAGATCCTGTGATTGTTATAATAACAAACTGCTTTTAAATCTAATGCTACAAAATTAAATAGCAAAAATAAACTAGTTTCCCCAACATTCCACCCCTCGGCAACTGTTCAGGGTTTGGCTCAGTGTTTGACTGGTTAGCATGGGTAGCTTGACCCTGCTGGTAGATACTGTAACTATCTCTTTCTGAGGACAAGGAAATATTTCTCCATTGATGTCCATTTAATTGTAGGCCTATATTCTGACAGAATAATAAATTATTTGAAACAAACATCTGGATCATTAATATGTCATTATATAATAGTAGTTTATTTGTTTATTTACCAGTTTATTTATAATTTACCAGTGCCTAATTTTTTAAAGCACTCTTAAAATTATGAAATAGATATTTTTCCCTGTCTGCAGTCAATAGTGAAGGGTGATACACCACTGGTTGAGGAAATGCTGCTGAATCTAGCTGCTCCAGCAAACATAGCAATGTTTTAAAAGCACCATAGAGCCAACGTGTTCACAGTTTTCAGGGAAATCAGCCTACAAACGGCTTACTTAAAAGTTTCTACAGATGAAGCAAGGAACTGAAGAAAGTTTTGTCATGGAGAACATTCAGTTGAATAGAGTGATTTTTTTTTTTATATATATATATATATATATATATATATATATATATATATATATATATATATATATATATATATATATATATATATATATATATATATAAAATATGCCTGTTTGCCTGAATGTACTTTACTTTCTATTAAATATTTGTAGCAGGTGCAGCAAATGACAAAATCAATCTCTCAGGGAGGACATGTACAATTGCATTGTTGGTCTGCTCGGCTGAAACAGCCACGCAGGGTGAATTGCATCATGACTTCATCGCTCTTTCACTGTTCTTTTCTGGAGAGGACGGTGACACACGCTAGTCTCTGTCTCATGAGTGGTGCCTGCCACGGTGCCGGACAAATTGCATGTCGCTAGAAAATGAAGACTGCTCACACTCATAGAACGGATCTCCTTATCCATGGCTTGGAGGGCTCATCTGTATTCTGTGAGTGCTACACATGACCAGCGTGTGCAAATGAAGCTGTCCTGCTTCTCAGCCACAACAGACGTTGTCTGAACGGAGCAGAGAGAGAAAGATGAGCTCTCTGTATAAGTAAGGCAGCAAAATTACCATGTCTTTACTTGATTTACTTCGCTCTCTCTCACACTCTTTATATCATCCCTCCTTTTTTTTTTCTTCCCATTAGTGATAAGTATTACCCATTTTATTAAAATACTGTAATGAGTAGATGTCATTCAAGTTTGCCCACGGTTGGTATTAACTTAATGGTATCATCTCATGATGTGTACTTGAGATTTTTGATATCTTTTTTTTTTTCCATTTACATAATTAATAGATTCAGGGCTGCCTAATTTTACTCAATCACAGTTGAATCAGTCACATTGTCTATTACCAACACATTACAGAAATACACATACTCACTAAACAAACAACGCAATGCCCAGCTCCTCTGTTGCCTATTTCGACAGTGTTAATTAATCACCATTGTTTGTCTGAGCAGTATTCATGAGCACAAGGCCTCATTTGGAAGCAGTTCTTTGGTATCGAGGGCTTTTGGCACTCTGATGAGAGTGAACATTTCCTTGTGCATTCAGAGAAAAAGTAAAGAATTGCACTTAATTGAAAACTCCCAGTGGGAGTTTAAAGAAGACACCAGCCACCACCCACTGCAATTATGCATGAATTTGTAAATGATTGTGCTGATGATATATTTTCAGGGTTTATGTGTAGCTTATTATTTCTACGCTCATATCCCACAACATCTTTTGGGAGATTGCATTTCCTAGTGTTTGTAGTACTTATTTGTATTTATTTACTATTATAATATTGATTAATATTTTGAATTATCTTTTATTTTTGTATTTTCAGTTTTCATTTTAAATTTAGTTAAATTTTTATGTGCTTTTGTCATCTGTATTTTATTTATTTTTATTTTTCAGTTTAAGTTTTAGTAATTGTATAACTTAAAAATTAAGAGTGTTGGTTTTGCAACTAAAGGCTGCAAAATTGCCCCGATTTTTGCCCCAATTTGCAGTCTGGAGAAGTTGACGCTAGTTACCGAGAGTCAGAGTCAGTCTGCAGATTAGAGCTGACAGAAAATCGCATAGTGTATAATGGACACAGATTGTGATTATTTTAGCTTCAGACTCTGAATCCATCCTGTCGGAGGATATCAAACGTTTGATATTTTGAACCGATTTTAGAACACTTAGGGCCAAATTTACTAACAGCTTGCACCAGCGCAAACCATCTTTTGGCATTAAAATAGTACTGTCAGGATTTACTAAAGACGCACGGTGAAGAATTAGCGGCATGGACACAGTTATTTTTGATCCTGACATTATTGAATATGTATTTGTAGGAGTCTCCCTTTTAGACGCAAAATTTATGGGAGGAGAGTATTAACATGAATCACGCAACGCGATTTACTAATGTTTGCGCACATCAGATTACTGGTATTTGCGCCATTATTTAACACCCAAAAAAGCATGTCTTAAAGCAGGCGCTAATTTGCGCTGCTCTTGGTAGATTGCGCTGGTCATTATGGAAATTATCTGGCTGCGTTTGTATTCTTTAATGTGCGCATTGTCAGTAAATCACACACAGAATTTTCCCCTCCCATCTGCGCTTTTATGGAATTGTGCTCTAATGCTAATTTGCGCTGTTTTGTTTTCATTTGTCACGCAACTCATAGCAACAAGATGCACGTTTCTGCATGAGTTCGTTGTGATCAGAAAGACTTTAAAGTCTGGTAGTGTATGATCTTCAGTCGTTTAATGCATAATGTCCAGTTTTCCTTTTTGACTATTTACAGTATCGGTAAGTTCATGATGCCTAGTGTTTTAAAATCTGTTCAGATTTTAAAAGTCGTGTAGTGTATTCCAGCCTTAACTAAAATAAATAAATTTACATTTTTTCATCTAATATTTTAATTTTATTTCAGCTTTATTTCAATTGTGAATAATGTTTGTGTTGTTTTGAGTTAACGATAACAACACTGGCTTTTCCAATGCAGTGGAGTGCAAAATTTCAGATTTCTTAATCTGCTTAATTTCATTATGAATTATATTATATTATAAGCTAACAATCTCAGGAAAATGTTAATTTGATCAACATGAACTTCATGAATTTGTTTGGTGTGTCTTTATTTATTTATTTATTGACAGCAGCAGTCAAACTACAAGTTTGTGTACAACCTGGTGATCATGTTCTCCAGCATTATTTGAGATGATCCAAAGAGCCTCTTCAAAAGTTCACAATCCGTTTTAAAATCTCACATTTGATTCATGACCCAGAAATAAAGCAGCATCCTAAATGTTTCCTATTAATTTTATATCATAACATTTCCTTACATTGATTATCTTCACGATCTTTTTTCTGATCAATGTAAACAATTTCCTGGAGATTTTCAGTGGGTTTTTAACAGTCGTGGATCTTCCAGATATCCCTGAATACCCATTAAAGTTGCTCTGAACTTGGTGTTGTCCTGCCTGTTTCTATTCTCTGTTCTTCTCAGAATTTGACATTTCATCAGAAGCCTGTTATTTTTCCCCTCCACAATATGATTTATTTAGTGCAGTCAAGAGACACAGAAAGAGACGGCCTGTAAATAATTCAGCAAGGCTCATATAACACCAGAGAAGAAAAACCGCCTTCTTCCCCTGCCCTGCATTAATGCTTAACGTGCTTGAAATTTATTTATTTTAAATATTATACATTTTTTCACAAGCTCACTGTATGGGTAATGTAAATTTCTGAGTGTGATGAATTCAAGTACATATTCAAAAGCTGAGTACTTTACTAATAGTGACTTATAACAGTATCAGATAAGATCATTAGTGCTGCTTATTCCACCTGTGAACAGACACTTTAGCAAAAATTGTTTTTCCATAGGATAGCACTGATGTTGCATAGTCTCTGACCCAAGTCACTCTTGAGCGAATCTGTTCCAGGAACAGTTTTCCTACAAGGCTGTAACAGGAGCCGTGTTCACCTCTGTCGTCTGGAGCCATTGTGAACTTATCAACGTGAGTTTGATGAGAGAGGAAGAGGCTCTTATGTTCTTCTCTCTCGTACTCTGGTCCAAAGAGCAACATCTGCTGTAGCACTTGATTTGAGTGTATCCTGTGGAAGAACATTTTTCTCTTGGAAGCGCTTATTGATATGGAAAATTTTTGGATGTATCAGGTAGATCGTCAGCATGATGATGAGGTGAGGAGTTAATTGTGTGAATGTGCTCTGGGTTTATCTTTCAATGTTTCAGTACTTCAGAAATGTTGATTTGAATGATAATCCATTGTGGGACTGTGCAGTATTTATAAGTTATGACAAACAATGAACAAAAAATCTTTTAATATTTTATCCTAATGCGCTCTGGTTGAGGGTATGACACATTGGTTCCATTGTATTTCACATTTTGGCCTGTTCAGAGAGATGAGGTGTCGTTTTACAAGAAGACAGATCTCTTATGTACTTTTTTTGTCCTTTTTTTTTTTTTTTTTTTTTTTTCCCCTCTTGACCTGCTGTCTGAACCTTTTGCCAGCAGCAGTCATTTAACAGATACTTCTGGCTGAAACTTGGCAGTTGTCACATTTATGCATGCATTTATTTGTCTTTTTAATCACAATCTTTTTAGTCAACCTCATTGTTTGTTTGTTTGATTTTAAATTGTATTAAAATGTACTTTTATTTATTTTATTTTTTCAAAAACCGCCAAGACTTTAATTGACCTAATGTACTTCAGTAAATGTAGCTTTTGTATTTCTTCAATCAGTTGTCCAAAATAATAGACCGTAAAGCATGCAATATTAATGAATATGTCTCTTTTGTCCAGTCTCCAGGCTCAGGCTCCACCTCCCCACAGGGGGCGGAGTCTTCCAGCCGTCACCTGCCATCACATGAGGGGAGTGACAGCTTTGAGTCTCCGTCTCCAGCCAGTAAAGAGGTAGGAGGCTATTAATAAACCTCTAAAACTGTGCTGAAATTGGATGATTCTTAATTATTCTTGGTAATAATATTCAGTAGGTGCTCTAGGAACTTAATTAGACATATTACAGGCCACAGCATTAGAGTGTGATTTAGAAGTTATTATAGTCATTATAAATTATCCAAGATGCTGTTAAAATAGATTAATTGGAGCAGATAAAGTTTAAAACTATTAGTAAAAAAAAAATACAATTTTGCTATTTTGTGTGTGTGTGTGTGTGTGTGTGTGTGCAAAGCAAGAATACAGGATCTCAAAATATAGATTTATTTTTATTTT
Organism: Spinibarbus caldwelli; assembly: GCA_039654775.1. Taxonomy (NCBI): domain Eukaryota; kingdom Metazoa; phylum Chordata; class Actinopteri; order Cypriniformes; family Cyprinidae; genus Spinibarbus; species Spinibarbus caldwelli. Next base: position 19,871,696 of record CM077223.1, on the reverse strand, counting down.
TATTTTATTTTTTTTAAATAGCCAAACCCTCAATCATTATCTTTAAAAAGCCCAAGAAGTGGCATGTGTGATCTAACAAAAGTATAGTATACAGGGAATAATACACACACAATATATATATATATATATATATATATGTATGTAGATATAGATATATAGATGTAGAAGTGTGTGTGTATATATATATATATATATATATATATATATATATATATATATATATATATATATATATATTAGATAGATAGATAGATAGATAGATAGATATTATATTTCTGCAAATAGTACCAGTTCAGTGCATTATGCCATACATAAAATAACAGCTTGCCTTGAAGAATGTTTTATTGAGCCATTTGTGTGCTTGTTCTTGTATGTGCAGTCAAGGAGAAGTCTTGCTTCATTCCCGACATATGTGGAAGGTATATTTACTATAATTTCCTTTTATTGTTACATTACCTATTCCCGTCCAGGTCCTCAGCTACCGAAATTAATCCTAATAGCACATCCTAACCATGTTCTGAAATGTTCCTCTCCTCTCTGTTAGTACCAGGCCCATGTGACCCAGAGGACCTCATTGACGGTATTATCTTTGCTGCTAACTACCTGGGCTCCACCCAGCTGCTCTCAGACAAGACGCCCTCCAAAAATGTGCGCATGATGCAGGCTCAGGAGGCTGTGAGTCGCATTAAGGTGAGGTGAAACGGTTCTGTCTTTACCCTGCTTTTGTAAACTTCATCATAAAAAGTAAACCTGAGCTTCTATGAATCTACCTCAAGAAATTCCTTGCTTCAGGAGCAGCATAAATATTCCAAGAAACCAAAAGTGACAGTTTTAGGACAAAAGAATGGGATTTCATAAGAGATGCAGAGCTATGCTCTATAAGGAGCGTGTATTTATTACGCAAGCATTTTATTCCTCGGATGCAACATGATGAAGTTGCGTTTTGCAGTCTTATTTTGTTGTTCAAATTGAAATGTGAGCTCACAGCAGATGAAGAGAGATGATCATAAAACTAAGAGTGTGGGTGGTCCTCTTGTGGTAATGAAATGATTCTGTTGTCAAATGCAGGGACTTATCCCATGATTCTTGTTCTCAAAGGACCAGAGACATTTACCACCTCCCTCCTCTTCATCCTCCTGCAGCATAAATCAGCCATTCGCCCTGTCAGCTGCATTACTCAGCATTTTTTACCTCCACCTTAAAAAATGCAGAACCCAGCACCTGTGCCATTTAGTGTTCTTTCAGCATGTCCCTTTGTATGTACATTTTGTGTTAAAATGTTCAGTTTCAGATCACTGTGTGGTATGGCACATGATACCAGAATGGTTGACTGCAAAATATTTTAATTATGAGGTCATTGAATAGTAACTGGCATCAGGTTCTTCTGTTTTATCAGCTTTGCTGAAAAGATCAGCTTGGATTTCAGTGCTCGTACAGATTGGTTAGCACTGGACCAGAATTTTTCTTTTTCACCATCAAATTGATCAAGTTAGGCTTACGAAATAAGCTAGTAATACTAGTAAAGCAGCATAATTAGGGAACCTGAGTTCAAAACACAACATATACTGGTACTCTAGGAATGCACCTGTATTAAGATGCGAGCTTATTATTATAAGCTAATAATTTTTTAACATTTTAAGGGCCAGATTTACTAAAAAAGGGCAAATTAGCGTTAGAGCACATGCATGTGATTTACTGTCAATGTGCACATTAAAGAACACAGACGCAGCCAGATCATTTCCATAATGACCAGCGCAATCTAGCAAGAGCAGCGTGAATTACTGCCCGCTTTAAGACATGCTTTTTTGGGCATTAAATAATAGCGCAAATACCAGTAATTTGATGAGTGCAAACATTAGCAAATCGCGTTGCGTGATTCATTTTAATACTCTCCTCCCATAAATTTTGCGTCTGAAAAGGAAACTCCTACAAATGCATTTTCAGTAAGGTCAGACGCAAAAATAACTGTCCACGCCTTTTCAGCACTAATTCTTCACTGCGTGTCTTTAGCAAATCCTGACAGTACTATTTTAACGCCAAAAGACAGTTTGCACTGGCACAAGCTGTTAGTAAATCTGCCCAAAATATACTATTTTCTCTATACCAAAAAATGAAACACTGAAAACTAAATCAATCATTTTAAATGCTACAAGTGAATTTAGGCACCACGACGTTGTATGGAAAACGGACAATCATTTTGATATTTGCTTAGGATCGCATGTAACAGTGTTATTAAATTATTAGTATTTAGAAAGATTAACTTTATGATGGTAATCTAAATGTAAAATAGAGGAAGTGAGCTGCACAATTTAATATCCGATATCAGCTTACACAGTATTTATCCAAATTTGATTGATAGAAATAAATAAATAATAAAATAATATAACGTCGCTATTTTCTGGTCTGCAAAACATAAGTGATGCAATCTACTTAGCAGTTAGTTAAAGGGTTCCTCAAATTAATTTTGGTCAAATATTGATGTGAAACCTTCACACTCATGTAATATTTACAGAATAACAGTCAATTTACTGTGCTGTTGTAGACTGTCTGATTTAACGGGTTTGCTTAAAAGGCAGAGTCAGAGACGTTCTCACATTTTAGATGACATATTCTAAAAAATGCATTAGTGAACTTGTGAGCATCAAAGAATGACAAATAGCATGTCATTCAACTTTTCTTATAATGGAAAAAGCTCCCTAGAATTGTAAAAGTTCAGTGTGGGCCAAATAGATGTGAAATCCTCAGATTGATGCACTTGCCCCATTCCTTTGCATGTATGTAAACGCATATGGGTTATACAAGCACCGTCCTATCTTATTCCCTGTATGTTATCTTTGTTGTTCGGTTATGAATTCCTTGTTTAATTGGGTCACACCTCATCTGCATGTGTGAGACTTCATACCTTGTCCCATACACAATCATGAATGAGGGTGAGGTCAGTTTCAATGCAGTATATAAAGTGTAAATTGCATCCATTTGGAGAGACATCTGAATCAATACACCCTGCCATGACGTAGATCTTCCTTAGATGGCCAGTTCGATCCATTATCACAGCCCGCTGGCAAGTTTGAACTTGCTCTTAATCTAATTTTCAGCAGAGCTCATCTCTGCTTTGTATAGTTGATGTTTTATGAACAGGACGTTCTGTAATATAAAACCAATAGTTGGCATGATGTTAAAAGAACAAATGGGCCACCTGGTGGATGATGGCACAAATTACCATGAAATGAAACCAAAGGCAACATATTGTAGCAGGGTGGTGTCTAGTAAGCTTGGCTTGGTGTCATCTGGATCCATTCTAGCCACCCCACACTGTTAAATATCCCAGAAGTCACTTTTCAGATGCAGAAAGATTCCCCAAATGTGATTGGTCTTGCTGAGCTCTGCTTTATCTAACAATTTTCCTGTCTCTGTTTGTTCCATGCTAAGCAGACGGCCCAGAAATTAGCCAAAAACAGGAAGAAGGTGCAGTAATTGCTCATGGGTTTGGTGTTTTGTTTTTATTTTTGTTCTTCGTCTTCTCTTTTTGCCTGGTTTCAGCACTTCAGTGTTTTCATATTTCCTGTCGCTCTGCCATTTTTCTGAATCCAGCAATGAGTCATGTACCTGTGTCTGTCCACACAGTCTGTTAGCCATTGTTCATTCCACACCAAACATTACCTCAGTTTTACCACCAGATCTTACACGGGGAAGTCGTGGAATAAGTTAACGTCAGGAAAGTCTAGTTTGCTGGATACAGAAAATGCAAGTGATTTTACTTTCATCTTCTTTGTATTCTATATTTTTTCTTTCTGAGGTACTGTGCTGTGTTTGTGACTGTTTTTGAAGGTGTTTATCTGGCACAGCATGTTTTGCTCTTCTCTTGATCTTTTTTATTCAGCCTGTCCTGCAATTAGTGGAAAACTCTCTCAGTTTCTCTCTCTCTCTCACTTAAAACTGAAACTCTTCAAATGAAGAACAAAACTAACCAAACTAACCCCATGCCAACTTGCAATACTAGCTGGTTTTACAAGAAAAACGCAGGTTATCAGAGTTACACAATGAAGGAGAGAGTGTAAAAGAATTTGAATATCTGGTCAAATGTTGACGATGCCAGATGTAAAGTTGCTCCTTCATGGCATCTCTGGGCCTTGTCAGCGCTCTTTCTGTCTTTCTTTCATTCTGCCACTGTCTCTCTCAGTGACTGATATTGTGTGGGTTTCTATCTTCAGGCTCCAGAAGGTGAAGCTCAGCCCATGACGGAGGTGGACCTCTTCATCTCCACTCAGAGAATCAAAGTGCTCAATGCAGACTCGCAGGTACTTCATTACAATTATTTCACACACTAACTGTGCCAAGCCGAATAGAAGCACACTCTTTATATTTTACCAAAACTGTGCAAAATACTAGTGCAGACATCCTATTTATCACAAGAAGACAGTATTTGGACAGAATAATCATGTCTTACAGAGGTCATGAGAAGAATTTTTAGTCATTTAATAGATGCTTTTATCCAAAGTGACTTACAAATGAGGACAACAGAAGCAATCAAAACCAACAAAAGAGTAATAATATTTAAGTGCTATATTTAAGTGCTATATTTAAGACTCGGGTCATCTAATGCAGTACATGTATTTATTTATTTATTTATTTATTTTTTTATAATAAATAAAAAGAAAACAAGTAGATAGAATAGAAAAAGAATAGAGAACGCTAGTGTTAGAGTGCAGTTTTTTAATAAATAAAAAAAACAAGTAGATAGAAAAAGAATAGAGAACACTAGTGTTAGAAGATCATTTTTATATAAATAAAATGAAAAGAAGTAGATAGAATGGAAAAAGAACAGAGAACGCTAGTGTTAGAGGGTAATTTATGTGTTTTTTAAAATAAATAAATAGTAGTATAAAATAAACGAAAAGAAAACTAGTAGAATAGAAATAGAAAAGAGAGTGCAAGTATTAGAGGGTCAAGTTTTTTTATAAATAAAAAGAAAACAGGTAGATAAAATAGAAATAGAATAGAGAGTGCAAGTGTTAGAGGGTCAAGTTTTTTTAATATATTAATAAATTAATAAATAATAATAAATTGACTAAAAGTGACTGTAAAAACTTTTATAAATGTTACAAAATTTCTATTTGAAATGTTAAGTTCAAATACTATTTGAACTTACTGTTCATCAAAGAAACCTGATAAAAACATATTACAGGAATAAATTACTTTTTAAAATATATTTAAAAAAGAAAACAGTTTTAAATTGTAATAATATTTCATAATATTACTGTTTTTACTGTTTCAAATATATGCAGCTTTGGTGATCATAAGAGACTTCTTTTAAAAAACATCGAACATTTTTACAGACCCTAAACTTTTGAACAATAGTCCTAAAAAATAGCTACATTTTGTTAGGTTTAGCTTAAACAAAAATAAACTATTTATATCATTTATCATATATCATTATATCATGAATGATTCACTGTAACTTCATATTTTTTCTGAAAACAACTATGATGTTTTTTTTTACAGATTTTAAAAAATGTTTGTAGTTTAGAAATGTATTGAGCATGGAGAATTTTTCTGACCATTACAATCTTCTCCTGATTTGCAGGAGACCATGATGGACCACCCTTTGAGGACCATCTCCTACATCGCTGATATTGGCAACATTGTGGTGTTGATGGCCAGAAGGAGAATGCCTCGCTCCGACTCTCAGGAGAACATGGAAGCCTCTGACCCGGCCCAGGACGAGAAGCGCCAGTACAAGATGATCTGTCACGTGTTTGAGTCTGAAGATGTGAGTGACCTTATGAAGCGCCTGCTAAAGGAGGTCGTCAGAGCGACAGTTTCAGTTTATTGCTTCAGCATTGTAAAACGATGTAACAGATTTACACACTTTGCCATACTGCTGTTGTTGCAGTTTATGAAAGCAATAAGCCAGTCTAGGCCGTTCATTACAGTGGCTTGATCACAACACAAAGCCCTTTATACTTTTTCCACATTTAATCCTCCATTTTTGCCTAATGTTTCTTAGTGTCCTCACATTGTTTCCCAGCATGTTCAGTATTGCAGTTACTGGGCATTGTGGTGACCTCTAATAGCATTTATCCAGATGGTGTTCTTGGGCGTCTTGCTGCGTGGGTTGAATCAGTAGACGGGAAGTGACCTTTTCTCTGTTCAGCTGCAGAGGCTATTTGAATTTAAAGAGCCTGTATATGTCACAGCGTATGTCACAGCACAGCATACAACAGTGACATGAGGGCAAAAAGGCATGTATGCGACTGTCCTAAGGAACACCACCCTTGTCGTCTCTTGACCCATGTGTGTAGCTGTTATCGTTTTTAAAAAAAAGTGCTTTCTTCTAAAAATGGTTAGGTAAATCAAATTGTATGCATGCAATGTGCAATGAAATATGTTAGTTATCGAATGTAATATTAGTTTTCCTCTTTGTGCTCAGGCTCAGCTCATAGCTCAGTCCATTGGCCAGGCTTTCAGTGTGGCGTACCAAGAGTTCCTGCGTGCCAATGGCATCAACCCAGAGGATCTGAGCCAGAAAGAGTACAGCGACCTCCTTAACACACAGGACATGTACAACGATGACCTCATTCACTTTTCCAAGTCTGAGAACTGCAAAGATGTAAGTGGACAGACCAACAGAAGATTGCTGTGAAATTTTGAGAATTTGCCTCGATAATGTCAGAATTATCAGTAATCGTGTTTTAGCAGTGAGAAAAGTGGTGTGTGTGTGTGTGTGTACCCTACAGGTTTACATAGAGAAGCAGAAGGGAGAGATTCTTGGGGTGGTGATCGTAGAGTCGGGTTGGGGCTCCATCCTGCCGACGGTTATTATAGCAAACATGATGCACGGCGGCCCGGCCGAGAAGTCCGGCAGGCTGAACATTGGGGACCAGATTATGTCCGTCAATGGCACCAGCCTGGTGGGGTTACCTCTCTCCACCTGCCAGAGTATTATCAAGGTACTAATGTTAATTCATTTAAAAGATTTTATTCTGATTCTCAGACTTTCGCTGAATTTATTTGTACCAATTCTTTTACATTTAATTTATTGCGAAAAACCAAATGCTCCTATCTTCTAGGGACTGAAGAACCAATCCAGAATAAAGCTTAACATTGTGAGATGCCCACCTGTGACCACTGTCCTCATCAGAAGACCAGACCTGAGATATCAGCTGGGATTTAGTGTGCAGAATGGCATTGTGGGTATTTTGAAAAAATAACTGAGATTGGTTAATCTACCTGCATTGATTATCATTTTTATGCTTGTATGTGTATTAAAATTGTGCATATTCATTGCCTGTATTTTATATTACCTTTGTAGCATTCACTAATAGCACAATAGCAAAATGTAGTTTTTTTAATGAAATCTCAAAACGAATGTTCATTTTCATACTCCACCTTATATTGTTATTATGCCTAAAATCACTTGTAGCATTTAAAAGGATAAAATAATATTTTTAGTGTATTTTTAATTTATGTAGGCAAAATAGTAGAGATTTATAATATCAGCTATTTGTCAGCCTTTAACGTCAAAATAATTATTGTTATTTTAATGTTATAATAGTTTGTATTAAGTAGTAATGTTTTTTCAATAGTTACTTGACTTTGAATGAATTAGGTTATATTGAACTACAACTAAAACCCTAAAAAACATTTTAGTTACTTGAAATAAGCTATTAAAGGGATAGTTCACCCAAAAATTTTGTCATTAATTACTTACCCTCATGTCGCTCTAAACCCGTAAGACCTTCATTCATCTTCGGAACACAAATTAAGATATTTTTGATGAAATCCGAGAGCTCTCTGACCCTGCATAGACAGCAATGGAACTATCATGTTCAAGGCCCAGAAGGGTAGTAAGGACATCATTAAAATAGTCCATGTGACATCAGTGGTTCAAGTGTAATTTTAAGAAGCTACGAGAATACTTTTTGTGCGTAAAACAACAAATATAATGACTTTATTCAACAATTCTTCTCTCCCGAGTTACCATCTTCCACCATTATCGAGAGTACCACGATGTATGTACCTATATAACTATAATAAAATAAAATACAATTAACTATAATAAAATAAAATACATAATAAAATAAAATACAATAAACTTATTTTATTTCAGCTAGTTGCCAAAGCAACATTTCTCATTTTCGTGTAGTTTAACTTGATGTACTAAAGCTAAAACTAAAATAAAAATAAATAAAATCTATATAGACATATTTTATTGATGACTACTAAAATGACAAAAACACACAATTAAATTACTAAAACTTTAAAATCCATTTGAAATGGAAAATATAAAAATAAAAACTAATTCCAAATATTAAAAGAATTATAATTGATATAATTATAATTGATATAATTGATATAATTATAATTATGTATAATATACAATTATACAACTTTATTTTGCATCCTCCAGATCTGCAGTCTGATGAGAGGAGGGATAGCAGAGCGTGGTGGGGTGCGCGTCGGCCACCGGATCATTGAAATCAATACGCAGAGTGTTGTGGCCACCCCTCATGAGAAGATTGTACACATTCTGTCAAATGCGGTTGGTGAGGTACGTCTGAGCTCCATGGTGCCACACCTGCCTAACAACATAATATTTTTCACATCACTATTTCTCCAATGAGGTAATGAGACCATTTATTTAAATTATGATCATGAAACTATGGAAACTTGGCGCCCTGTTTAGCTCTGTTTCATTTAGATCACAGCCTATCAAGACTGGCCCCAAAAGCTTTTTGAACACTTTTCTCTGGAGTATTTTTGCAGTGACTGTAAACCAGTGTTAGTGTGAGTTCTGTGTGAAGTTCACACAGGTGTAGTTTATCACTATAACATGATTCACAAACATGTCCAAAATGAACATGTCTAAATACTGTATTTTAAAGGGAATGTTCCTAGTACAATTTAAGCTCAATCCACTGTATTTGTAGCAAAATGTTGATTAATTTGGCATTTTTTCCACCTGTCCCTGCCTTTTATTAAAAAAAAAAAAAAAACATAAACATAAATAAAGAAACCTGGCTACAGTGAGGAACTTAAATTTGCCCAATCCATAAAAATGCAATTTCAATAGTATAGCCACAAGATGTAAACGATATGTGTTTTAGTGTGAAAAAATCACTTATCAACCTTGTTTTTCTGTGTGAAGTTAAAACTTCATTGCCATTACAACACAACAACTAAAATGACCATGTAAAAATGACCACAACAACTTCACAGCTCAATTAATGTTTAAACTGAATAAATAGTAAAAACGATTTTACAAAATAATAAGCTTCACATTTCTGCTTTCAAATCTTCCAAAAATTGATCCCATTCACTTGCATTGTAAGTGCCTTACCTATGAAATGTGTGTGTGTGTGTGTGTGTGTGTGTGTATATATATATATATATATATATATATATATATATATATATATATATATATATATATATATATATATATATATATATATATATATATATATATATATATATATATATATATATTCTTTCTTTTGTCAATTGAGTTTAACTTGTATTGAACCCAGAATATTCCTGAACACTAAATATACTGTTTTATAACTTATGTGAAACATTTTATTTGAAATGTCTGTGTTCTCTCTTTAAAATAAATGACACTTAGTTTTAAATTTTGTTATACAGTTGAAATTAAAAGTTTACATCCCCCTTGCAGAATCTGCAAAATGTTAATTATTTTACCAAAATAAGAGGAATCATACAAAATGCATGTTATTGTTTATTTAGTACTGACCTGAATAAGATATTCCACATAAGAAACATTTACATATAGTCCACAAGACAAAAAAGATTAGTTGAATTTATAAAAATGACCCCAATTTACATGAACTTGATTCTTAATACTGTGTTGTTACCTGAATGATCCACAGCTGTGTTTTTTTGTTTAGTGATAGTTGTTCATGAGTCCCTTGTTTGTCCTGAACAGTTAAACTGCCTGCTGTTCTTCAGAAAAATCCTTCAGGTCCCACAAGTTCTATGGTTTTTCAGCATTTTTGTGTATTTGAACCCTTTCCAACAATGACTGTATGATTTTGAGATGCATCTTTTCACACTGAGGACAACTGAGGGACTCGTATGCAACTATTACAGAACATTCAACGCTGACTGATGCTCCAGAAGGAAACACAACACATTAAGAGTCAGGGGGTGAAAACTTTTTGAATTTGAAGATCAGGGTAAATTGAACTTATTTTGTCTTACAGGAAACATGTAAGTATCTTTTGTAGCCTCTGAAGGGCAGTACTAAATAAAAAATATATATTCACATCTTCATTCTGTTCAGAAGTTTACACCCCTGTCTCTTAATGCATGGTTTTTCCTTCTGGAGCATCAGTGAGCGTTTGAACCTTCTGTAATAGTTGCATATGAGTCCCTCAGTTGTCTTGAAAAGATGGACCATACAGTCATTGTTGGAAAGGGTTCAAATACACAAAAATGCTCAAAAACCACAGAATTTGTGGGACCTGGTTTTTTCTGAAGAACAGCGGGCAGTTTAACTGATAACTAATCATGTGAAATATTTTATTCAGGTCAGTACTAAATAAAAAATAACATGCATTTTGTATGATCCCTCTTATTTTGGTAAAATAATTAACATTGTGCATATTCTGCAAGGTGTATGTAAACTGTATAATTCAGAGATACAAGTTTGACTTGAGTGCTTTTTGGTGTCACTGTAACTGAACTTGACGATCACGTTTTGCCGAACAGATTCACATGAAGACTATGCCGGCTGCCATGTACCGCTTGTTAACAGCCCAGGAGCAACCAGTTTACATCTGAAGCTACAACGCTTTCTCAAGCTTCCTGCCCTGTTGTCACCAGATATAACCTTAATCTTGATGTGAAACTGTCAGCCCTGTGGACTGGTGACTGTGTGACTGAATCGACTGAAGCTCTGCTCAACATGGCTTTCCATGATGCTTCGGTTTCTCTTCACTGCCTCCCCTGAGCTCTTCATCTCTTCTTTTCTGTTGCTGTGAGTATGCTGTGCTGTGTAATTCCTCTCTCTGTGTGCACTCAGCCCGCCTCTTAAAAGGACGCAGAGAGAGAGTGAGAAATATTTTAAAGAGCCCCATCGCAGAAAGTTGTGTCCTTCAAAATAGCTATTGAAACGATATACCTGGGTGACAAAAACTACACCTGCGGGATCGTTAGGTGTACAAAATGAAAAAGGAGTTTGCTTTACCATACTTTCATGATATTATGTCAACTTTAATTTTAAGGGCAGTCTGGGGAATATGGTGAAAAATAGCAAAATTCACAAAAATTCAATTCGTAACTTAATTAATTGTTCAAAACCCACAGGATGTTGAATTGAAATGACAGGAAAATTAATTCACTGAATTGCAATTCAAAGATACTCATTAGTTATAATTACAATAAATAACTTATTAGGTCTATATATTTCCTGGTATGTAAAAACTGATTATATTTTTATTTAAACTAAGTATAGCAATTAACACAGCCACCAAAACAGATTTAAATTTTTCCATACAAAACAAAACAAAAAAATGTAAATTTGACAGCTTTTTACAATTTTTATTATTGCCATATTTTTGACTGGATAAAATAGAGTATATTGTAGCATTCTGTTCTTTAATTATGGTCCATAAAATTTAATTTAATTAAATATGGTGAAATATATCAAATTTTCTATGGGTGGCATTATTAATATTATTTAATGTTTCTGAAAATAGCCCAAATGCTGTGTGTATGATCATATTTATAGGTAATTTATACTAAAACATAAAAAACACATACGCATACATTACATTTTAATTATACTTGCTTAAATTTGAATTACAATTCTACATCCTGTTTTCTTAAACACAGTTCCTATTAAAATGACGATGATCTTTTTGGCTCATCCGTGGTGGATAATTCATGTCTAGTATATCTAGGAGTATATGTATAGTAGAGCACATAGAAATTGTGGATGAAATGCCTTACAGAATGATGATGCCATATTCTGAAAAAGAAAGTGTTTTGGAGATATATGGGGGTGCATTTGGAGATCTAAGAATAATTGACGTTTGAATGGGACGCTGTTGGGGACGTTTTGGACTTAACAAATGAACCTCTTTAAATAAACACACACATATATTAGACAGGTAGTCCGAAGAAAGCATCGTAAAAATTAACCATTTTGTTGTTTTACTTTTTTTTTTTTTTTTTTTTTTTCTTTTTTTTTTGACATTGATGTGCAATATTTTTATTTGTTGTAAATGACTGCATTCCTTATTTTTATGCACAGAAAACCTTCCTTTTTGTCTTAAATGAACATCTGTATATGAAATAATATTGCAAATTAAATATGCTTATATTGGTAGCATTTTCTTTTGAACATTTATACTTGAAAAACATTGTGTGAAGAAACTTTTAAGGTGATATAAATCTTGTGTTGACATTTTCAGGATGGATTTGAACGATTCCATTCTGAGATCTCATTTATCTTTTTTTACCTCGTTATGAAGTTGTCATTACAGCCTTTTTTTATCAACTAAATGTTTAATTCATGTGTGCTACTTTTTCACTCTGTGTTTCTTTCACTTAAGAACAAAATGTGTCTTAACAGAGCTGTATTCACTCAGAAAGGATTTGCTAGTATGACTCCTAATCCAGTACAGATCATCTCAACATGAACTGATTCAAAACTGACTGTGTTTCCAGAGACTCTCAGACAAACATTATAGTACTATTTGTGCAAGAACTGACTGGTGTTTGTCCGTCAGCATGCTTTGGCACATCTCCATTGTTACTTATTAGAGACTGTCTGCAGTCTGGTAAATATCACTATTAATGTGATTCTGCATCTGAAAAGAAAAACAACAAAAAAAACAGCCAGTCTATCAAATGAGCATAAAATCTCTTACAAGAAGCTTATTGCTATGAATTATTGACAACTTTCCCCCATTTTACCATCAAGTGTACTTGAGTGTTTCTTTATTTTTGAGAGCACACTCATTTGCAAAGGTATCTTTTGCCAACAAATGAATGATACAATGTAGATTACATCACAATATGCTGACATAACTACAGTGTTGAATCTGTATTAATACTAGAAATATTGTGATGAATCATACTGCTGTGCAATGACTGTATTTGATGGCATCATGGCTTTTTGAGATGTTAGCAAACTCCTTGTAATCTTTCCACTGGTAAGAAATTTTCTTATTGCTTGAAATGTGTATTTCACCCCCAAACTACAGTCTGACCTCATTATCATGGTATTCTTTTACTAATGGAATCAAAAGTCATTAACACACAGGAAGGGCCTCATGTTTCATTGTTTTTTGCTTTGTGAAGCATGGTCTTTTTGTATGCATTGCTATTTATTCTTGTAGTGAGTGTGATGTGTGATTACAAATGACTTCATTATAAAATAAAACCAGCTAGACACTTTCATATATATATATTATATTGTATTATATTATATTTATTTACATATAGCATAATATATACAGTATATCCAATGAATATATATCATGTGTACAATAATGAAGGTAAACTGTGCAAAAGTCTTTGACACCACTATTTCCTATTTGTTTTAAAGGAGTAGTTCACCCAAAAATTACAATTTGCTGAAAATTTACTCACCCTGCCTGAGGCCATCCAAGATGTAAATGAGTTTGTTTCTTTATCGGACCAGATTTAGAGAAATTTAGCATTACGTCACTTGCTGACCGGTGGATCCTCTGCAGTGAATGGGTGCCGTCAGAATAAGAGTCCAAAAAGCTGATAAAACCATCACAACAATCTACAGATAATCCACACAAATTCCAGTCAGTTAATGTCTTGTGAAGTGAAAGGTTGTGTTGGTAATGAACAAATCCATCATGACCTTTTAACTTAACCATTGATTTGTGGCCAAAATACTGGATTATTGCAGTGTTTGGACTCTCATTCTGACGGCACCCATTCACTGCAGAGGATCCATTGGTGAGATAGTGATGAAATGTTAATTTCTCCAAATCTGTTACAATGAACTGCCAAACTCATCTGCATCTTGGATGGCCTGAGGGTGAGTAAACTTTAAGCAATTTTTAGTTTTCGGGTGAAATATTCCTTTAAGGGGCATCACATCATGATTGATATCCGCAGGCTGAATAACAGCGTAATTTTTGCCATAATGTATGTGGTCCGCTTCCACCAAGGAACTGTTTATTGTAAAATATGTTGCACATTTTTATATTGTCATGAAAGAACGACTTCGATAAAACTGCTAGTCAGCTTAACTGGTTAAGACAGTTACGTTTTTGGGCTGTAAGATTAACGCATCAGCCCTCAACCTCAATGTACCTTCAGTGTCCCAGACTTCTGCACTATACAGTACAGGACATGCTGTATCCAGTTCACAATAATGTGCAAGCTTTAAAAAGTGATGGATTGAAATATTTAATATTGGAGAAACAAAACAAGTGGCCTAATGTGATATTGAAATGACACCAGGAATGAAATATCAATGTACATATGTAACACAGGATGTGCAGAGTATAGGACGGGTTCAACAGATTCCCACCTCAAGACTGTAGAATGCAAGGCCTCAGCGGAGTATGTGGTTTGTACTGAAGATGAAAAAGAAACTGTGGGGTTGATTAGTACTTAGAATGCACTTGCTCTGAATGTAATTACAATTATATGTTTGTCAATGTCTCAAAGTAAAAACACACTTTCTGTAAAGCAATAGCAATGTTTATTTATTTGCCAGCTTTTCTGTGATTGAACTATTTAGACACATTCCTTTACCATAGCAGGAATGTTTGTAACAGTATTTACAACATTAAACAAACTACTGAGAGCGGATACAACTAGAATGTCTCTTTAATCTCTTAATTTTTATGTTTTTGAAAGAAGTCTCTTCTTCTCACCATGGCTGCATTTATTTGATCAAAAATACAGTAAAAATAGTAAAATTGTGAAATATTACTATTTAAAATAACTGTTTTGTATTGTAATATAAAGTGTAATTTATTCCTGTGATGGCAAAGCTGAATTTTCAGTGTCACATGATCCTTCAGAACCATACTAATATGCTGATTTGGTGCTCAAAAATTTTACCTATTATCAATGTTGAAAACAGATGTGCTTAATTTTTTGTGGAAACCATGATACATCTTTTTTTTTCAGAATTGTGATATATAGAAATTTAGAAAAAAAAAGTTTGATCTCTTTTAACATTCTTAATTTTTCTTTACTGTCACTTTTGATCAATTTAATGCAGCCTTACTGAATAAAAATATTAATTAAAAAAAAAGAGCCCAAGTATTTGAAAGGTAGTGTTTAATTAAAGGTTTTGTTTAAAACTGTTCATCCTACACTGTCAAAATGTCACTATTGATTGAATGAAAGTCCGAGAAACAGGCAGATGCTTTAAAGATCACATTTAATCTTGGCGAAATATGGATGGTAGGTTTCACCCATATAATGCAGATGAGCCTCCTCAAATTCAGTAATAATGCACAATACACCTCTGAAGGACATCTTGGTAAAAATAATACATTTGTTCAGAATGGTCAAATAAAAACAAAATTTAAAAAATTTACAAATTCATCCTCTTCACAACATGCTGATTTAATCAGCATTGAGTAATTCCCCACATCACATATGATAAAGCCAAACATTAGCATGTTTTTCTTAATATAATGATTATTAATATTGTATTTTTCATATAGTCAATTTGTAAATGTTTAAAATCATTTTTAAATAAGGAACATGGAAATTTGGTAAATAAACAGCTTTTTTCCAGTGTTTTATCATAATGCATAATGTGAAAAAATAAAAAAACATCAGTAAATCCCAACAGCTGGAATTCCAACTGAAAATGATAAAAATGAATAATATTCAGTATACACACAGACAACAAAAACGGATGTGTTTTAAAAATGAAGTGAAATCATTTGTACTTTATATGAAGCTTAGCTTCCTTCATGTTGTGATGTTCACTATAATCTTCACCTGAAACGTCTATTTCCTCAGTTTCCACTCTTAGCACAGTCAGTTTGAGACGTCACTCAGATGACGGTTTCTCGGAAGACTCCTATGAGGCTGTGTGGACGTTCCTGTTCCACGCGGCGGGATCCAGCCCGAGAGCCCATCCTGGAATTAGTTCGAGAATGGGTACCTGTCCTGCGCTCTGGCCCGGGCTGCAGCTGTGCCCATGTGAAGGAGCTGAGATCGCCACAGCTGCGCAGGTGAAGGATGCCCGGCCGTTTGCGCAGAGGCAGCGTGTTGGAGGTGGGCTCCATCTGCGTCTGCCTGCGGAGGGTCGACTGCGCTGGTGCAGCCGCTGAAACTGTAATGGCCTACAAACGTTAATGAAAACGACCTGTCAGGAAATTACAGATGGCCAAACAAGATAGTAACTTACAGTAGAATCCGAAAAAAATCATGTTAAAAATGTGATACATCAGGCTTTTGAGGAATGTTTATTTGTATATCTCTCCCATCATCATTATAATGCATTGCATTTTGTTATATGTAAATATTTAAATATTATCTTACTAAGACATATTATTGGAAGATATGGAGTGACAACTAATATTTGCATGTTATGCAAGCAGTCTACTATACCACTGTAAAGTGATTTACATTACAAGCTAAATTCTTTCTTTTTTGCTATAGAAATATTAGCAACTGCACCAAATTGCATATTTTTTTCATGCCATGTGTCTTGCCTGGTCAATGAAGCTGGCACAGCGAACGGCCTCCTCCATGTGCTCCTCATCAGAGCGCAGCACAGTTTTGATGCTGTTGACCAGCTCCTGTACCTCAGGGGTCAAGCTGCAGGAGGACTGCTCCAAAAAACGGGCCACCAGCAGTTTTGTGTCTCTATAGCTCTGGTAGTCCACCATAGAGTTGGGACGAGGCTTCCGTTTGCCACGGCCCTGTCGTAACGTAACCGTCCCATGCTCTGTTACAGTCACTGAGCCTGGAGCAGGAGCCGAACCAGGACCTAATTCTGTCTGTGTAGCTGCTTCACAACTCATTACTGGAAAAAAAACAATACAGAAATGAGATATAGCTCTGTATGCTTTTGACAAATAATTGTAAAATATTGTACATGCACTAGAGATGAAAAATACATGGGGGTACATAAAGTGAGCTACACAATTTGGAGAAAAATATCTAATTGCAAAATAAAAATTGTGATTGCAATTTAAAATTCATCTAAGAAAAAAACTCAAGATTTGCTGTTCTTTTTTCTAGGGCTGCACAACTTGGCCAATAATTGTGACTATAATAATAATAATGGCAGCACTTTATTTTACAGTCCTATTACTTATGTACATACTATGTACTTATTATAGTAATTACAATAACTAGGTACTAACCCTGAACCTACCCCTAAACCTAACCCTACCCCACTGTAAGTACACGTAATGTAAAATAAAGTGCAACCAAAATAATGATATATAAATATGACTATAACAACAACAATAACTGTTGTTGTTATTATTATTATTATTATTATTAAATAAATAAACAAAATAAGAAATATTACTATTGTAATATTTCTCCGTAAAAGAATACGAATTGAGAATTTAACAAATTTAATATAATACAATTTTGGAAAAAAAAAATCTAATTTCATATTTTCTGATAAAATTTGTGATTATGGTTGTGACTTTGTAGGGCTGCACAATTTGTACAAAATGTTAGCGATTATATATCAATATTACAATAATAATAATAACTATTGTAATATTTCACTGTAAAATAATACAATTATTTAAAAATATAATAATTACAATATTAATATTTATTGCTGTCTTAATTCATTTTCAAACATTAATCTATCAAGGTTTTATTTTTCCAGAAAACCACAGAGACATTAATATTCACATATGAGCTGAGTGTGTAATTTTAGTTGTATAACAAAATGTCAAAAAGTCTTTTCAAGTAATTTTGAGTAACCACAAGCCATACTATACTCATAAAACAATAACAATAATAATCTGTTATTCCAAAAACACATTTGAAATTACTGAGGGAGGTTTTAGGACTACAAACTGAATTGCTCTATTCAACTAAGTTAATAAAACTAAAAATTCTATTAATTCAGTGTAACAGCCAAGACCACTGTTTTGATTAAGACGACCGATAAGTCGTCACAAAGCATAAACACTTCATGAACCTTTACTCACCATCAGTCATTACAAACTTGAATGACTTTTTTCTGCACGAAAGAAGATATTTTGAAGAATGTTGGTAACTAAACATTTTTGGTTACCATCAACATTCATTGTTTGGACCAAAAAAAAAAAAAAACTAATTTCTTAAAATATCTATTTTTATGTTTCAAAGAAGAAGAAATTTCATACATTAGAAGTTTGGAACGAAATGAGGCTGAGAAAATAATGACTGAAGTTTAATTTTTGTATGATCTAGGCCTTTAAGAAGCAAAGTGAGTGCTCTCTGCTGACCCCCATCAGTAACACAGAGACAGACAGTCCTATATTTAAAATGGGCTTAAAGTAACCACTGACAGCTATAGCTTCTCTATAAGTATCAGAGCCTATGATCTAGACACACACACCAAGTAAAAAGAAACCTCCATCTGTCATCAGAGAGAAGCCAGTGTTCATAAACTAATTATAAAGAATTGTGTCAGTGTCTGTGCTTTGACCTTTTATAGAAACCTCATTCATTTTATATACATTTAGGCTTGAAATGAGACAAATCTGCCTGTGGGCTAATAAAACATATAGAACATACAAAAGCAGCACATTTATCCTCCGAAAACAAGTCCAATTTAATTATTCAGTTTAGCGGTTATTATACAAAAACATCTGACAGTAGACTGCCGCAACTGACATAACAGACCATTTGAGAATTCCTCGCCCTACCTTTGGCGGTCAGGTCTAGCAGGACGGGGTCACTGTTGGACCTGCGGAGGCGAGGTTTGTGAGGTTTTCTGCTGGAGGAGACTGTGCTGTGAGGCTGCCTGGACTGTGCTGGGGGTGTGGGGCTCAATATGGCCGTCTGACGGCACCTGTCTGAATAAAACACGCAAACAAATGACATAAAACATGTTAACATTTTAGGGCTTTTAAGCCTGGGTCATGCTAAATCCCGGGTAAACGGAATCTTGCTTCTTGTTTCACACTGCTCACACTGTCAATAATCTCAACAGAGGGGGACCCGAATCAAGGAGCTGTACAAGGGGCCCAGAATCCCTAGCAGCACCCCTGCTGCTGACTGTCCTAACAAGTTTTTCCTGAACTTGATTTGGACTTTCCTGAAAATAATAATAATAATAAGGTAAGAATAAAAAATGGTAAGAATAAAACAGTCTCTTCTTCAATCCAATTCATGTGTTTCCTGTCACCATTTGACATTTTTCCCCCAAATGCTGAAGTGACTGTTATTACAATGTGCCGTGTTTCTGTGACGGCCCAAAGCATGTGAATATGTGGCATGCGATTGGTTGTCTGTTGCTAAACATCTAGGTGTAACATTCTAACACAGCATCTCCAGAGCAGGGTTTCAAAAACCTTTAGTACAGTACAGTACACTGTAAAAAGCTTTTTTTTGTACTGAAGTCTTTTTCTTGTCTATTCATGTCTGTCCTATATCAGCAACTGCTAGGTCAAATCTATATAGTCAACAAGAGTCAGCAACATCTTAAGAAATGTGCTGTCTAAATTAAGAGATGTTACCTCATGTTACTTCATAATGAACAACATATATTTATGTCTATATGTACTACCATTTGGAGTCAGTATGATGTTTTAATGTTTTTAAAAGAAGTCTCTTATGCTCACCAAGTCTGCATTTTTTTTATTAAAAATACAGTAAAAGTAATATTGTGAAATATTATTACAATTTAAAATAACTTTTTTTTCTATTGTAATATATTTTAAAATGTATTTTATTTTTGTGATGGCAGTCATTACTCCAGTCTTCAGTGTCACATGATCCTTCAGAAATCATTCAAAAATGCTTATTTGGTAAGCAGTAATATTTCTTATTATTATCAGTGTACATTTTTTTCAGTACTCCAAAGAACAGCATTTATTTAAAATAGAAATCTTTTGTAATATTATATATGTTTTTACTGTCACTTTAGGTCCATTTATTGCATCTTTGTTGAATAAAATTTTAATTTCTTTAAAAAAATGTATATGTCTGACCGCAATCTTCGGTATGGTTGTTTTCACATTAAAAATGTAGGATCAAAACCTGGTAATGACCAAATTATCAGATTTTAAAAAATCTAAAAAGTTGAAAAAGTTGCACGAACATCAGGTTTGACACAAACTTGTGGAATTCATGCAGTTCAAAGTGCTTTCATTAAAGCATAATTTTTGAATTCAGCATTTCAAATTGTTATGCTGATAATATAATTGATATATTGTGTTGAATCGAATCGAAATCGGATTCCACTGCATCATAACAGGGGTGAATCGTATCGCATCAGTAGCTGTTTCATATGTATCTTTAATGTAATGTGTCACTGGCTATGCATCGAGATGCGCATTGCATCGGTTATGGAGATGCACATACATCATTAAAAACATGCAGGACTGTGCTATCTTTGAAAGTGCTGAAGGATACAGACAGCTAAAAAAAGAAAAATAAATCCCTCACTGAGGAACACTGGAGATACAACTGACACCACTAAAATACATTTCTTTTAATACACAGATGACATAATTTTGGACGAGTACAGTGAAATGCTGTAAGCATCTTGATTAAATATAGAGTACCAGAGGCAAAAGGTTCATTTAAGCCGTGTCAATGACACATTTCATGTAGGCCTAAGTGGCAGCTCCATTTTCTAATTCCAGATCCCATATGGGAATTGTCTATTTGTTTGTTTTCTATTTGAAGTGTCTTTTTTTCTATGTTAAAATACTTTCTCCTGTCCTGGTTTAATGTGCAAAAACAACTGTAAGTGTTAAATGTCGATTTTTATCAATACTGCTCCTCTCCACAGGCCTATACGTAAGAATACAAGTGGTTCATACCATCACTGGGCGTCTCTGCCTCTGCACTCTCTGTCAGGACCTCAGTCAGATCGGTCATTTGCACCTCAGTATTCTGGGCCTGATATAAATACAGAGGGTGAGTGAGCGGACGAGGACTGTATTTGATTGAGCTGTTGCAAGTGTAAGCCTGGTAGACCAGGAGCCTGTACCATGAAGGCGGATTAGCTGGCTAGCCAGGTAAGTTTCAGTTTAGTTTGTACCAATCCTGGGTTTTAGGTACCAGGAAAGTGGCTTGGCTTTTAGCGGCTTTCATTGCCATAGTAAATTACACTCCACGGCTAACCTGCTCCAGGGCAGGTTATGTTCTGAGTTAGAGAACTCAAACTGAAATTGGACCAATCAGATGTGAACAAAGTGACACATGTCTGACACAGAAAGTCACTCCCCCAGTTTCTCTTGCTCCAAATTAAAGGTCACTAGTACTGAAAAAACAAAAAAAAAAGGTCTGGCTTTAATGAAAATTACTTCGAGATATTTTATATGATTCATATTATTATTAATCCATTACACACAAGCAATTTTAGTTGAACAGTTATTATAAATCACTTATTTTAAATGAATATTAATATATACAGATCATGTAATATAAATGAGCTGTAGTATCAACAGATAACACTATTTTAAAAATGACTACATGTGACCTTACATGTTCGAGTCTCTATCACTATATATTTTCAAATGTATAAACTAACTTAACAAGTTTTACTTGTGACTGCACTGATAAAGCAAGATAATTTCTTTTATTTGTCCTCTTTCATGTTTCATATGACGTTTAAATTTGTCATATTCTTCAATCTCTTAACCTTTAGCAAAACCTTTAACCTTTAGTTTTGAATCTCGCTGGGTCTCTCGCGAGAAGTAAATCAAACTTGCTTTGTGTTGCAAGGCTCGTGATTGGCTGTTCGCCAGTGATGTCACACATTCATGTGCACACGCTCCACAAACTCAGGATCAAAGCCTGAGTTGACAAAGAAAATTGATGATCAGCATCATGGTACCAACAAAGCCGGATTGGTTTGGTTTTGTCAACTCAAAACTAATCCTGTAACTCTGAATTTTTTCATCTACCATCCTGGTACAGGCCCCAGGACACAGTGCTATGTTTGCTGATGCAAGGTCTAATTCACAAACAGAGTTGAAATGCTATCAGGAATAAATACTGCAAATGTGATGATCTAGATGATTATGCGATAGCAAATGGCATATAATAGCTGTATAAATCAGTACCTGTGCTGCTGGGTTTGATGCAACAGATTCATAAGGTGGAGGAGGGTCTAGAGGACAGAAGACCTCCACTCCTTTAATTCTGGCACCATATATATGAGGAAGAGGAATCACACCATCACCAAACATCCTGCCAAAACACACACATTTACATTGTAAGCAATGCACGAGAAGATATAATAACAGTAAACAGCTGCTTCTAGACAAACCCATTAGTGTTTGATCTGAACATCCAATGAAACAGCAGCATATGAGGCTTTCCCACACACAAACTTCAATCCTGTTTTACGTTGCCAAAACATTTTGGTTGCCTGCCAAACACTGAGCCACCCACCCACAAATCTGCTAAATCCTGCTGTATTTTTGTTTGAGTTCAAGGTCAAAGTGCAGGTTTTTGTGTGTGTGAGACAAACGTAAGCAAGCTATAGATCATGAAATGCTGGACAGATTTTATCACGAATATGTATATATTACCTTAAAGGGATAGTTCACCCAAAAATGAAAATTTGATGTTTATCTGCTTACCCCCAGGGCATCCAAGATGTAGGTGACTTTGTTTCTTCAGTAGAACACAAACGAAGATTTTTAACTCAAACCGTTGCAGTCTGTCAGTCATATAATGGCAGTCAATGGGTTCCAAACATTCCAAAGCTTTGAGAGTCAAAAAAAAAAACATACACAAGAGAAAACCAAATTAAACCCTGCGGCTCGTGACTATACATTGAGGTCTTTAGACACGAAACGATCGGTCTGGCGGCACGCGCCGGATGTTGTGAATGAACTCAGGACAGTCTGACATTGCAGCGTATCAGAGGTAAAAAATAATATAAATACTGTTCAGTTTCTTGCACAGACTGATCGTTTCGTGTCTAAAGACCTCAATGTATAGTCACGAGCCGCAGAGTTTAATTTGGTTTTGTCTGTGTATGTTTTTTTTTTGACTCTCAAAGCTTTGGAACGTTTGCAACCCATTGACTGCCATTATATGACTGACAGACTGCAACGGTTTGAGTTAAAAATCTTCGTTTTTGTTCTACTGAAGAAACAAAGTCACCTTCATCTTGGACGCCCTGGGGGTAAGCAGATAAACATCAAATTTTCATTTTTGGGTGAACTATCCCTTTAATAGTTATGTTTACCTGATAATTCGGAATTGAAGAGAAACCTAGCTTATATATACACACTATCAATTAAAAGTTTGGAGCCAGAAATATTTATTTATTTATTTATTTATTTATTTATTTGAATGCATAAAAATTCAGCTTTGCCATCACAGGAATAACTTGCATTTTACAATATATTAAACTAGAAAACAGTTCATTTAAACTTTAGTAACATTTGACAATATTACTGTTTTTACTGCATCAAATAAATACAGGCTTGGTGAGCATAAGAGTTTTCTTAATCATTAAAAATGTTGCCAACCCCAAACGTTTTAATTATTTTTATGATATATATTTTATATTTAATAATGATTATTTTAAATGTTCACATTTCATTTATTTATAATAATTTTCATTTATTATAATATTATAATAGGTTATAATAGGTTTCATTTATTGTAATCATTTATTATAGTTTTGAAATTCATGGAATAAAAAGTATATTTTAAATTATTTAAAATATTTATTCAAGTTAAACTCAATACAGTCAGGTAGATTCAGTTATAATAATTAAATTAAATCATATTTTTACTTGAATATCCAGTTCATTTAGACAATACCACATTTTAGGTAATCTAGGTAATCTAGGTGATTTAGGTAATCTAGGTGCTGTGTAACTATAAGTAAAGAGGGCTTGTGCGTCATACCTGCGAGCCAGGCGTGGGGTGTAAGAGTAGAAGGTGGAGAAGTATGAAGGAGGAGGTGCAGGAGCGACAAATTCATCAGGGTCAGGAAGATGAGTCTGCTCCTCCACTTCCTCTGGAACAGGCCTGGCCTCTTCCTGCCAAAGACGATCATAATCACACCACTATTAGTAATCGACCAGGCCAGAGAGACATCAGACACTTCTGAGCTGCTCACAACATGTCTAAATAGCCTTATAATCTATGCCACACATTGACCAAGAACTAAATCATTAAAATACATTATTTATCTTCCCATATTTTCCGTGATATGATTTCTCACCATGCAGGGCCGTCTGGTTGAGAAGATCTGGAGATATCTGAGTGCAGCAGCAACCAGACACACAGCTGTGGCCAAAGCATTCAGTGCACACAATGCAAACAGCACTTTCTGAAAGAGAGAGAACTCTACAACATTCAAATCGACTGCTAGTAAATAAAACGTATTCAAGCATGAATATATTCCTCTCCAGTATTAGGAAGGTTACTTTAGAAAAGTAATAGATTACAGATTACAAGTTACTCTATTTAAAATGTAGTAGGTAGTGTAACTATTTCAGTTACTTTATTAGAGTAATGTAACTGATTACTTTTTGATTACTTTTCTAAATTTCTAATGTTTTCAACTGTTAATCATTTTCATGCATTTAAACCAGGCAGGGTTAACCTCACTGTAGTGCTCAAAACAAATTTGTCATCAATTGAATTAAGATTATAATATTTTAATTTTAAAACGCAGCCACCACAAAATCAGACTTACTTTGAGATCATTCTGAGGTTAAATACACATTTAAAAAGATAACAAGATATAGTTTAATAGCTATGATGCAAAATCAAACGCTGTCTGTCTATCTGTTTCTATCTACTAACTGTCTGTCAATTTGTCTTTCTCTCTATCAACTAAGTAGAAGCGTAATAATAATTTAATATAAAATGAACACACCTTGAGCAGGATTCTCATTGTGCCACATGCATGACCTGCGTAGATCTTAATCAACTTGTCCTCTTGGCACTGAGTGCTTGGAATCTCTGAACAACAGTAACAGAGATCATCCGACTCATTCTGAAACACAGTAACACATTTATTATGTTTGTTTCATAATAACATCTGATGACATGGTAATACTAATACTTAAAGAACTGCCTGGATTCAAAGTATGAGACTGAGGATGAAGTTTCCAGGCACCTTTCTACATTTGTCTTTTTAAGCGGTCTGGCGCTGCATGTGATAATAGCTCAAAGATATGAGGTCACCAATATGGCAGGGACATTTTGCATGACAAGTGTAAATGATGAAAGAGCAGCCTTCAGACACTGGAAATGACAGCAACCCAAAAACCACATCAAATCCAAGAAAAACTGGAACCTGCTTTGCCTCTCAAATTCAAGGCTCTCTTTGACTTGGACAAACTTCATTCCTCTGAACAGATGGTCTGTACAGATGTGCTTTTTTCCATTGTCTGTTACTAATACATACATCAACCAAGTAGCACATCAGCCTGTGTTATTGTTTCGATTACACTCTTGAAGAAAGTTTTAGTAGTGCTTGTACGTGCAGTGCGTGGGTGTTTGGCAGAGTGTTGCAATGAGGATGCTATGTAGCTGCTTACAAGTATGTAGTTGGTCTAAGTAAAAAGCGCCCAGCCACAAGCCTCTATTCTAGAAAATCATATTTTCCACACAATTTGAGTTATAATTCATGCCTGTAACATAAATGTTGCAGGCTTTATAAACTAATGCCACTTATTATTCTTTGCAAACTGTAACACTATACAATGAATGTTATTAGTGTATATAAATGTATGTATATGTATTAATAAGGTTTGTTTATATTTTGCATCTAGGTTCATGAATTACAGTCGTCAATACATGAGTCATCTGGCAAGTTATTATTGATGTTATTATCTCTACCACAGCACATGTCCAAATGCACAGATTCCTCACCAGCTGGCAGTTAATGGTACTGGAGACCAGCTGAGCCCCCTGACAGCAGAGGATGAAGCCTGCCAGGTTTAGCAGGATACAGACCACTGACAGCAATACAAACAGATTTACCTGTGTGAGAGAAATGAGAGAAATGATGAAACGAGGTAAAGGTACAGAGCAAGATCAATACTGGTCAGTCATAATATTAGCACTCAAATCTGAAATTAAAAAAATGACACTTACACTACTGTTTAAAGTTTGGGTTCGATGAAATTTGTTAATGTTTTTAAAGTAGTCTCTTATGTTCACCAAGGCTGCATTTATTTGATCAAAAATACAGTAAAAACAGCAATATTGTGAAATTTTATTAGAACTCATAAAATAAGTATTTTCTAGTTTAATATATTTTAAAATGTAATTTATTCTTGCGATGGCAAAGCTGAATTTTTTTTTTCAATCTTCAGTATCACATGATCTTGCAGAAATCATTCTAATATGCTGATTTTGTGCTCAAGAAACATTTTATTATTATCATTTAATATTATATTCATAGGAAGTTCAAAAGAAGAGCATTCATTTGAAATAAAAATCTTTTCTAACATTATAAATGTCTTTTGCTCAATTTAATGCATCCTTGCTGAATTAAAAGTATTCATTTCTATCAAAAAATAAACAAATAAACCTTACTGACCCGAAACTTTTTAACTGTAGTGTATATAAATGGCAGTAGGCAGATGATGATGGTCGGCTTGAGACTTAATTAACAAGGTCTTAACTGAATGTCTGGTGGACACAGATCCTATTTAAAAGGTCTTTTAAGGGCCAAACAACTGCCCCTTTAGCATAAGGACATGAACATGCAGAAGATTACCTGGAAAACATATGTTCAAGACAATAGAGGACTGATTTGGTGTAGTAAACAACATCTAATTACTTTCAAGTAAAAATAAACTCATCTGCTTATTAAAATAGTAACATTAGTCTGCCGCCTTAAAGATCAGCAATCTTAGATTAAAACACACATACCAGCAGAAGCATTGGCCGCTTCCATGTGGTTAGTCCTATAATCCCAGAGAGGATGACCTGCAGAAAACAATCAGCAAACAGTTCAGCAAAGAGGCAAACACTCAAAGACAGATTAACTGATAATAAACCCATTATTACCCATCAGATGGTGTACACGCTCAAAATGGCCTTCAGCACGTTTAAATCCTGTTTTAATGACTCATCTCAGTCAAGTGTGTTGTCGGCCGAGCTGTCTGCAGCAGTCTCACTCAAATACCATTGTCCATACTCGGCTCCCTCTCATTTCCTCTAACCCTGCCACTTTCTGTCAATTAAACCAGCTGATGGGTTCTTGTGTTTAGCTCTTTTTTTCAGAAATAACAACATAAAGCATTTTACAACAGTGTGCGAGGTAACCTATAAAAAGTACATTTACATTTATGCATTTAGCAGACGCTTTTATCCAAAGCGACTTACATTGCATTCAAGTTACAGTTTTACATTTTATCAGCTCTTGCTTTCCCTGGGAATCGAACCCATGATCTTGGCATTTCTAGCGCCATGCTCTACTATTTGAGCTACAGGAAAGCTAAATTAACTGATTATATTCAAAGCAACAATATTCTGTAATCCACTGGTCCATTGTTAAATGTTTTCAGAGTTTGATTTTCTTCATCAGTAATGGAGTTCAACTTCAAAAGTATAAATAAACATTAGATTTTTTTTAACTAGCTGTTGTTTTGCATTTAGAGAGAGGTATGCATAATATGGCAGCTTTACTTATAAACAGTATCTCACTATAGAGCGTTAGGCAGTAAAAGAGATTCACACTTAACCATGACTTCACTGACCAGTTCACTCAACTCCTGCCAATGACCACAAATATTAACCATACACGTGAGAAATAATATTGTAAACTGCACTTTTGAAAATAAGTTTGGCCAGATTCAACTAAGGACGTTTCTAAATATCTAGAAACGTAAGAAGAAACTGGAGAATCTCAAGATGTTTAAGGTATTAAAAGTTAAAACAATCCAGTTCGCTGTGGATAATAGCTAAATGCATGAATGCCAATGTAAAATGTAAACAAGCTTAAACGTCTGGTGACTATGCCAGGATCAAACTAATCATTAATGTCATATTGACTAATAAATCTGATTTTAAGTCTTTTGTGTGTGTGTGAGTGTGATTAAATGATTAATCATCATTCACTGAAATCTGGTTACTGGATTGGATATTACACCCCACTGTAAAACTACATACTGTAAAAATGTATAACTGTAAACTATTTACTGTAAAAATGTTAATCCTAAATATGTGCTTCATGTGGTAACATCTGGTCAAATAATTATTTGATCAGATTAATTATTTGATCAGGTGTCAAATAATTAAATTTAATTTGATTGAATCAACCTAACTGCATTAGGTTACACCAGTAAAACTAATGGACAGACCAAGCAGAAATATTTCCTTGAGGCAACAACTGCATGGTACTTTTTAAAAGTGTAACTAACAACCTGGATAATAATTTACAACATATTGACAGATCATTATGGTTTATCATATAGTGCATTACTTGTAAACAACAGTGTCTGGTGTGCTCATATACTCTGAAATAGACTGAACTAAAAGTGCAGCACCACGTTTCTGTATCAGACTGCATTGGAAACACATTAGACCACAATAAAACTTCTCTATACCTGCTGGTTTGTAATGGACTGTTGACTCATACAGTGGCATATTAACAAGCATGCATTTTAATATCTGTAGCATGCATGTGTACCGTAAAATAAAAGCATTAGCACCTCTGATTATGGCCAGTAATATAATACTCACAGAAGATCCGGCCCAAAACGGACAGGAGTTTCTAATAGGGGGCGAGTTGCTAAGGGACAGAGCCCCGAAAGAGAGCGCCACCATGGAGCAGCCGAGAACCAGCTGCAGCAAGCCGAGGGAGAGCAGCGGGCGAGCGGGCAGCAGCGCCGGGATGAGCCGCGTCTGAGATCCAGACATGCGGGACGGAAGAGCGGACACACAGCGGCTGCGGCTTCTGTGAGAGGCGTCTGCGAGCTGATGGGCAAAACCAGCCCCCGATAATCTACAGCAGGATCCAGGCAGAACTACGGGCAGAGACATTGGAGACCCGCGAGCAGCCAAACAACAACAAAACACATTAAACGAGCACAGCGGCGCTCCCTCATTCTACTCTACGATTATTTCTTTAAACTGCCCGATCCGCGTTACTTCCATGGTCCTGTCGAGGTACTTCAGTGTTGGTTTTAAAATAACTAGGCTCTGTGACCTGCTGCTCGGGTTTGGTTTCACATTTTTTGGGCAGAGCGAGCGGTCAGGCGGGGGACGGAGGGAGGGACGGAGGGAGGACGCGTGGGAAGACACACACACACACACACCCCTCTCTGTTCCGCAAGTGTGAAGAAAGACACCATCAAGACGGTGAAATTATAATCTCATTTTTTGTGGTGAACGCTTAGCATAACGAGACATTTGTGTTGCGTAGTCTTTGATGCTTAAAAGACCACATTCACGCGCTCTTTGGTGCGTATCATTACTTAAGAGTGATAATCTACCTATAATAAATAAACAACTGAACACCAAAACAATGAAGTTACGTAGTTTCTTAAGAAAAAAAAAAAAAAAGACAATTTTGCATGACATAATGGAAATGCATGTTTGTACAATAAATACAAAACAAACTGCAGAATGATAAATCTTTGGTTGTAGCATAACAATTTTATCAAAAACATCTTCACTGGAGAACTTAAGAAATTACATTCAGAATTTTTTTATAGCCTAAAATTTTTCAGAGTAATAAAAATCTATCATTGTCTATACACGTGTTTCTACAGCACATAAAAAAACAACAAATGTTGACAAAACTGCAGTATAACAAAATTTAAAAAAAAACGTATTTGTAAAAAAAAAGTTACAGACAATACTAGATGACATTTATGTGACTATTTTAGCATAACTGTATGTCATTAAATAATATGTTAATATTATTAAACTATATTAAACCATATCATGTTTTTCAACAAAATTATACATAACTACCTTTAAATATAATACATATTAAATATTCATTTTGAATGTAATATATATATTTTAGGCCTACTGTATATTATAATGAATGCTTTATTTATATATTTATTAATATATTTGTATATTTTCCACAGTATTTAGTTTTATTTGTTTATTATAATTACATTATAATAACATGCAATGTCTGTTAGGCTATTATACTTTTTACCTTGTATGGCAAGGCAACTTTTCCTTTTTCGTTAAAATTAACATTTTTACATTTAATTGATTGATTTTGCGACATTGATTATCGTGACATTGCATATTTCTGATACACGTGGTCAAAGTCCGTTTTATGGCAAAGGCTTTTTTTTTTTCTTTTATGGTGCGGAAATCCAATAGGGGTGACGTATCACGAGCTAATTGGTTAGTTTGTTTCCAGCGCTGTAGTTGCTATGGTGACGATGGTGGCTTCATTGCGCCTGTTTGCAAACTACTAGCTAGCAAGTTAGGTAACTTTGGTCAAATCTTGTTGCAGATGCAAAAAAAACAATGATTTTACCTTAAATTTAAAACTGGTTGTACTTCCAATTTAATTTGTAGCGAAAGCTAATATCACAGTTATACAGGATGCTTTCTGGCTATCAAAATAAAGCTGATGACTAAACCACCTGCTGTCCACCATCGGAAGGATTTCGGCGCGCTGTTTCTCCACAACAAACATCTGTCTTACTATGTGAGTTTACAAGTTAATTT
Organism: Spinibarbus caldwelli; assembly: GCA_039654775.1. Taxonomy (NCBI): domain Eukaryota; kingdom Metazoa; phylum Chordata; class Actinopteri; order Cypriniformes; family Cyprinidae; genus Spinibarbus; species Spinibarbus caldwelli. Next base: position 19,840,886 of record CM077223.1, on the reverse strand, counting down.
GGTAAATATTATTCACTGCTTTCTTTTTTATGTCAATGACTATGTGTCAGCTAATAATAAACACAGAGTGGAAAGGATGCAGCGATATTGCGTCTTTTGGTAAAAGTCCAAAATTTGTTAATTCTACTGAATAACAACAAACAATGCAATTCATATAAATATACTTAATATTCAGATTTTTTGAATAAGCATCTAAAGGGAACCCTACAAGTGGAAATCAATCAGTTCAATAAATATAGGCCTGCTATGGATGGATAATTCACAAATACACTAAGAAATCAAAAGGTTTTTTTATTATTAGATCTACAGAATCAGAGAGGTCAGTTAAAGAAGTTGTCAGTCTTAGTGGATTTCTTACCTATTGTATTATACCTATAGTAGCTATCATCCTATAATAAAAGTAAAAATGTTTATTATTCATGTTTATTAGAACCATCACAAAATTATTGTCAGTACAACACAGTACAAAAGCAGTGTACACACCATACAAAACAATACACTATTGTTTTACAGTATATATATATATATATAATATAAATGAAATGGATATTGAAGACTGATAGACTGAGATTTCGAAAGTGCTGGAGTGCTAATGATATGTAGATATAGATGGATTATACACTTCAAGGCATACTCCACCCCAAAATGAAAATTTTGTCATTAATCACTTACCCCCATGTCGTTCCAAACCCGTAAAAGCTTCGTTCGTCCTCGGAACACAATTTAAGATATTTTGGATGAAAACCGGGAGGCTGTGACTGTCCAATTTAATTATACTGTCAAGGCACAGAAAAGTAGGAAAAACATCGTCAAAATAGTCCATCTGCTATCAGTGGTTCAATCTGAATTTTATGAAGCGACGAGAATACTTTTTGTACGCAAAGAAAATAAAAATAATGACTTTATTCAACAATTCGTCTCCTCTCTGTCTCGCTGTGCCAGCGTAGCGCCAGTTTGGAGATTATCCACTGAACGCAAGCAGCGTACGCTCTTCTGTATCAGCCGCAACACAAGGATACGTATTCTACGTGTATTTACGCTTTTGATTTGAACGAAAGTAGCGCATCCTTGTGTTGCGGCTGATACAGAAGAGCGTACGCTGCTTGACACAATATTTTTTTTACACTTTTGTGAATATTCACCTGTCAGGGTCTTTGAAAAAATGATGAAAGGCAAGATTTTTACTGTCACACTGATAGTTTTTGCAGTGGATTGTCGAACATTGCGTTTTTTTTATTCCACTTTGACCTCTCTTTCCTTGTTATTTGGTCTATTTCTGTGTATCTGTAATGTTGTCCAGCTGGAATTTTCAGTCCAAAATGGCGGCCGCGCTACTGAAGCGCCACCTAGCGGCTATTACCCAAAACGCATCAGAGTTTCGCCTCTTGGTCTTCTATACTCTTTAGCTGTGTCCGAAATCGCTCACTCACTCACTCATTCACTAATCCCTATATAGTGTATGGCAGTTGAGTGGACTATATCAGAAGGAGTGAACGAAGTGCAGTGAACGGATTCGGACGGTGAGGTTTACACTGCGTGTGAGACTTGTTGCAAAAACATCTTCGTCACATATGTACTTTTATATTTTAGAAAATAATATTAATAGCAATAACACTTAAAATGACTTTATATTGTAATCAGCTTTGTGGTTTCATTGATGGTATATTATTAATTTGTTTCGTAATGCTTATGTTCATAATCATTAAATACTATTAAAATACTGTCAACAACAATAAACTCACATTAACACGTTCATAATTTTGTGTATTTTTTGTTTGTAGTATCTTGAAACTCTTGAAAAAGCGTTTTTGCTCACAGATGACAATGGCCGTAGAGCGCCCTCAGGCGACCGTTAATTTGACATCAGAAGGAATACGCCACCAACGAACATTTTTAAATATACACCAAATTATCATTATTTATGTAAATTAAATGGCATCTCTCATTCAAACTCGCTTGCTCCTGCTCTCTCTTCCAGCTCGTCGGTTCTCCGCATTGGATTGTGGGAAATAGTGCTTCAGCGAGTGTACATCAGTTGTACACTCGAAATCAGAATGCATTGTGGGTAAAAAGTAGTGAACGAATGTAGGGAATGAAGTCGTTCACTCAGAATTCAGACAGCACTACAAAATGGCTGACACCCGATATAGTGCACTATATTGGCTACGTCCCAAAGCCTAGGCAGCTGACTTGCTGCCTCGCTGCCTTATCAGTCAATGACTTTGCAGGCAGCATTTTTGCACGGAGGCACCTCGTGAAACTGATTTCGGACAGGCTTCTGAGGCAGCGTAACGGTTTAATGATCTACAACAAAATAGAATGAGTTTTGGTGATAACTGAATGAATATTTAATTACTATAATACTGATTTCTCGCTAGAAATAATATCAAAAGTGCAAAAAGTTAGTCAGAAATATATATTTACACACAAACTGACCACCAAACGCAACTTTCAGACGCCATCTTTTTTTTTCTTTTTTTTTAGCTCAACCGTCACGGAATGGAACGCACAGGATTGTGGGATATCAAAGGCAGCGAAGGATACATCTATGCTGCCTTCAAAATTCGATCAGTAGAAGGTACCTCCGGAGACAGGAAGTGAAGCAGAATTTGGATTCGGACGTGCCTTGATGCCTTCCTGCCTTGGAATGCTGCCTCCGAAGGAAGCATTTTAGAGCTTTCGGACGCAGCCATAGTCTCGGCCATCCAAGAGCAGCTCCTATCTCTTTGAAACAATTTGAAACATCAAATTCTCCTAAACTGTTCACTAAGCTTACGATTAAATTTGATATTTGAAATCACCAAAGAAATCTGACAACAACTGTATCATAAATGCTGTTTATTTTGCTCAAATATCGTTATAAAAAGCTTATTTTTCAGGCTAGATCAGCCAGTGCGCATTCGCAGTCCTAAGCGCAAACGCTGACTGTTTTTATAGCAACCGGGACATCTGGCAGCTGCAGTGACGCGCTGACTTTCCCAATTAGCGATTGGTTCTTTGATTCAGAAGGCGGGGCTTCCTGCGATTGATCGGCCATATTGAGTGTTGCATTTTTCCCCATTCAAAACTATACGAGTGACACGTCTTGGGTATTCTATAGTCTTTGTTTTAACTTCTGCTTCTCTCAAGGAGTATTTCTTTACACTGTCTTCCGCTGGCGCTTGAACACACTTTCCTGTTTATCACAACAAATAGCCAAGCAAGCACAGACACTGACAAGGTACGCAATACAGTACGAGACCAAACGCGATTTCAGCAATTTCACATTATTTTCTATTACAGAAAAGAGCAGCTCATTACCAGTCATGACCAGGAGGTGGCGACATTGACTGAGAAACTTTGGTGTTTAGAGAATAATTCCACCAGTCTGGAGTTATTACAGTAAGTTCCCATCATGTATATATCCTCCCATCTAAATGGTTTTGCTTTTCATTCTGTCACTTTTTGATTAAAATGGTTGTGTTTCATGTTAAAGTTGGAAAAACCAGCTGAAAGTTTATCTTGTTTACACCAGAGAAAGATATGTAAGCTGGAGTCAGAGAAACAACAAGGTAATGAGATGAGTGTTCCAACTCCTTTTTGTGTTTACACCAAAACTGGAGAACTTGGATGATGGATGTTTCACATTAGCACTGTCTGACTGATGCATCTGGTATGCTTGATAGCCTTCATATGCGCAATGTGGCTGTACTCTACAATGAGAGAAGGGTTTGTTGGAACGTAATTGAGTTGGCTGCTGGTTCAGGTCGTTGGAGGAGGAGTTGGCTCAATCCCAGTCCGAGGCCAAGAAGACCGTGAGAGGAAGAGACCTCTCAGCTCAATTACATACACAACTCTGCCAACTTATAGTAATAAACAGCAATGTAGGTTACTTAAGACAAGTTTATGTTAGCTTTTTCTTTTCAGATTTTTCAGAAAAAAAAGAATATTAATAGCAACTGTTAGAGACATGTCAACGGGAAGTTGCTATTTTAATACTGTGTCTCTGTGACACTATCAAAACATTGATCAGTTTGTTTGTGCATCTAGACTAGCCCAAACACACCACAACATTGGTTCAACCAATGGCGTGAGATTTGGACAGGCTTATCTTTTTGACTGGCCAATGACAGGCAGAGGAGGGGTCAGTCTTTATTTTTGCATTTCCACTTGGGGACACTATTGGGCAAAGAAAAAAAATGTGTTAGCAACAGTAAAAGGTGCAAGTCAGTGGTCTTGATCAGAGGTTTTAACCTTATACTGATATACATTGGCAGCATCACACCAAAGCAAATGTTTTCATTACAGATGCCGTAGTAGAATCTCCTGTTGTGTACACTACTGTCCAAAAGATGTAAGGCCACATTGAAATGATCAGAAGTGATAGTAGAACATTTATAATGATACAAAATATTTATATTTCAAATGAATGCTGTTCATTTGAACTTTCTAGTCAATATAGAATCCTGATAAAAAATGTATCATGGTTGCCACAAAAACTTTAAACAGCATAGCCATTTTCTACATTCATAATAATGAGCTTCTTGTGAAAATAATAGTAATATTATCTTAGTAATAAGAAATAAATAATGTTTCTTGAGCAGAAATCAACATAGAGTGATTTCTGAAGGATGTTGTGACACTGAAAACAGGAGTAGAGGCTGCTGAAAATTCAGCTTTGCATGACAGAAATAAATTACATTTTAATATGTATTAAAATAGAAAGCAGCTATTTTAAATTGTAATAGTATTTCACAATATTTCTGTTTTTACTATATTTTTGGTTAAATAAATGCATCCTTGTTGAGTATAAGAGACTTCTTTCAAAAGCAAACAAAATCTTACCAACCCCAAACATTTGCATGGTAATCTATCTGTCAACCAAGATTTATTCTGTATAATATTCATCTCATGTGAGTGTGTGTAATTTTTGAATGTGATAGCATTATTTACTTCTTAAACTTTCTTCTTTTTACTGCACCTTTTAGTTCATTTGAGCTAACTCATTTTAAAGAATAGCATTTTCAAACTACATTATGTTTATTACACTTTTGAGGTGTTGGCAGAGACAGAACAGCATGAGTCTCTGGTCGAGCTGTCAGGTCTGCGCAGTCAGATGGAATTGATTTGAGATCAGCTTTAGCAAGCCAAGAGAGAGGCAGCTCAACTGCAGGTTGGCACAGCCTGTACCAGCCTCAGACTCCAACAGGAATAACTGCAATTGCATCTTGTATTACAGGACTTCATTGAGTTTGTTCAGAATGATGCAAAGAGGAATCACTGTTTCAAAACCATTGATAGATGTTGTTCATTTTTAACCTGACAAATGACTGTTGACATAAGGCGACATCATCTATACTCATATTGTTTCTAGCAGTGGTTTTGCTTTTTGCATCAAGTGCCTACCAAACAAAGCAGTTGTTTATCCCACAAAAGTAAACAAAAAGTTCCTTAAAATTAAAAAAATTATAAATATCACCATGAACTTAACATACTATAGGCATAAGATGCAAGAAGAGTTTTCTCCTCCCTTATAGGCTGATTTGTATTGGCATCCTAATTATGCACAATTATGTTGAAGGAATAGAAAAAAAATGCTGTAAATTTACTTATTCTCAGGCCATTCGAGATGTAGATGAGTGTCTTTCTTTATTGGAACAGATTTCGAGAAATTTAGCTTTACATCGCATACTAACCAATGGATCCTCAACAGTGAATGGGTGCCATCAGAATGAGAGTCCAAACAGCTGATAAAAAAACAATCCACAAGTAATCCAGTCTATCAACTAATGTCTTGTGAAGTGAGTTTTGCAAGAAACAAATCCATTATTAAGGTGTTTTAACTTTAAACTATCACTTCTGGCCAAAATACAAATCTATAATCCATAATACTGCTTTCTTCAGTGAAAAAGTCCATCCCCTGTTGTTATCCCACATCAAATACCACCCAACATATTTATTTAGATCTATTTTGCACTGTTTTCACTTATGCATATCTCTCCTCTGAGTCAGACATGATGACTTTTTTTTTTTTTTACTGGAGAAAGCAATATTATGGATAAAGGGCTAAAATAAGCATGTAGCTTTTTACCTCATGAGACTTTGATTGATTGACTGGAGTTGTGGATTACTTGTGGATTATTGTGATATTTTTATCGGCTGTTTGGATTCTTGTTCTGACAGCATGCATTCACTGCAACTTATCTACATCATGGATAACCTGAGGTTGAGTAAATTTTCAGCAAATTTTCATTTTTGGGTGAACTATTCCTTTAATTGCTTTTATTTGTCTTTGTCTAGATATCTGAAACCCTTTCGGAACAGACCTGAGAATGGCTGGTTCTTCAGAGAATGTAGGCAGAGTTTTTATTTTTATTTTTATTTTTTTGGGCTATCCGGTGCTTTCATTTCAGTTATGTTATGTGTATTTCAGTGGGAGAGATGTCATCTGCAGGCATTGCTGAAGCAGCATGAACTGCAGCAGGCCCATGTCCAGCTGGAAGAGGTTGAGGGCCTGCGGAAGGTCATGACGGCAAAGGCAGATGACAGGATGATGAGCGCAGAACTGGAAAATACCCTGCATATTATCTCAAATCACAGCTGCACTGTGGACATGCAACAGTATTTGACTAATCAGACTGAGCAGCTCAGAGGGGAGAATCAGCAACTGAAGGTGGGGAAATTTAGGGAGGAATCTTTTAGTAAAACTTAAAGATTATTCATATAACAACTAATTCACAATATAGGATACCTTAGCTATTAGGTAGTTTCTGTTCAAATATTAAAGGTAACATATAATGAAAATCTGACTTTCTGTGTTTAAGTGCTATAATCGGATCCCCGGTGCATCTACCAACCCAGAAAACACGAAAAAGAACAACCCAGTATTTTTATTTATTTATTTATTTATTTATTTATTTAGTTTTGTTTTAGTAAGCCTTTCTCTGCAAGCTTGTGAAAAAACGAGCTGCTCAGATTTCGCTCCCACTGTGACGTAGAAAGGGGTTCTTATAATATTACCGCCCCTTAATCTGCAAGTTTCCACCCACGGAGCAGCCATTGTGTTTTCGCAAGCGACAACGTTGTATCAGTTGTAATGCAATGGCGAAAGTTCGAGAAAAGCATGCTAACTCTTCTGTCTTTGGCTGCACTGTAGGGTGACCACCCTTCCCGCTTTACATTGTACCGCACAGCATTTTCACCCCTTGTCCCGCACGTTGCATATTGAGAAAATGTCCCGCATTTTCATCACTCTGTTGGTTTTTAATTGTCATATTACGAAAACATGCATGCATTCTTTTGCCTTTTTTTATTTATTCTTTCTGCGGCATATATTTCACCTATATTTAACATTGCTTTGTCATTTTTTTTAAATCCTATCCAGTGGTTGAAAAGAAAGCAGTAAACACGGTCATAAAGAGGCTGTGATGTTTGGCTATTGGTGTTTTCTGGAAGGGACTAAAGGACCAAGTATTTTTACGAGCTGAAAGGCAGAATACAATTGTTTTTATTAAGTTACACAGATATTATATAACAGTTTCAGGTTATGTTTTAGTGTTGGTAACAATTCACACATTGTGCCACACAAAATTAGCAACTGTCCCACATTTGGTTTGTTTGGTGGTAGTGGTCACCCTACTGCACTGACAGCCGCTTTCTGCACTCGTGCTTCGGATGTGTGCGCTCAGAAAACCCTATATCAGAAGCTTAAACTGATATGGCTTTAAAACGCATGATTCAGTGCGATAGACATGATAATCATACCCAAAAAGATGTTTTTTTTTAGCAAAGTATCTGAGGAACAAACTGTAAAGGCACAGCCCTATTCTGGAAAATGGGGTGGGGAGCAGCAGCTCATTTGCATTTAAAGAGACATGCACGAAAACAGCGTGTTTCTGCTTCCACTCAAAATAGGCAGTTTCAAAATGATATAATAAATGATCTGTGGGGTATTTTGAGCTGAAACTTCACAGACATATGCTGGGGACACCTGAGACTTATATTACATCTTGTAAAAAGGGGCATAATAGGTCTCCTATAAACTGATTATAGATTAAATAACCCCTTTCTTAGCCATTGTTGATGCTCAATGGCTGAAACAGGAAGAGCTATGAAGATATATTACACAATTATTTCCTTTGATCCAAGCTGAGTGTTTTATATTGCACTTATTCTCATAATTGTTTCTTGCATGTCATCTGTATACCGGTTGGTTTAACAGGCTGCATTGAGACAGGCAGAGCTCAGACTCAGCACAATGGAAAGAGAGAAGGCCTGTCAGCAGGCTGCGCTCTCAGAAAAGATCAGCAATGTTGATCAGCTTACTTTGGAGAAACAGCAGATGACCACTGAGCTGGGAGTGCGGCGTATGCAGCTTACCCAGCTGAAAGGTACAAACACAGATTCATCTAAATTCCAAACTGCATCACAAACTGCAGACTTGATATAAACTGACTTTAAAGTGCATGTTGAACAAGTACAGTGTCCTTAAAAACTTGAACATGTAATTCTTGCTTTTATTGTATTGTATTGTAATTGTATACATTATTTGGAAGAAATAAAAACTTAAAGCAAATGTCATCTGGGTCAGTGACATATAACATTCATATTATCCACAATTAAGAAAAAGAAAATTATTTTTAAGGAAAGTATCATTTTTAAAAAATTTGGTGTAACAATCAAATAAAAAGTAATAACATATTCCTTACACCCTGAATACATGTGAGTGAATAAAAAAATGATTTTAGTTTTTTTTTGCAGTAACATTTTTCAAGGTAAATTTTTTAACAAGTCTCATAAATTATCAATTCATAGAAGGTTTAGGTTAGTGGCTACACTTTTACAACCTGAACTAACTTGCCTTTAAAAAGCTCAAATCATCTGATATTTCTATTAAAAATAAATTATATTCTTTTGGAACTATTTATCATCAATCAATCTATCTAATTTTCCACAAACAAATATTAAGCATCTTCAACATTCATAATAAGAAAATGACTTGAGCAACAAATCAACAACATATTAGAATAATTTTTGAAAGGTCATGTGACACTGAAGACTGGAGTAATGGCTGCTGAAAATTCAGCTTTCTCATCACAGAAATAAATTATATTTTAAAATATAATGAAGCAGTAAACAGTTATTTTAAAATGTAATAATATTTAGCAGTATTACTGTTTTACTATATTTTAAATAGTGAAAAAAATGATGCAAACTTGGTGAGCAGAAGAGACTTCTTTCAAATACATAAAAAAAACTTACCTAATCTTACTGAACAGTGGTGAATATTTTCTAAGAATTAATAATAAAAAGTTATCCCACACTACTTAATAAGGTTTTCTTTTCAAGAATTTCATTCTTTTAATGAGGCTTTTTTTGTCAGTATCACCCTGACTTTTTTTGCTTTGTCCCCCAAAAACTCATCAGAGGGACAGGAAACTTTGAAAGAGCTGCTTGGCGGTAAGACCTATGAGCTGGAACAAGAGAAGCTGAAACTCAAGACCCAGCTGAAGACTGTACGGGCTGAGCTCAACCAGGCAAACAGTTCCTTGAGAACACTGGAGGGAGCTGATGGTCATGGTACTGTACATACACGCACAGAAATGCCTTGTTTTAAATGAAAAATTATCAATTCTTTTAGCTGAGCACTGCGATTTGCACTCAGTAACCTCACAGGACTGGCCCCTGAGATCAAAGCTTGGAGAAAAAATTTCAGGAAAGTCCTAATTACGCTCAAAAACAATTATACCCATTCATAGCACTGCTGATATTTAAAGTGAGGAAGTTTTTACACCGTCTGCAGTGTTACCCCAGGAAAAACCAGAACTAGGCCAAGCGCATATAAAATAAATGGCGGAAGACCACACCCTACGTTACTGGATTCATTTACATTCTTTAGAGAGAGCCAGTGTGTGGCCATCGTTTTGTTGTTCTGCGTTCTGAATAATGGCAGGAAGACGGCATACTGAGATTATAGATCTTGTCCATGCCCTCCTGCTGTTATCCCACTATGTATTTTTCCATTACTTAATCTGCATAAAGTATAGCATTTGAACATTTCTACAATGTTCTCATCTGTTTGTCATCAGTGTATTGAGACATTGTTAAAGAACACTTGTTCTCGCTGTGTGCCGTGGTTGTGGGCCGTTACATAATGTAGCTATGATTTCTTAGGTCTGACCTCTGTAACCCTCCATTGTTTCATTTTGTCCTATTCAATCGTGAGAGGGACTGAATGGGAAAATGGTCTCATATGACGTAAGTTTCAGTTCATTGGTTCACTGGACAAAGTGTTTTTTGAAAAGCAGACAATGCATTAATAGTATAGTTCAAGTTATTCTCTTGTGAACATGTGATGCAGCTAACATAACAACCTGAGTTCATTCACTTTGAATGTCAGGCATTTCACAGATAGGGCAACACCTCACTGAACATAATATTCCTTTTTCTGACAGGACAATGAAGAATAATTTTTCAGAGAGTTTTGTTTGTGCTACTTACCACGGTTGAACTGATTGAAGAGTGTTTTATATGTATTTCAGGTCTTAAGATTGCTCTGGGAATGCAGAAACAGATCACTGCTAAAAGAGAGCAGACTGATTTCCTGCAAAGCCGAATTCAGCTGCTGGAGGAGACCGTAGAGAAGCTCAAGATGGTGGGGTGCATCACTAACAATCACTAACCTTTCCAACTCTCACAATACCACCTTGTTAATAATTAGTGTGTCTATGCGATCAATGGTGAACGAAATACACAAATCAAGTACTTGAGATACGATAAAATATTACTCCAGTAAAAGAATTAATTTTCAGTTTTACATGAGTAAAAGTGTACTTGATTTTTAATGTACTTTGTTATTAAAAGAAAAAGGTACGAATCAGTGAACCATGTTCGTTATTTATTCTAGCCAGCTGTTATTTGTTACCATAACTACTTATACACCATTAAAATTTTAAAACTTATAAAATATACTGTAAATTACTGATAATTCAGTTGTGCAAACAAATTAAATTATATAAATGAAATGGTTTTAGTGTTTTAAAAATTACTGTACAGTTCGTGAATGAATTGTTCAGTGTGACTGGTGAATTAAACCAGCTCATTGAAAAGAAACAGCTTGTTCACGAATCTGACATCGCTCTTGGAGGTGGCAATTTATTTGATTCAAAATAACAAGGAATGATATGTTTTTATGAAATGTGGAGTAAACATACAATATTATGCTTCGGAATGTAGTGAAGTAAGTATAAAAGTTTCCCAAAATAAAAATTTTCTGATCAAGTACAGATACATGGAAAAAGTACTTAAGTACAGTAATGAAAAATAAAAAATACTTCTTTACTGTCCACCACAATGTTAAAAAAGGTGTCCAGACCCAAACTGTTCAAGCTGCTAGTAAAATTTGGAGATTAAATTACAGACAGTTTGGAAAAATCACTAAGGTACATGGAACACATCTGATATGATTATGTTCAGATAAAAAAAGTAAAATGAGTTTTGGAGTTTCAGCCTAATGGTGTCTGCATTCTAAAAATGGCACCCTTTAAATTTTTATTTATTGATTTTTAATCAAACAGGAGACTGAAAGTGTCCTTAAGCTTGAGACCAAGGGAAATCATTTTATTGACCATCAAGCACTTTTCTATTTTAAGAAAAACACTGTCAGGGATTCCCCTCTGCATCACCAAAATGCATGAAATATTTATAGGTGAGGATCATCAGAAAGACAGTAGGAAATATGGCCTGAATGTAGGTGTAACTTGAACTGTATGCTTGTTAGAAATTATTTTGATTTTGAAATCATCTCAGAGAGACTAGGCAAATCACTGTTTTAATTGTTATAAGTGTATTTGTGTGTCTTAGGAGAAGCACCGTCAGGCATTACTGGTTATGACGCAGACACAAGAGCTACTGTCAGAGAGGGAGAGCAGGAGAAGGCTGGAGTCTGAAGTGGAGGCTCTGTGCAAACAAGAGCAGGAGCTCAAACGCAAAGCTGAGAGACTGGAAGCAGCTTTATACAAGGTGTTCGATGGTCTTCTTATTAAACAGATGATTATTTCAATACAACATTACTGAACAGATGTTCTATATAACCGACACTGTAAACCATAACATTATAATATATAATGTACAGATGTCTGACAGTTTTGCTGAATGCCAAGAATTTATTCAGAAGCAGGAACAGGAGCTTATGAGGCTGAAACTGCAGCACGCATTAGATATAAAGGTAAAAATATACACATATTTACTGTAGTAGTAATTATTTTATGTCATCTTCCGTTCAAACTTTATTCTCTTGCTGTTATGTTTTTGGTTAGGAATTGCAAAGCCAGAACTGGCGTAACGTCTCCAGGTCCCTAGTCATCAGCCGTACCCTACAGACTCATCTTCCCCTCACTCAGCATAACATTAATGGCCTAATGGAGGTATGAAAAAAAGCCCTGCTAACCACCCACACACTTAAATATCTGAACTGACAGGATGTGCTGGAACAGATCTCCCTCTGGAATCTTTCTAGATGAGAGTCTCTGACCCCACTGAGGAGCTGAAGAGTTTAAGAGAGCTGCGTGGTGGGATTGCTGAAGAGCAAGGACCACACACTACCTTAAACTCCAGGAGGAGACCTGAGGAAGACCACAAATCTAGACAGTGAGAGTCTCATTCACAAAAAGCCATTATAGAGGAAAGCACCTTAGGGAAGGCTACATCAGTAGAGTTTTGTAAGGCACTAAAGTGTTATTTATCATTTTCTTTTTGCAGATCTGCAAGAACTAGAGGTACTGAAAGTACCACAAGGTCAATTGGGGGAATAAACCGTTACAGGTAAGAGAAAAAAATGCATTTGCAAGTTGACTACAAGTGACATCTAACCACACATGTATGGATGCTTGATGTTCAAGAAGCTGCTTTGCCTCAGTGAAGCCATTTTGTAACATTTAAGTGCTTCTCGGTAGTGATTTATGCTTGTTCTCCACTCTCTGAGTCAAGAGTTAGTGAGACACATTTAATGCATGTGCTGCTTGTGTTGCATGTGTGCTTTGATGCAGTGAGCCAGGATCCTTCAGAACTGCTGAACCTAATAAGCACGATAACAACAGCCCTTTATCAGCTGACAGTGAGTCTCTGTGCTGCTACACTGATCAGTGGTGAAAAAAATTATTAACTGATCCCTTCTAATTTGGAAAAATGCATAAATGTCTCGTTTAACAGATAATGCAGTAAACCTTGCGACAGGACGCAGGTCTCCTGTGCACCTTCTCCTCACTTCTGATCTTCCCGCTGACAGAAACTATTGGCTGAAGATTGAGCGCCCTGCCAACGCTAATCAGATATGTGAGCTTCACTTCACATCAAACACAATTAGAGCCGTTTTATGAAATTCAAATAGATAAATGGTGCCTGCAGGATTATTTGTTTAACAATGCCAGTAAGCCAATGATTTAATTTGTTTATTGTATGTTGTAAATCATAGTGAGTGATTAATTGGTTATAAAGCTGGAGTTTTATTGGTCTTTTATCAGCTGCCAGCAATCAAGATGAGCTCACAGGACAGGCATCTCAGAAAATCAAGTTGGACAGGCCGTAGAAACTACTGGAGGATTACAACTGAAGGATGATGGTCAGAATGACACTGTTTTTGTTTTAGTCTCAATAGGTGTCTGACTTTGACTGAGGCTGGCCTTACTGATGACGAAACTTGACATTTGTATTCTGGGGAGGAGTTGAAAATGGAGTTGTCAAAGCAGACATATAGTGACACACACTGTTTCCTTTTTTTCATTGCAAATAAAATGGATTAGATGTAATATTTGTCAGCTAAACAGACATTTGAATTTTAAGGGCCAGATTTACTAAACAGGGCATATTATCGTTAGAGCGCAATTCCATAAAAGCGCCTACGGAAGGGGAAAATTCTTTGTGTGATTTACTGACAATGTGCACATTAAAGAACACAGACACAGCCAGATCATTTCCATAATGACCAGCGCAATCTACCAAGAGCAGCTCAAATTAGCACCTGCTTTAAGACATGCTTTTTTTTGGGCGTTAAATAATGGTGCAAATACCAGTAATTTGACGAGCGCAAACGTTAGTAAATCGCGTTCTGTGATTCATTTTAATACTCTCCTCCGATAAATTTTGCGTTAGAAAGGTGAGCTCCTACAAATGCATGTTCAATAAGGTCAGGTGCAAAAATAACTGTGTCCACGCCTTTTCAGTGCTAATTCTTCACTGCGCGTCTTTAGTAAATCCTGACAGTGCAATTTTAACGCCAAAAGACGGTTTGCACTGGTGCAAGCTGTTAGTAAATCTGGCCCTAAATGTAGAAACCAAAACATTTTTATGCACTGCTTAATACAGCCCCTGTATGTACAAAAAAAACGTTCATAACATGCCAATGTTATTAAATTGTTGCAATTATTGTCATCGGATCTCATACAGCTGCTCTGGAGAAGCTGCGCTGACTGAGCCAGGCGGCTGGTGTTGAATGGTGTTGCAGTACTTTGATGCCATATGTAACCCTGCGGTACTTCAATGCCATACTTAAGGACACAGTGACATTTCTAACCAGCATGCACCGCTTGAAGTCAGAAGCCAGTCACTCTGTACTAACCATTGAACCTTCGCTAGGCCCAGTCTTTTGTTGTCATCTACCATTATTAAAGGCCCACTGAAATGCTTTGAAATGTGCAGCATTTAGAATCATTAGAATAATTTCCAATCAATTTTTACCATTTTATGAGCACATTTTCCTGCTGATGCTGTTCACAGACAAGCTTGTCCAAGATAGCAGTAGTAGCTAAGTGAGGCAGAGCTTAGTAACAGGAAAATTGTGCCCATAATGAAGGTCTGTAGATGTTACAGTGGTATATATTATAAGAAAAGAGGACTTCTAAAACCAAATAATTAGTTTTTATTAAAGAATGAAATTTTTCCAATGAAATTTTCTGCCTGAAAGCACAATGTAGAACTGCAAGTGCAGCTCATTAGCATGGCAGAATGCGTGAGAGCAGACTTCAGGCTGTTTACCTAAAATTCCTTAGAAAGCCCTTGTAATTCCCACCAGGATGCTGAGAACACGGTGTTTGTTTTTCAGTGAACATTTTATGAATGAATGAGGAAAACTAGAGGAAGAGAGAACCATGCCAGATACGCCCTAGTTTTATTTTTTTGATCATAAAATAACATAATACAGAAATCTTGGGGGTAAAATGTTTCTGTAATCTCAAAAAATTGTAGGCTGGGGAACTGCACTCAGCAGCTGATCCATGAATGTGTGAAGTGATGTTCAATAAAACAACATAAGGGAATATTATTTAAAGAGTTTAATGGACAGCTCTCCCTGTAGATGATGAGGATGTGGAGCCTGCGGTGTTTGAAGCTCTGATCCTGTTCTTCTGTTCATTCTCAGAGAAGATAGTGCTGAGAAACTACATGAATAAATGGGACACGAATAAAATAATTTTTTATTATATAATTAACAATAATATGTTTAATTACAAGGAACTTAATTCAAATTTAAACTCATAAAATATCTAGTTGAATGTGAACACAGCACTCTTTTGCATTACCCTCGGCATTCTCACTCCCTTGTTGATAATGAACTCTCTGAATGCCTGAATGCCATGAATCTGCTTCAGCTCCTCATCCTAGATGACAGGAAAATATGAATGGAACTCAAAACAACTAAACAGAGATCGGACTGGTTTGTCTCATCATCAGCTGTCACATTATTTGCTCCTATAAAAGTCACCTTCTCACTCAGCTGTTCCTCAAAGTCCAGGCTTCCTGTGATATCTGCCAGGGCTCTTAGAGGCTCATTGGCAGCCTGGGGTCGCTTGGGTTTATAGACCTGTCATACAAACATAGACAAGACTTATTGATCCACAGTTTTGGGTAAACAACACAAAATTTAAATGTTAAGGACCAAAACATTGTCCCCAACCTGATTTAACTCTTCTGCGTCTTTATGGTGTCCCTCCACAGAGCTGGAGAGTTTTGCTGGAGTCTGATTAGGATGAGTCTTGTTAATAGGTAAGGTCAATGAGGGTGTCTTTTCATAGTCACTCTTAAACAGATCCAAGATGTTTGACTCTGTCAAATCACTGGTCTCTCCACCCTGAGATAACAGGTTAAATAGCATTTTAGGCTTCATATCTGATCTGTGTATTTTAATGTGTACATGAAGAAATATTACCAGTGAAGTAATCCATTCACAGAAGAGCTTGGTAATCAAATGCTTTTCATCTTCTTGCGATACTGAGTGCAGGTGTTTAACACTCGCCGTTTCATCTTCGACACCCAAAGTTTCTTTGAGTTTCTGCCATTTATAAGGATTTCTTGGTCTGGCCTCTTTACATTTCTCCTTTTGTGGTCTTGGGAAATGTAAGTATCAGGAATGGTATTAATATATATATATATATATATATAAAATACATGTACTTGTGTAATTTCTGACCACCCACCAAAATAAATTTGCCATTAAAATAGGAATACTGTTTTTAACCTAATATGGTGACCTGTCTCATCCCTTTGGAATGGGATCAGAACCAAAACCAGAAACATATGCTCAAAAGAAGAAAGGAAAATCACTTGATGGTGATGGATGGTTTTATAGTCTCCTCAGTTGAGATTTCACATTGTGCTCTGCTTTCTTCTAGAAGCTCCATTTTCTTTGTTGGAGAGGTTATAGACGATTCTGCCTTCATGCACATATCAGGATCCAGGACTGACAACACCTGATCAAATAGCTATTGAAAAAGTTGAATACATTTGAATGCATTTTGTATACTGTACAAAGACTCAATGCCATTGGCAGAGAGCCACTCCGAAGGCCTCTGATTGGTTAAATATGCACAGTTCTGATTCATTTATCTGTTTGGGCTGTCAGAAATGTGTTTGTCAAAATGAGGCCTGCTTTGGTGATCTTTATCAGCTAATAGGGTTTTATAAGTAGTATTTAAAAAAAACAAAATACTAACAGCAACTTTAACATGAGTTGAAATGTATTCACATGCAGTAAATAATTGAATCATGTTGACTACAATTAAATGTGGTTACCTCTGGTGTCATACCGCTCTCCAGATGAGGATAGAGGGCCAGGGGGTGTTGTTTGAGTTTGTACTCAATAGCGTCAATGAACTCACGCTGAGCTTGACTCTGGGGATTCTGCTTTGAGTAACACACTTGAATTTTACTCAGTCTCTTCTGTGGGAACTTTGCTGAACAAGCGTGATTCAGCATCCCAAAGACTGCAGGGGAGGGTCCACTCTTACACTTTGTGAGAAGCTCTTTATGGACCGTTGGGTAACCATCTCTAAAATCATCCAGGCCCGGGGACAAAAAGCGCCATTTGTGACTATCTAATGACCCAGATAACTGATGCTTTTGCCTTAGATCCCTGAGATATTTTGTTTTTAGCCGTTCCTTAAACCTGAAGACAAAGACAAGAGTTGTGGTCATTCCTTTTATGCAGTAACAGATGAGCTCTGTCACTTAAAGGAATTGTTCACCCAAAAATGAAAACTTGTTGAAAATGTACTCACCCTCAGGCCATCCAGGGTGTAGTTGAGTTTGTTACTTCATGGAAAATATTTGGAGAAATTTAGCATTACATCACTTGCTCACTAATGGATCCTCTGCAGTGAATGGGTGCCATCAGAATGAGAGTCCAAACAGCTGATAAAAACATCACAATAATGCACAGGAAATCCACACGACTCCAGTGCATATGTGTGTAATGAACAAATCAATCAAAACGTTTTAACTGCATAATATGAGTCCATAACAATGCTTCCTCCAGTGAAAAAGACTACTCCCTGTTGTCCTCTCACATTTGTTAAGAACTGTTTTGGACTGTTTTTGCTTGTAAACAGTGCGTGATCTGTGCATATTTCTCTCCTGATTTAGACCAGACAACCTTTTCACTGGAGAAAGCATTATTATGGATAGAGAATTAAATTATTACAAACATACAGTTGATAGACTGGAGATGTGTGTATTACTTGTGGATTATGGTGATGTTTTTATCAGCCTCTCATTCTGACGGCACCCATTCACTGCAAGTGATGTAAGCCTAAATTTCTCTCAATCTTGGATGGCCTGAATCTGAGTAAATGCTCAGAAAATTTTCATTTTTGGTGGGCAAAAAAAAAAAAAAGTTGAAATTTGACGTATTTATAAAAGTGTACAAAAGAAAATGAACAAACAGGACTGAACCTAACAGCATGGAAATAGGAGAAACTTGTGAATTAGCTTATATAATGTTTAACATTTAGTTAATATAAAGTGCATATTTCCAAGAAAACTTGTTTTTTATTGAATCGGTTTGAATGGCCTAAAAGGGGGAAATAAAGAAAACCTGGAATATTCTTCTTAAAGCACCAGTTTTTCATGTTAAAAGTTAGTACAATTCAATTTAAAAAGTAAGTTTTTAGTAACACATTAGTTATAACTGATTTTGGAATTAATGAAATAATAAAATGTGCAACTTACCAGGGAAATTTAATGTTTTCCACCTGTCCATTTTTGAAAGACATCTCGCTGGTATAACGCTTCTATATTATATTTAAAACGATTCGTTTTCTCTGTGTCTTCTAGTTTATCAACACGTTAACGTTATTAACTATCCCCGTATTTGAAAGTCACGGTAAACTCTGGACACTAGTGAGGTGCGTTGGTTCTGTTGCTATGGCAGCACAATGCTCTGGTACTTGTAGTTCTTTTAGGGCCTCCACTGAAGTTGAAGGGCGCGTTTAAACCACAAGAGGGAGCTTTGTGATAATATTATAGTACGGCTGATTCGAGCACTTTTTGATCAAACGCTTGTTATAGAATAAACATTTGAATTGCTGAATATGTATCCAAAAAAAAAAAAAAAAAAAACACTACTGTGGTTCTCCCTGAAGTTATCACTGAAATTGTTTTTTTACTTTTATTTCACTTTTAAAATGTATTTTTGAATGCTCATCCTATGAGTGCACTGAAAAGTTGACATAAATGTATCGATTTGTTTATTATCATTAATATTATCAGTCTCATGCAATATTCCTAAAACAATGGCCCTTTTTGTATGAAGTGCAAAGAGCAGGAAGAGATGGCAGTGGAACTTGTGGTTAAAGAGATGTTTTTGCTTTTGAAATTTGTGCATAGTTTTGCATGGATTAGCTTGCTTGATTTACTTCCTTCATGAATGATTTGCTCTTAGCAGGATGTGGAAACAACAACAGTGAAAAACAACAGTGAAATTCTGCTAAAACCTTCTATTGGCACCACTGAGTTGTGTTTCCAATCTCCCAAATATCAAACCAATGATCCATCAGCTCAGTCAAGCTGGACAAAATAAGTTATTAATTCATAGTATCTATGTTCAAACTAGGCACATGGAAACGGTCTGAGTTCACACTTAATAAGTTGACGGTTATTGACTGTGCGGAGGCACAAAGGATGCCCTGTTCTTCAGGCAGTTCAATGTTGTTTATGGAACAGCTGTGGAAAAATACTGTCGGGCTATTCCAAACATTACAGTAATGTCCTCAGCATGAGGAGATCTAAACATTTCCTGGAGAACACCCTTTTAGAGTAATTAAAACTTTGTCATCTAATCAGCTTGAGAAGTTTTTCTACATTAGATCCTTGAGAAAAGTACAGCGTGGCTGTCTGAAATCATCAGATTCTGGCAGTGGGTCAGCTTATATTTTGAAATATGGAAATGAGTGCATTAAGTGTTCAGGGAGTGGAGAATCATCTCTAAGAAGGAATAACATGAATCAGAGCTGGCACGAGCCCACAGCCCTTAAGAAGAATTTTTATGTCTTTATTCTTAATGTGTTCGACGTGCCTGGATCACAGGATCTTCTCACATGTAGCTGTTTTGAGTTTAAACTTTACTTAGAGCTACTCGTATCCTCATAAATGTAAAATTATTTATTCTGTGGAAAACAAAAGAAGATATTTGTTTATTTGCTTTTGATGTTGTTGTTTTGGGCCTTCTTTTGTGTTCATCAGAATAAAGAAAGTCATACAGGTTTGGATAGTCAGTAAATAATGACAGAATTTTCATTTTTGCTGAACTACAGTATCTAAGTTCATACAAAAATAAAAATTTAGGGAAAATTTACTCACCCTCAGTCCACCCAAGATGTTGGTTTTTTTTCTTTCTTTTTTTTTTTTTTTTTTTCTTTCATTGGATTTGGAGAAATTTAGCATTACATCACTTGCTCACCAATGGATCCTCTGCAGTGAATGGGTGCCATCAGAATGAGAGTCCAAACAGCTCATAAAAAAGTCAAAATAATCCACAAGTGATACACACATCTCCAGTCTATCAGTTAACATCTCGTGAAGTGAAAAGCTGCATTTTTGTAAGAAACAAATCTATCATTAACACATTTTAATGTTAAACTGTCGCTTTAGCCAAAAATACCAAACTTCCATAATCCATAATAACACTTCCTCCAGTGAAAAAGTCCATCAGATGTTGTTGTCTCACATCAAAATCCACTGACAAATTTGTTTAGAACTATTTTGGACTATTTTGCTTGTAAACAGTGCTTGATTCGTGTATATTTCTCTCCTGATTCAGACAAGATTCTTTTTCACTGGAGAAACCACTGGAAGTGAAAAGCTGCGTGTTTACAATAAACAAGATGTTAATTGATGGACTGGAGTCGAGTGGATTACATATGGATTATTGTGATGTTTTTATCAGCTGTTTGGACTCTCATTCTGACGGCACCCAGAGGGTCCATTGGTGAGCAAGTGATGTAATGCTAAATTTCTCCAATTCTGTTCTGATAAAGAAACACTCCTGGATGGCCTGAGGGTGAGTAAATTCTAAGCAAATTTTCCTTTTTTAGGGTGAACTATTCCTTTAAGATACAATATCCATAATCCGTGTGAAACACAAGTTCCAGTAACCGATAAGTAAGCTGACAGCAATTTTAAGGTTCATCAAACTCCCTTTTCCTTCCCAAACAAAATGAGTGAGTAAGGCTGACTAATTTCATGTGAGCTTGTCTTGACATCTGCAATAATTTGACACTCGTGCATGACACTTACAATGGAAGCTCTTTTAAACATTTGTGAGAGTAAACACAAATTAAATTTAAATGCTGTGTATTTGTTCTGCACACACTTACAGTAGAACAAACTTCACAGACTGTTCAGAATTAACGTGGTGGCGTGACTGATTCCAGGAATCCGTGTGTGTTGAGGGTGTAGCCCGGTTGACTCCTATACAGCCAGCAAGGAGTTGAACATTACATCAAATCCCTTTCACTCCATAGTTTATTCATCTGTTTGAACACACACTCCCTCAGCCAGCTGATACTTTTATTCAGCAAGGAGGCAATAAATGTATCAAAAGTGACAGTAAAGACATTTATAATGTTGCAAAAGATTCTATTTCAAATAAATGCTGTTCTTTTGAAATTTTTTTGATCAATTTCTGAAGAATCATGTGACACCGAAGGCTGAAATAATGGCTGATGAAAATTCAGCTTTGCCAGCATATGAATAAATTACATTTTAAAATATATTACAATATAAAACAGTTATTTTAAATTGTAATAATATTTCACAATATTTACTCAGCCTTGTGAGCATAAGAGACTTCTTTCAAAAGCATGACCTTTAGTGTATATTAAATTACCCCTTGGTGATTAATTATGTTTTGTATTGCAAAAATCTAATATGTAAAATGTCTTTAAATATAAAATGCTGGAGCAGCAAGAGCAGGAATTTGACTATATGTGAGAATTTTCCCCTGAGTGTGAAGTTTTTTCCAAGCACCGACTCAGGAGAAATTAGCCGAACAGAAAACACAGAAGAACGGTGGTAATTGTTTATAGAGCCGTTTTCCCCAGGGTTCACTTCTGCTGCTGAGACAGGTAGAAGTGGGCCACTCTACAGGGGCAATGGAATTTCCTCAGAGCCAAACCCTATGAAAAGTATTTATCAGAGCATGTGATGTGCCAGAAACTGGGGAGCTCCAGTTTCCCACAAAGGACAAATGCCTTATGTAAGTTTTGAGACAAAGCACACAAAGGAGGAATGGTCTCTTTGATGCTTTGTGTGTTAAATGGACAGTCAAAGTAGAATAGATACCAAACTGCAATAGAAAATGCAGAGGATTTTGCTTTATTCCTGTTTTTGAAAAAAAGAGTCTTATGTTCACCATGGCTATATTTTTTATCCAAAATATTTTAACATGTAATTTCTTTCTGTGATGGCAAAGCTGAATTTTCAGCAGCCATTAACCCAGTCTTCAGTGTCACATGATCCTTCAGAAATCATTCTAATATGCTGATTTGATGCACAAGAAATATATTTTCTAATCATTATTAGTTGAAATTTGGCTAAACTTTGGATGACGTTAACAACACTGATCCAATAATGCCAGCAAACAACTTTCAAGGACAGAGTAACAGGACATCACAAATCATCAGGGAAGGTTTGGTTGGCAGTTGACACAAAGACAAAGAAAGGAAACATTAAAGTTGGGAACATACCAATCACCTTTTTGTTTATAGTAAAAGTGTAAAAGGTCCTCCTAGAAATGTACTTGTAAATTTTCCAGAGATTCAAGGTAGCGGAATTACTGTAATGACTTTCAGCTTTCCAAAACACGCACCTATTCTCTAGGGAGCATTCAAATACTTGAAACAGAACTTCTGTGTTATTTATACATACTTTAAATCAGTAAATCACCAATGATTTTTCAAAGTTGTTAATAAAACAAAGACTATTAGAGTACATTTTATAAGAAAATACTACTTCAGTGTTTACACTTTAATTTTTCACATTTATTTCAATATGTTTCTTGCCATTTCTTTGTAATTGTTTGAAATTGTGACATTTTTTAACAATTTATTTATTTATTTATTTATTTTTTCTCCCAAAACTACCGTGAGACAAACCTGATAGTTTTAAACCAAGTCATCTGGATCTGGTCAGTCCACATCCACTCCCTCCACCAAATCCCATCATTCCTTATGTTCAAACAATGGTTTCTTGTAGTTGTGTAACTTCTCTCTCTCAGTTGCGAGAGATTCACTATACCTTAAACAAAGAACAATACAGGACTAAGAAATAAATCACCCAATTGTAGGCCAATATTTTAAAGCCCAAGTTGCCATTTTATTGATATATTATACATGAAGGGAATAATTTACCACAACACTTCCCTCTGAAATATATTCTACTTTCCCTCCTATTTCTCATTTTTGTGACAAGATAAAAAGACTCGTAATTCCACAGTGTTCTTAAAGAGGCCGTTTGTGGCCTCAGTGAGCTGCAGAATAGAATCTCACAAATATAAATTCAGCATTCTTTTCCACCCATTGTACTTAATGGACTGAGGCGACATCAATCACATCTCCTGAAAAGGTCTGGCTCTTCTCACTATACTCCCACAGATACTCCTTAACTGTGGTCTGCACCAGCCCCTGGACGGTGCCAAGAGCCTGTTAGGAGCTGAAACAAACACATTGTACCATCCTGTACAGAGCTGCATTTCCACACTGTCTCCCAATGCAAAATCCAGAGTGAATGATGAGACTTCAAATAGTGTTTTATGTGTTTGTAGTAAAACAACTGAGCATTTAAACACAGAAAAATAATGTATAACGTTAATAGTATTATGTTAATAGTTTTTCATGGTAGATTGAATGACACATTTGCATGATACCAAGCTTCCTTGTATGGAAGAACTGGTTCAACCACAGTTTTTATATTTGTTTAGTTTTCCCAGCGCTTATGCTCTAGGACTGTCCTGCTGTCGGATGACCACAGTCTCAGTTACAGACAATTTTCTACCCTTTGTACATAATTCATAGAGTCCAAAGTGCATCCTTTTTTATGTAACACAAGCAAGCAAGACTGTACACTAAATCAGTCACATTATGCAGACATTACTGTTACTGGTTAAAGAGATAGTTCACCCATGAAAAGAAAATTATGTCATCATTCATTCACCCTCACATCATTCCAAACCTAAGAATGGAAGCCCAATTCAGCCACACAACTCTGAGAAAAAATTTTTTTAGATACAAAGTCAGTGTTTTTATGTTTTTTTTTTCTCACAATTCCGAATTTACATCTCGAGTTTGTATCTCACAATTTTGACTTTTTTTTACATCTCATAATTCTGTTTTGTTTGTTTGTTTGTTTTTGTTTCTGCCACAGAACAAAATATTAAAAAGGTAATTTTTATCTTTAACTTTTTTATCTCACAATTCTGAATTTTTATCACAATTGTGAGTTTGAATTTTAAATTGTGAGATACAAATTCGTAATTGCAAGAAAAAAAGTGAAGAAAAAGTATGAAATGGGATAAAAATTTGCAATAACCTGTTTCTGTCCTTTTTTAAACCTTTTTTTTTTTCGTACAAAACCATACGATTTTTAGGAAAAAAGTAAGCATGAAGTTTCACTCCTAAACATAATCATAACTGGGGTGTAAGCAGATCGTAAGAAACATTAGCCACAGATTCGCCAAAATGTAAAATAGTTACGAATTGCTATGAGACTGTGTTGTTTCAACTGTTTTTGTTCACATAATGTAACAGTCTATGGACAAAAACAATGAGAGATTTATCTTCTTTGTGTTCTACAGAAGAAGGAATGTCATAAAGATAAGGTGAAGCCATTTCAGGTAGGCGTACAAAAAACTAAGGTGGATGTCCAAGAGCAGGATTATAAGCACCCTGCTTTAAAATCTAGTTTATGAGGCATTAAACATATATAACTGCTGTTCTCTCCCTGTTGTTCAAACTTGTCCTGCATTTTTCCATATGCAGAAGTGGCCCAGTGAGATATATAATTGCATCTTTGTGAAAGGAGGGGCAGACAGAGAACGTGACTCTCTCACTGTTGTGCCAGAGGTCATATCAACAGACCAACAATCACAAGCTCTGTATCGTCATCAAAGGGATATACGTAAGAAAATTATGTTCTGCTGCTATAATCCATGGCAGAACATATTCAAAACCATCTTTACATAAAAGGCCTTTGTATATTTTGAATGGTTGTATTATTCGCAGTTTGCATTTGTACAGTTCAGGTTAAAACGAAAAATGTTTTGAGCTTCTCCCTCAAGTGGGTTTAGGAAAAAGAGCAGCTTTAAAAATGTATGATATATTGCATCAAAAATATATGTAGTTTACTGCATTGCAACAAATAGATGTCAAGGAATATTGCAACATGCAGTGTTAAAATGTGGACAAAAATATAATACACTGCTATGAACTAAAGAAACGTAGATGCACTGCACACTGTTCACATTTTACAACATCATACTGCAACTTTGCAGGTAATTAGTGATTTATTTATCCATTCCAGTTAAACAGTTAAGATACGGAATGACTTTGCTTGCTACTGCTCAACAGGATGATATCTTTTATGATTTTGTATAGTCAGCATACCCAAACCTTGCAACCTACGGACTTACAAAAGGCTTGTCATTCTTGGAATGAAAAAGGAAACTTTCATTCAACTCTCGCAAGGCAGTTGTTCTTTTGTGCTGTATTTGTTATTTTTTCTTTTCCACTTTAATGTGTGGTTATTTTTAAACGTGTATAGAGCGAAACAGCACTAAACAAATAAATAAGTAATGTTTAAGATGTTTAATTAGGAAATGTTTACATAACCCTCTCAAAACCCTTCCTTTTCCTTCACTCGGCAGGATGCAACTGAAAGCAGTTTGCGTCATCGACACTCACGACATGCACAGATGAGCATGTAAAAAAAAAAACTAGTTTCTTTAGAAAACTCACAATACTGAGAAAAAAGCCTATATATAAAATAATATGTAAAAAATAATGCAAAGTCTTGTGAGATAAAAAGTTGCAGTTACCTTATTTTTTACTCTGAGGTGGAAAAAAAAAACAATTGCAAGTCACAGCTACTTTTTTTTGAATTCCTTAGCAAAAATCTGTTTTCATATAATAGTAGTTGAATAAATGCATTATATATATTTGAATGGTCATTGTGGGTAATAAGAAACTGAATGAATGTACTTGAATTACAGTTTTTTTGACATAATCCATTCATAAAAGATTACTGAAACTAACTCTACTTTTATTAAGGCATACAGTCTTGTTAGAGTAATGTTTCTCCTCTACCTCCTGGCGCTTATAGTGGTTTGTTTTCACTTCTCTTATTTTCACAGATGCTTTCTGACCTGAGCATCCTTAACCCCCCAAGAGAGCTTTGATAAAAGTCACATTAACCCGCTTGAAGTAGTAGACAAATCAGGTTTGGCTTAACAGTCTTTTCCTTCAGTTTAACTTACAGTTAACTTTGTCTTTTATCAGTAAATTCACAACAGTTCACGAGTAACGGTTAAAGTGGATCCATAAAGCTTTATGATTTTACTATATCACAGGCCCATAGTTACTTTGTGATGTGTGATGTGGCTTTACTGTCAAAACATATAGGGCATAAAATAAATAAATATTTCTGAGGAGTGCACTCATTGACCGCTTAACTACACTGATGAAGATTTTTTTTTAGCATGATAACATTAAACACTCAAAAGCTTAATTGTGTCCTACAAGGACATTGTCAAATGGACATTCTGTCACATTTGTAAAATAAAGCTTTGTTTAACCCCAGGGGATGCAGGCATTTGAGAGGATGGGGGAGGGTCAGTCTTAAAAATAAAGCTTCTTTATTGGCACCTATGCTTTCATGAAGAATCTTTAACATTCATGGAATCTTTCCATTGAACAAATAATAAAAAAAATGTTCCTCACACTAAGAAAAACCATGGTTCTTTTAAGAACTGTTAACTAAGAGGAACCCCATGGCATCGCTGCAAAAAAAAAACCCTTTTGGAACCTTTATTTTTAAAAGTGCAAGTGGGCCCAATTTCTGCGAAAAATATTGAAAGAGTGTCCCTGCAAATACTATGTCAAGTGTCTTGGTATAACAACTTTCGCATGAACTTTATCAGCAGCATGGCAGCCTGCCGTGAGAAAGCCAACGACCTCGAGGTATGCTGATATCTGTTACATGTTATAGTAAAGTACAGCAATAAAATAATTGACTCTGAGGTATTTTCCAGCCCTTTTAAGGGTTCAAATAGGTACTAATGTTGGTAATTCAGTTTCCTAGGTTACACAGTTGTTTTCTTCTAGTTTTAAATTACTCCAGTGATGCATGAATTCAAATCAGCTACTTTACAAACTACACCCATTTCCTATGAGTTATTATGCTGACTCATAAAGTGAAGCCCTGCATATTTTAAGAAATATCCAAAAAGTTATATTTGACTTTTGTAACATAATACCAACATGAAAAATGTAAATGCAAATTAAACATGCCCAAACTACCCTTTGCTGTTAGAATTTAGGCGTAGCCTATGTAAAATATTAACAGATTTATCAAAAAAAAAATTATATATATATATATATATATATATATATAATTATGATAGTGCCAAGCAGCTTCAAAATCTTACACAGAGCTTTATTTTCTGTGGTAGTGAGATACCCACTCCCATCTTCGTCAAACTTAAGTGCAGGATGCGAGGAACCAGCGTGCTTCAGCGCTGCGGGGTCCCTTTAAATAAACTCCGCCCCGAAATCAGTCGATCAAATTCAGTATCGCACTTCTGAGCTCTGGACCAATCACGTTCCTCCGGGGGCGGTCCTAGACCGGTGGTCCGGGAAGACGTCATCCAATAGAATCGCGAGTTTCTCGGACAAAAGAGATGCGACAGTCATCGCTTCCCTCGCGAGCCGCCCATTATTCATGATCATCCGCTACTCATTTAAGGAGACACGACAGCAGATAGCGGAGCTCAAATTAAGACCTAACGGTAAAACACACGGTAAAGTCCCGCTGAGCTGTAACGTCTGTTCCAGTGGATTCGGCAGCGCAGTGTTATTGTTTGTATACTTTAACCGCGCATATATCCAAATGAAGCACTTCATATACTATATTAATACATTAAATGCACTGCTAGAGTATTTGAGATACTAAGTTGCACACGAAACATGAATTATATCTGCCGTCCTGTATGTTTGCTGTTAGTAAAAACACTTATTTGTCTTTATCTTTGACATATAAGTAGCGTCAGGGCAGTATGAAGTGTGCTGTATATTCATTTAACTCGATCTGACAGGCAAACACATAAATCCGCTTCGAAACCCCCTTTAAACTGTGACAGCAGCTCCGAGGGAGGTTTAACACGCCCCTCTCTCCACAAACAGTGTTTCTCTCGCAGGACTGGCTCGTTTGAGTGAACTACAGAAGAAGGAGGAGAGAGAGGAGCTCGTTAGAGCTGGCAGTGTCTTATCTCAGCATCACTCCTGATAATCTCACTTCATTGGGATCGTGAGCGCTGACTTCCCGATGAAAGAAGAGAGAAAACCTTTCTGCCTTTGACACTGTCAGGAAAAACATAACGGAGACACACCGGGAGGTTCTCCAGCAGAAGTTAGGAACGAGATAGAAAGATAGAACAGTGTTATTATTGTTATTTTTTTTTCTACAGATTAGCCAATTTTTAAACATCAAAAATGACTAGAAGATCTTGTGCCATTTACGCCACCGCGATCGTCTGCGCTCATTTGCTCATTTTGGGAATCGCCCTTCTGGTGGCTCAAGTCTTCCAAACAATGATTCAGGAACGGATAAAAAAGGTAAGTCATTTATAAAGTGTTTAATTGTACGGAAAGCTCATGTTTTGCTGTAAGACATGCGTTTAAAGTGATTCAGGGCTGCGCGAGGCTTCTGAGCATCACGCGGAGTTGCTAATATCACTTGCATTAAGAAATCATAAAACAAACAGTCTGATTGCTGTCATATTAATCTCTTCAGTGGTTCTGTAGGTGAGAGACAAGTCCAGCTCTTCCTCGCGCTACACAATTTCACGTTAACTGTTACTTACACTAAAAACCTGTTTTGTGGCCGTTTAATGCCCCCTCTTTAGTGTGTAGGTGGTCAAACCGTGATATTAAATTACCGTGATGTAAATGTGGGTTTGTTAGTAACCCTGATTAAAGAGTGGGCTGTGACCACGAAGCCTATCATAATGCGGAAAACACTCTTTTCCCCCCCGTCCCTCTTTTTAACCCACCTCTGAATGAAATGCTTTCTGTTGCAAAATACCGGTGTCATGAGAAATCGGGTCCGCTTAGGACCCCGAGTGATCCCATTGCCTAAATATATACATAAAGATATTAATGTAAAAACGTATGGCTTACTATATAGTACATAATAGAACAAAACAGTGCATAATGAAACAAATGAAATGTAATTTCTTACACTTGATTAACTGGTAATTAATAATATCCTATTAAGTGAAAAAAAATCATTAAATCATTAAAAATTATTTTATTTATCATTATAAAATAAAACACTTGACATTTAACACATAATTTAAAAAATAATTGTGAATGCATGTAAGATAAGCGCAAATTCCTGTATAAAATAAGCTATGCAGCTAATCAGGCATCTGTATGCACATAAGCTAACGAATACAGACATTAATTATCATTGTTACGTAGTTTAAACAGCATTTATCATAACATGGTTTTGTAGGAATTGTAATCAGGCACTAAAGAAAGTACCTATTAAAAGTAATTTGAGCCAGTGGGGTCCTAATGGGACCGGATTTCGAGGGGGGACTCGATTTGTCAGCACATGTTCATTCACAGAGCATGCACATGGCAGGAGAGGTGTGCTGTATGGGTGGCTGTGGGGGAGGAGGGAGGGTCTCAGCCGGTTCTTCTTGGAAAAATACTTTGAATTCTGACCTCCACCCTCAGTATTTTTAACTAAGTGTGGTATTCAGTGTGATTCCCTTAACCTGGAATTGATGGGTGGGTGTTTGTGGTGGTCCCTGGGCGAAGTCAACTTTGCTGGATGTTGTACCATTTATTCAAAGCCTTGTAACTGAGCTTATAAACTGTGCACTTTTCATATTCGTTAAGTCATCTGTGGCACTCAAACATGTCACATTGAGCCTCAGGCTTAAGTTCTTTAGACAAAACAACAGTTTCAAGCCCTCAGGTGATGTGTCTTTTGAGTAGGGCGTGGAATGGGTGGTATGTTTAAGGAGTTTGTATATATATGACGCAGTATGTAGCTCTAAGGCAGTTTTTCTTCAGTGTTTTATCTCTTTTGACAGTTAAACTTCCTTTGCTGCTTTCGCAGCAGCGTTTAGCTCAAGTTAAAATACAGGCTTTGACATAGACTTATGAATGTATTCATTGCTTGCTGTGAATTAACGTTTACATTTAATTCACTAAAATCTGCATTTCTTGGCAGTGTAAGGACTTTGGTACAACATGGTCACTTAAATATAATTTCCAGTTGCTGGTACCTTTTTAAGCAGAAGACCGGCTCTTGTATCCGCTTTACTGGCATTTTGTTATCTACTTCCACGTAAAGGACAAATGATCGCACTATCTAAATACAAACATTTGTTGTTTTTCTTACCTTGGCTGTAGTTGCTCGATCAAGGTTTTGAACATGATCTAACATGGTTTGATGTCCATTAGGACCTTCAAAGATCTCTCTTCTCAAGGTTGTTGAACACACGCAGTTGTGTGCAGAGGTTAATGCAGTAGTTTTTGCATTCGTTTTTTTAAACCTTTTTGATTCATCAAATTTATTGTATAATTAATTTTTAAATAATTAGTAACATTCAAAACATTTTCCATTGAATAGCTGTAAGAAAACTAAATAGCTATAAAGAACGTAATCATGTACATTACCATTCAAACATTTGGTGTTTGTAAGATTTATTTTACATTGTTACTAAAGATATATTTCAAATAAATGCTGGACTTTCTATTCATCAAAGAAGCCTGAAAAACAATTTCACGGTTTCTACAAAAATATTAAAAAGGACAACAGTTGATAATAATAAAAAATAAATCGGCACCAAATCAGCCTATTAGAATGATTTCTGAAAGATCGTGTGACACTGAATACTGAAGGAATGTCTGCTGAAAATTCAGATAGAAAACAGTTTAAAACTGAAATGTATTACAAAAAATAAAATATATTATTTCACAGTATTACTGTTTATATTATATTACAGCATTTTAAATCAAATAAATGAAGATTTGGAGAGTATTAGAGACTTGCATTAAAAAATCTTACCGACGCAAACTTTTACCATATATATATATATATATAATACTTGTTAAGGTGTGGTCTAGTGGTTTTAGCCAAGACCAAAATCATGCTTTTTTTAACCAGGTGTAATTAACAACTTTTGGGATAAAGAAAACATGCCCTGACAAACCTCCTGAGAAACCATGAAAGATTAGAAAAGAGAGTCAATGGGTGTGACGCAACACAATCTTACTTTAAAGAAAAGCTTTAGTCTGATTTCACTACACATGGTTGAACAAGTTGAATAGCCACGGATTTTCTTTAGCACTCTATACCAGTACTTTACTTTATGGTAAAGCACAGGGTTACTCCTAATGACAGAGATCCCATTCAGAGCTTACATGTGAGAAGAAAAATAACTGTTCAAAAGACAGGTGTACTCTTAAATGATATGACCTGTTTGAACAAAGACACCTTTATTTTTTTTCTCAGGGTCATAATAGTGTAAATTAATGCACAATTTGTCATGAATCGATTTGTGATATAAGATTATGACGCAGATTATATGTTAGAATGATTGATTTTGAAACAAATAAACTACTTTTTTTCAACCTAAGACGCTTCTTTAACCAGTGATTCTAGTAAATCACTTTCCTGTAAGGACCTTTGAGACGCTGAGGGTCCTGTGAAGGGGGGCCGTGATGTTTGTTGTTTTGAAGCGTCTGGTCTGCTACACTGCTGAACTCATGACTTTTGATTCCAGATAGCGTTATCTGGATTTCAAGGCAGCATTCTGGATGTTATGAGTTTGTCATGAGTCACCCTTTGGAGCCTCGTTTTGTCTATTACTACAGAATTTTGTGCTGTCACATGTAGTCATGAATGACATAGTTCTGAAGTTAGTTTGTGGTGTCAAAATAAACCTTGTTCCTCCTTCTGAGTTCAGATCACGACACTCAAGAAGTGAGAAGTGGGACTGCTGAACCTACTGTCTGATGGAAAATACAGCAGAGAAACGTGTGTCGTGGATCGTTGATGTTTTTCTTCCTCTTCTGTAACTCTGAATCAGTCATAACGTCAGTCAGCATTCAGCTTTTGTGTTCTTTCTTCCCTAAATTTTATCGTAACTCAGCTTAAACATTGAGTTTAACTTCTTTGAGCAGACACAGCATTTTCTGGTCTTTTGGTGCTCTCTCTTGACCTCTGACTCTGTTTCTTTCACAGGAGATCACACTGGCTGAGAACAGTAGAGTATTGGAGGGCTGGATCAATCCACCACCACCTGTTTACATGCAGTATTTCTTCTTCAATGTTTCCAACCCAGATGAGTTTTTGGCTGGGAAGGAAAAGCCTAAAGTCACTCAAATAGGGCCATATACCTACAGGTGATTTACATATCTTTAAATGTGATGATTCACATATTCAGATGTTCATGTTAATTTTCATGATTCTGGGCTGCCTGAAGTGTTTTGTTTTCTGAATGATACTGTCTGTTGTCAGTGACAACAAGTTTGGCACCTATGTCTAGAGATGACTCACGCTTTTAGTAGATAGAAAACAGGAAACGTTTATCTACCCACTTTAAACTGAATGTCAAATATTTATCATGCACTTATAAAATTGCTATTATTTACAGATTATATGTGGTTTTTAAAGAAATTAATACATTTATTCATCAAGGATGCATTAAAAAGATCAAAAGTGACAGTAAAGACATGAATAATAATAGAAAAGATTTCCGTTTCAAATAAATGCTGTTTTTTAACTTTCTATTCATGAAACAATCCTGAAAATTTAAACACTGATAATACAAAGGAATGTTTCTTGAGTAGAAAATCAGCATATTAGCATGATTTCTGTAGGATCATGTGACACTGAAGACTGGAATAATGGCTGCTGAAAATTCAGCATCGCAATCAGAGAATTAAATTATATTTTAATATATATTAAAGTAGTAAACTGTTATTTAAAATTGTATTATTTTACAATATTACTGTTTTACTGTATTTGTGATCAAATTCATGCAAGCTAAAGACTGTATTTTGATACAGTCTTTAGACTGTAGTTTTGATTGTAAATGAAATAAAATGCTTCTTTCTGTTATCAGGGAATATCGACCCAGGGAAAATGTCACTTTCCTTGAGAATGGGACGAAAATCTTTGCCACAAATCCCAAGAGCTTTGTGTTTCTTCGCAACATGTCATCGGGAGATCCCGAGGTTGACCGTGTGATTACGGTTAACATTCCATTCATTGTAAGAAGGGTTTTGTTTTGCATTGGCAACAAATCACTTTGCATGTAAATTTAGTCTGTCCATAGCATTTGTTAAACTGATTATCTTTGATCCAAATGCAAAGAATTTGCTCTGAATTCTTTCTCTCGTTTCAGGCTGTGATGAACGAGTTAAACTCCTACTCCTTCTTTCTGAGGACGGCTGTGTCTATGTGGATGGGATCCATGGGCATCGAGGTGTTTATGAATCGTACAGTCCATGAGGTCCTGTGGGGTTTCAAAGATCCGCTGCTGTCCAAACTCCACGCCATGAGACCAGAAGTGGATGAGCATTTCGGCCTTATGTACAATGTAAGAATCTGCAGTTTCATCATATTCAGTGCTTTAGTCAGTCTAAATGAAGATAAAATGCAGTCTAAATGGGTCATATATTTGTGCAACCAGCACAAAGCAGCACACGCAACTTTTAAAGCACATATACGTTCAGAACAGGATAAGCAAATGACGTTATCATGACCCTGTCTGTCATAGACTGCAGATGTTGACCAGTGTGTCAGGCTTGACACGGTGGCCTGGTTTACTCTAATGGGTTTTAGACTTTCTTCAGGGATTATATATGATTTAGATTTAGAACAGATATTAAATATCTGCAGTTTGTGCAATTGTAGGTATAATGTCAGTGCCTTGAACCAGCGAGTATGCGGTTTACATTAATAAAACATTTAGTCTTTCACTCTTCATTCATAACATGGCCACCAAACAACCTATTTTTCTACTCTTTGAGGACTTTCTAGTCATCTTTACCCTTATGTGACTTATGTGATATTTTCTGCTAATGGCTGTAGCATTATATTAAATTCAATGTATGTGCTGACTACAGAAAAATGGAACCCATGAGGGTGAATTTGTCTTCCACACTGGAGAGAAGAACTACATGGACTACGGCAAGATTGACACGTGGAATGGCATCAGGTACCTCAATGCTTGCGTAATCTGCATTGCCTTACTGACATAGTGAGAATTCTTGCATGTTTGCTTGGTGTCTGCTCTCCTACCTTAGGAAATTGGGTTAAACACACAGCATGCCTGCATTAGATGCTAGATAAGTCAATATCAAAGTATAAAGTCCAAGAAAAGAGCTCCTGCGCTTCTCAGTTACCCCATATCCTGATTTCAATTGACCCATATCCCAATAAATACAACTTCAAATCGCTTTGCAGATGCACACTACGGGTCAAAAGTTTGGAATAATTGCATATATATATATATATATATATGTATATGTATATTTTTTCAGGATATTTGATTAATAGAAAATTCACAAGAACAGCATTTGTTTGAAACAAATCTCTTGTACAGTATAATGCGTCCTTTCTGAATGAAAGTATTCATTTCTTTTCCCTTTAAAACAGCTTTTTTAAATTCTAATAATATTTTACATTACAGTTTTTACTGTATTAATTAAATAAATGCTGCCTTCATAAGCATAAGAAACCTCTTTTAAAAACATTAAAAATGTCATTATTCCAAACTTTTGAAAAATACTGTATGTTTTTGAATTAGAATTATGGAGAATTAAATACATAATAAAGCTTCCTTTTCTATTAGAACCTGTGACAAAAACAATGGTTACATTT
Organism: Spinibarbus caldwelli; assembly: GCA_039654775.1. NCBI lineage: Eukaryota > Metazoa > Chordata > Actinopteri > Cypriniformes > Cyprinidae > Spinibarbus > Spinibarbus caldwelli. The sequence continues at coordinate 19,805,963 of CM077223.1, read as the reverse complement.
ATTCATTTTCTCACTCACAGTCAGATGAACTGGTGGTCGTCTAACCAGAGCAACATGATCAATGGTACCGATGGCAGTGTCTTCCACACCTTCCTGTCCAGGAAAGAGCTCCTCTACATCTTTGCTGCTGATCTGTGCCGGTAAGCAACATGTTTTAACACTTAAAAGGTACATGGTTACTTGTACATGGTTACTTACGTTCTTTATTACATGCAGATCCATTCATTTGGGTTACGTGGCTGACACAGAGGTGAAGGGCATCCCTGCCTTCCGCTTCGCCCCTCCTTCAGATGTACTCGCTCCTCCAGATGTGAACCCCAGTAACGCTGGCTTCTGCGTGCCTGCTGGAGATTGTCTAGGAAAAGGAGTCCTCAAAGTCAGCGTTTGTCGGCAAGGTAAGCCTGTTTTGAGCTGTCGTGTTTGTTGGAGCAGGTTTTTACAGTGAAAAAGAAGCAATTTCCTTGAATTGCATGGGGAAATTAGGATAATTTTTTAAATATGGTAATTTGTTTAACAAGGTAAAGCAGTGTAAGTGTGCTAAAGATTTTGATCCCCTGAATAGCTGGTTCAGACTGACATTCAACCAAAGCAAACCAAGCATGTGTAAATAGTATTGAATTTCAGGGTTTCCCGTTACTGATCAGTGGCCTCATAACCTGAGTTCAAGTTAAATCGGTCTGCTTTGTTTGCACACTCTTGGACTATGAAAGGGAAATCAGGGTTCAGCGCTTAATGAATAACTTTTAGTGCCGTTTTATGACTCAAGCACTTGATTCGCTGTAGGTGTCCTCCGACAGATTACGCTATCTCAGCCTCTATTGTTTCCGCCATAAACTAGTAGGCTAATATTATTATTGAACGAATGTAAACTCTCACTTTATCATGTGAGGGCTCATGATAGGAAACAGCTGTCGAAATTTGCACATGCTTTGATTAGTCATCATTCCTAGAAGGGTACACGACTGTTCATTAATGGTTATATTTAGAGTGTTATTAAGGAATGGGATATGGGATATAAATCAGCTATATGATACATATTATTCTTAGCTGACGATACTCTAAGCACCTAGTAGTAGTATTTCATGTTTTAGTTGGGTGTTCAGGTACTTGCTGTCTTTTCATGCATGCGCCAAAAAAAGACGAAGTTTCATTTTCTGTTAGTGTGCATAAAAAAACAAAAAGTCCCAGAAAATGCCGCAGGGGCATTATTTTAGATAATGGAAAATGACAAGAAACTAAAGAAGTAAAATCTAAAAACTGCACATTTGCAGTCTGCACTGTCACCTGCTCCGCTGGAGCTAGTGATGCATTTTTACTTGCTTTGCATTTGTTGATCATTTACATGTCTTTATGACTTACAAACATAAGCATTTACATAAGCATTTGCATTTGGAGAAATATTTACTCTACCATTGAAATTTGGGGTCAGTAAGATTTCTTTTTATAGAAATTTATACTTTTATTCGCCAAGGACACAATAAATTGATCAAAAGTGAGATGTGAAGACTTTTACTATGCTACAAATGATTTTATTTATTTATTTTTTTTGAATATTCTTTTAAACATTCTATTCATCAAAGAATCCTGGAACAAAACGAATGACTATTTCCGCAAAAATATCAAGCACCACAGCTGTTTTCAACATTGATAATAATAAGAAATGTTTCTTGAGAACCAAAACATCACATTAGAATGATTTCTGAAGGATCAAGTGACATTTTAGGATTGGAGCAAGGAATAAATTACATTTTGAAATATATTTAAATAGAAAACTGTCATAACTGTAATAATTTTTCACAATATTACGGTCTTTACTATTCCTTTCATTAAAATAAATGAGCTTAAATTAGACTTTTCAAAAAAATAAATTAGAAATAAAAATCGTACTGTCATTTTGCTTTGTATGCCATCATTTTGAAGTGTCTTGTCTATGTTATAGTTGTAAAATTTAGAATGTCACAGTTATTTATTGTTTTGGTGGTGTGGCCAGGAAAAAAAAAATCTGAACTACTGTCCTGGTCTGTTGGGCTGAGGCTTGACATGACTTTAATCGTCTTTATGGTTTAATTAGTCTTTATGACAGTCATTATAAACGCAATAGCTGATAAAGAAGTTGGTATTATTGCATAGTCATCGTAGAGCTTTCCTAGATGGGTGCTCTATACCTGATTTTTAGCTTCTGATCTGAATAAAGGAATAGCAACTAATGCCTATTCCCTGCTCTTATTTCCCCTTCACTATACAGGTGCACCCATTGTTGTGTCATTCCCTCATTTCTACCAAGCCGATGATAGGTACATCAAAGCCATCGATGGAATGAACCCAAATGAGGAAGAACACGAAACATACCTCGACATCAACCCGGTAAGCAGTGCAGGCTTTGTGATTTTACTGTTTTACAGCGACAGTACTGACTTGTTAGGGCTCTTGTGGTTTATGATCTGAAAGTAGTATATACCATGACAGGAAAAAATAAGGTGATTCACTATGGTAACCAAAAGTGAATGTGAAACCACACCTACACAACTCTACCTAGAATCCCAGCGATTGTTTTTGTAGCATGTCGTGATGGAAAATTGACTCATTAAGCTGGTGTTTGATGGACTCATCTTGCTACGCATGTTGTTTCGGGTGGAACCAAGCAAAGACTGTGTATTGTGGTGATTATTGGTTGACTTCCAATAGTAAATTGTCCCATTGCTTTTTTTCTGCAGACCACAGGGGTTCCCATTCGTGCCTGTAAGAGAGCTCAGCTCAATGTCATACTGAAGCGAGTCCCTGGCTTCCCGTGAGTAAAATCGCCTCAACATTTTCTCACAAAAGAGTGTTCTTGAGTAAAAAATGACTAATGAGACTTCCATTTTTTTCCTTTACAGCAAAACAAAATACCTGAATGAGACAATTTTCCCCATCATGTATGTCAATGAGGTGAGTTTTCATGTCATCCTTGCTTCCTTCAGAATATACATTTTTCTATTCAAAAAGTTCATTTGTTTTCTGCTGAATTTTCAGACGGCAACTATCGACGATGACTCTGCAGCCCAGATGAGGACGCTTCTGTTGATTGTAACAGTTGTGTCCAACTTCCCAGTCATCATTGTGGGACTGGGGGCTATTTTACTTGTGGTCCTGATCTTCCTCGTCTGCAGGAACCGCCAGAGAAAGGTAAAAAATATATGAGCTTATGAGCTTCTATATCATCTAGTTAAGAGTAGCAATGTCATTTGTAGGTCAACGATACCTTTCAGTGGAAATATATTAATGGAGTAACTGTTAATATTCTCAAGAAATGCCAGTATGGAAAAGCCCTTAAAATCCCATAAAACTTTACACACTCTAGACTTGAAAGTCAATTAAATGTGTCACTCACCTTGACGATACTAACCCTAGCTTTTTATACCCATGCATGCACCTGCATGAGGGAATGCATGCGCTCTAGTGCACTCATTACTTTATGAATTTTTATTATACAGTTTTTCTTTGCAGTATACAGTAATTATCAGTTGGGTTGGTCAACTATTGTTATGACCTTGAATGAACGGTTGAGTAGGGAAAACATTTGTTTTGCACATTTATATACTAATGTTCAAAAGTTTATTTTTACTTGAAATCTGCCAATGATGCATAATGCTGTTATGTTTTCGTTTCCAGTAACATTTTTCCTCCCCTTTTTTTGTTCCAATTCAGAATGAAGTAAAACGTATTGATTTTACTGAAGCTTTTCATTCTTTTGCTGTAAGTCTTCATTTTCCCTTACACACACATTTTGCTTTCATTTTGTTCAAATTTGCTTGTTGTATCATTATTGTATTTGGTCATTTTAAGCATTATGAGTGACCATTTAAGTTAAAAGTTTACATATGAATATGGATAATACCTCCTGTTTCTGCAAATCATGTTCATTGCTTTTCCTGCATGTGCAGTGTTAGATGTTTAGCCACATAGTCCGTGTCTTAGTGGTACATGATTTCACGTTGACATCTACATGGTTTTAACAATCCACACGCTAATGGTTCTGCATGTTCTGTACAGACGGCAAAGGACGAAACAGCTTATACCCAAGTGAGCAACCAAGCAGAGGATTCGCCAGAGAACCGCACCAATCAGCCTTTGAGGAACGGATCTTATATCGCCATGTCGCCAGTAGAGGCGCAAAAGTGTTGATGAAGATGACCTGAGGACATCACGTCTATCCTCCTCACCCTTTTATATGTTAGTTTTCACTGTGCGATTCGTCTTCGGGGGCCAGTCCCCCCACGCTCACCACTGTTTGCCAAGGGTCACCTATTTGACTCGTGACTTTATTGTTTCCTTGAGCATGGCCTTTCAAACTGCCATATCTTCAATCAGAACGTATGTAAACTCAAAGCACCCACTTCAGTTTCAAACAACCGTCTCTGGGTTTCCAGAGGCTTCTGTTGCCTAGTTCTGAGAGGCCTGAAACACACTCTCTTGCCTTTTAAAAACACATATATGCATTGCATGCTCACAGAGTCCATAGTTCCTGAAGGGTCATAAACCCTTTCAGCATGAGAGAGCGTGAAGGGTTCGCAGCCTGTGCTCTTAAAGTATTTCTGATCTCTTCCCACACTACTGTATACAGGTCTACACAGGCAGACCTTGAACTAACACAGCTCTTCATACATCAAACCCTTTGATAATGAGCATATAAACTATTGATTTACCTCCTCTAAGAGTATTAGAATGCTAATGGGTCTAATATGCTAAGAAAAAAACTGGGTCTTATCCAGAACTTGTGTGTGTGTGTGTGTGCGTGTGTGTGATTGTACATACCTGTGTGTGTGTGTGTGTGTGTGTGTGTAATTATATGTGTGTATTTCTGCAGGCATGTCAATGCTTGCATGTTTTTGTCACACTGTAGTGAACTGCTCTGGTGGGTCACTGTCCACCGTTTTGCACGATGCAGTGTGACAACAAGTGGAAACTAGTGACTTCAGCGGTCCTTTCCATTTCACAGTATCTGAGTCACATTTTTTCTGATGCCAGAAACATTGGCTGTTAAAAGAGGTCAGACAGTCTCCTTTAAGGCATTGCATTACAGAAATCATACTAGCTTTCAGCATTTCGTAATGAGCGAACAACAGACGTAGAACACTTACAAGTGAGACTTGAATTTTTCTGCCTTACAAATACTTATGAACACAATGTGATTCTGCTGCATGGTAAAGGAAGGTGTCAGGTGGAACTAGACGAAATTTCAGACAGATATTGGCGAATCAGTGGCGGACTACATCCATCCCTTTTCACAGCAAAACGCGTCTGTTCTGTAATATCGAGAGCACAACTGCAGTCCACTGAACCCACAGTCCAATCAGAGCGGAAGGGGTTAAAGGTCAGCAGGTTTTTGAGGGGTTATCGGTGAAGTTTGCACAATTTTTTCTGTGCACGTTCGGTTTATATTAACCCTCTGTGGCTGAAAGAGACTAGCACTTGAAACACTGCTTGTGTCTGTTGAGTTTTATTTTCATGTTGCTTTTTCTGTCCTTGATGTTCGGAGCCTTCGCTATTGCTAAAAATGAATTGAGGCCATATTTTAAATCAACTTGAACAGGATGTGACAGCTGCACGCTTTACAAAATATCACTAGAGATGAATCGTCACGTGTTTCTGTTTGTCCAAATGAATCTTTTTGGTTGTCGGTCTGAAGTTGCCATAACCCATGATGAGTGCAGTTACACTCATATGTATCTGTAAATCATTCCCATTTTGGTGACACTTGCTGGAATGATTGCGGTTTGTTACTTTTACTTGACGTAAACCATCTGTTACTTATTGCAACTGCGGTTTTCATGGATTGCAGTGCACATTGTTGCGTATTTGCCTGTGCCATGAATTTTATCTTATCTTAAAGATTTAGTGCAAGGTTTAAACTGGAAACACTGTGTATGTGCAGTGTCTTATGCAGCTGTATGTGAACAGAAAACTGAGGGAAAGTAATTCAAGCTTTAGTGTAATTCACTACCAGTCCATTGGAGTGGCTCTTTGAGTTTTGTTGTCAGCGCAATTAGTATGTACATTTATGTAAAAATGGCCTTTGCTCAGCTCCGTCTGTCAAAGAACCCGCTGGACTATTGTGGTGAAATGTAACAATGTGACTTAAGTATGAAAGATCTAAGAACCTGAGCCATTTCTATAGAGTTTCCAGATTCCTTATGGTGACTTTTGCCCCTATATGCTTGACCAAAGATTACATCGGTTTGGTAGATAACTGGTTTGTTTGCTTTCCACACAGATAGCTGTAGTGCCATCGATTTCCCATTTACAAGAGTGTTAGAACCTCATTGTCTGCAAGGGCAAATAAGAAGAAAAAAAAATGGAAAAAAGTCACAAAATATTTTCCAGAACATACTATGTGAGTTTATAATGTGTTTGATACAGCAAAGAACTTAAGATGTAAAGTGTTGCCACAGAGTGCAAAGAAACTCTCAGTATTATGTATTGACACAGCAATACGACGATATGTAAAAAGCAAATTTTATAATGAAGTAAAAAGGTTTTGTAATCAGACAGACGAATATTTATGTATCCATATGTTCAACATTATCTGAATTTGTAAGGCTTTTTCTTTGGTCTTGTTCATTTCTATATATTTTTTTAATTATTTTGTAATATTACAAGTGGGGTCATCAAACACATTTCTGTTTTCTTCTTAATTTTTAATTTTTTGTTTTCCTTCAGATTTATGAAGTAGTACCAAGTGAATATTGTCCTAAATTCGAGATGGAACGGTGTATGTGGTTGTAAAAACTGTTAACTTCGATGGAGAAAAGCTTGTGTTGTATCTGTAGGGTGTGAGCCTATGTGTGTAATGATCTCCTGTTATACAACTCTCTCAAGCTGTCTCCACACTGTTTGTCCAACTGGAATAACAAAGGGAAGGCTGATAGTCTTTGAGTTCCACTTAGGAAGATTGCCATAGTGCCATGTTGGCTACAAGGGAAATTTCCACTTGCAATCTAACCTTTTTTTCTGAGATGAATGATGCCCTCCTTCAGGGATGAGCGTTTAGTGCCATATCATCCTTGTTTATTTCACTTGCTTTAGTAGCAACATGTTTAAGCAGTGTAGCAGTTGTTGTTTTTTTTCCCCCTCCCCCATCTGCCTTCATTTCAGGGCTGGTAAATTCCTCACGACATCTTTGAGGGTGGTTTTAAAAACACTGAACACTTCGTGTCCTCCTGAGATGCACTGTTTTTTTGCTGCTGAGAATGACAATCCTTATGTCATGTTAGGTGCAAAATCATTTCAAGTAATATTAATTTTTAGTTTTGATAATTTACACTGCACAAATCTTTCTACAATGCTTTTGTAAACCTTTTTAGTGTTATTTGCAAAAAATAAAAAAATGTTGAAATTCTTGCAAATTCTTTTGTCATGTTTCTGCTTTCTTGTCTGACACGTTTACAGACAGAGAGGGACTCAATAAATATACAAAAGTTGGATACTTTCTATAATTTATTTTCTGAATAAGTATTAAGGCTGCATTTATTTGATCAAAATACAGTAAAAATAGTAATACTGTAAAATATGACTTTTTTCTGTTTCTTACTGTATATATTTTCAGCAGCCATTACTCCATTCTTCAGTGTCATAATCCTTAGGAAATCATTCTATTTGCTGCTCAAAAAACATTTTTATTATCAATTTTCAAAATAGATGCTTAATATTTTTGGGGAAACAGTGATTTATTTATTTATTTTACGAATATAAAGTTAAAAAACAGCATTTATTTGGAATAGAAATCTTCTGTAACATTATAAATATGAAAAACTATCAATCAAACAATATATAAAATACATCTTAGTGTACTGTATCTTCTCCACAGACCACTGATGTTCCCAAATCCCTGTATGAAAACCTTAGTGTTAAATGCTTTTATAAAATATAAAAAATTAAAAAATAAAGAATATTTACACAGATTTTCCATATAGCAAATGTTCTGTGCATCTCTATTAACCTCCAGAAAGAACAAACCAAAAAAAAAAAAAGAAAAGTAGTCTATATGACTAGCAGTGCCCTATTTTCCTACTAAAGCCTCTATTAATTACAGAGTCTGGAATGACATTGTGGTGAGTAAATAATGACAATAATTACTAATATTCATTTTTGTTTCACCTCTTTAATGAGGAACAGCATGGCCAAATTGTTAAATCAGCATATTTGTCCAAAGTTGAATATTTACAATTTGTGACATTTCACTGAACCCCAGCTGAAGGACTTGATGGTTTTGTCACTGATAATACCTGATGCTCTATTCAAGGTCTTTAGTATCAGATGAAATGAAGCAACACTTGTCCTGCGTCAGTCACTTGAATAACATAGATAAAAAGGTCTTGGCCGTTAAAACACCCAACCCATTTGACCACAACTACAGGAAAGTGTTGAAACCACTAGTGTGGTGATAACCTCTGAAGTTACCCAAGTGTGTTAACGTTATAGAGTGGGAGATCTGACGAAACCTGAGACAAAAAAAGAGAAGCTTTTCGTGATATGCAGCCAGTGACTCACAGCAGACATGTGAAGACTAGCTGTTTGATAGCTGTAAGTTACTTGTCCAGGCCTTCCACCACCCACACACTCCCTCTTCATGTTAACAAAAGAACCGAGGGCGAGCAAACAGACAGAGACACGGCTCTAAACTCCTCTGAACACCGCAGTCTTCACACAGACATGTCACAGCACCGTCTCCTAGTGGTAAATCGCAGTTAATAATACTCATATCCTTTTGAGAAAATATCACTAAATACTTTATCTGAGTCATACGTGACTTGAGGTGAGAAATGCCATATTTGGTGGTTGAGATGGATTTTTGGTTCTAAAAAGTTTCAGAAATACTTCCCCACAGCTTTATGAGTACATAGAACTGCGAATATACTCTCTCTAACCTGTTATTTTTAATAACAAGTCTCCTTTAGTCAGCGTGTGGGTAGAGAGAAAAGCATCAGTCTGCTTTTTGGCTGGTCTGTTTTCTAGGACAATGCTTACAGAATAGCTCTCAAAACACACAAGTTGCGGGCAAAAAGTTTTCAAACTCTGTCTACCCATTTACTTGGAAAGCACATTTACACACATCAAATACATTATGAGCAGGGATTGAAATTAACTTTTTCACTTAACAGCCAATTTGGCTACTAAATTTTTAAGTTACTGGCCATTCACAACTTCTACTAGCCAAAAAAAAAACACGGAAATAAACCAACAGCTTGAGGCTGTCTACACTGGACATGACAAAGTGACCATTGCAAATCATTTTTCATGTCAGTGCCAGAGGTGTGTGATATTGACAAAAAAAATAAATCTCAATCTTTTCTGGGATTTTATTGATAAAGATAATTAGACGATATTTTGCTGAGTGTGATATTGTGCTGATATCTTAAGGACTGCCGTGGACAGCTGACTCCTAAAGTTTTTGATATTCTTCATATTCGGTGTGGCGATCAGTTCACAGTAGTGATAGAAATTAATCTTTTTCGATAAGCTTAAATTGATTTTTACCTTTTATTGACATTTTTACGCTTATAAAGCCATTTTTCTAAAAGTGTGCATCATCTTTCGAGTCAAATTCTTACATTTAATCAGTCAATTATAATAGTAATAAATTTAGGCTGTTATTAAACAAATGAAATCAGTATCAAGAAAATTAATCTTTGCAGAAGTTGCATATGAAGTGGCATTTAGATGTATTTACACGTTAATTCATGGAATATGGAATATGAGACATGGAATCCTTTAACCCGCAGTTACAAATGCATAAATAATGTTTTGATATTTTAAACATGGAATGTTGAATACTGATATTTGAAATTATTTACAAAATGAAAAGATACTTTAAATGTGAAATTAAAATCACCAGTAGGTGGCAGCAAGTCACTGTTAATAAGTGAGTCATTGCGATTGAACCGAATCATTTAAACGGTTGATTCATTCAGGAACGAAACACCGTCATGTTTCTCAGAGAGGCAAAACAGTGCTGTGGCTGTGTTTGGAATGTTTTTGTTGGCGAAATAGAGCAAAAAAACAGACAATATGGTGTCTAAAACGTGAGTCTCTTGATACTGACTTATTGTTTATTGAACTGTTGCATAAAATCAATATCACATTTGTAACCATGCTGATTTTTAAAGAAAAAACGGCACTCTTCATGTGATATTGATTAACTATATGCATTGATATAAATATATACATTTTCTGCCCCTCATTCTTAATACATAGGCCCTATTAATAGACTGAATCATGCTGTGAAAAAACGCGCCCTAAGCCTAATTAGGCTTCATCACCTCGCGTATGTGTGCACTCTGTTTTTTTGGGTTTTGTTTGGTTTTTGCAATATACTCAATAATGTCATGATGTCTCACGAGTTCAGTATTTGCGCTAAACCTGTGCAGATTTGGCTTGCGTAAACTTCCCCAAGAAATTAATGAGTGAACATAACTTACGAAAAGTAACCCGCCAAATTGGCTAGTGATTTGACAGCGTTACCCGCCAAAGTTGATTTTTACCCGCATTTGGCGGGTTGGCGGGTGTTCATTTCAAACCCTGATTATGAACAACATATACTCTGTGTTACAATATAGTTATGTCATGGAGTATACTGATGGATCATTTTGATACACAATATGTGAATAAATTTGTCAGAGGCAATGAAGGCAAATTCTAGAAGCCTTGGACCAGTTGTCAGGGAGATAAAAACAAATGCAGAAATCCTTGAAATATCAGCAGCTTGTACAATGTAGTACAGTATTGAAGCATGGAGAACATCTATTATTGATCGCTTAACATCTAGGTGTGTTCTAAACCTGAACCTGAAGTATATTTGGTAAAGAGAGGAAGATTAAAGTCTAAAAAAGTTCATCTGGAGGGTTAAACGCCAAAGGAAGGCTACAGTTTACAACAGTCAGCTGTTATGTGGTGGAAGGATAACAGAAATGTGGCAGAGATCTTCAGTCTGTGAAGCTGAACAGTCTTCGGTGAGTGATCCAGGAGAGTCTGCGGTCTGTAAGCATGCAGAGTCTGCAGTATTTGAAGCTGGTGGATCTGCAGTCTGTGAAGCTGGACATTGTGAAGTCTGTGGAGCTGTGGAGTCGACAGTCTGTGGGGTTTCTTTCTCCAGAGAAAGGCTCTGATTGCCCTGCATGAGCTTTAATAGACTTTTACCTCTCTCGAGTCTGCTTTTGTCCACCAGCCGGAAAGCCTCTATAAACTCATCAATGTCAATGCTACCATCATTATTTGTGTCGGTGCTGATAACCAGCTCGTTGATGACTTCATCAGAGATCTCCTTTTTCAGATAGGCACTGAGCAGTTTCAACGTCTGACGGAAATCCTCGAAAGTGATGAGACCTGAGAGAAACGGAAACACAGGCCATGGGAGTGTGCTATTCAAAGCCATCCAACTACATTTTGTCTGTTCTCGGTAGTAATTGTCATCTACAGGGAAATGTTAATATCAATGTTAATGTTTATCACAAATTATTTATTCGTGCACATGTGCCCTTGTAATCTTTCACAAGGGCGGGACAATAATCCATCCATTCCAGCAAACAACAACAATCCAATAAATTCCCAATGGACAAAAGCAAGTCCCGCCCTACATTTCTTCTCATTCGAGAAGCCATTTCACTCAAATATACAGGAAAGAAAGACAATCGCTACATTTGTTTAATGCTGACATTAAATTTTCGACCATGATCAATTTAAAGACCTCCTCAACAAAACTTGTACCTCATTTGAGTCTTCATCTTATCTGTCCTTTTGAACATATATTTCAAAAGTATGAGTCATTTGTTTATGAATAACCTTTTCTGTAAAGTCACGATGACACTGAAGTAGCGACTGATCTTTCCTTCCATACTGTGATGTACATCTGAGTTTAACAGATTACTGAAAAATGAAAAATTGTTGGGAACTTGGTTCAATCCATCAGTTTTTGATTGGATGTTGAAATGTGGGTGTTACACTCAAAAATGAATGCAAGCTTGCAGTTGTTTTTGGAGGGGTGGAATTGAAGTGGATTAAATGATTGGGAAATGTCTGGGATACATCACCCACCAGAGAGAAGTTTTCACTGGAAGATTACATTTTAATGTTGTTATGAATAAAGGGATAGTTTGCCCAGAAATTTTTAATTCTGTCATGAATTACTCATCCTCATGTCGTTCCAAATGCGTAAGACCTTCGTTCATCTTCAGAACACAAATTAAGATAGTTTTGATGAAATCCGGGGGCTTTCTGACACCCCACAGACAGCAATGCAGCTACCACATTCAAGGCCTGAAAGGTAGTAAGGACATCGTTAAAATAGTCCATGTGACATCAGTGGTTCAACCTTAATGTTATGAAGCTACGAGAATACTTTTTGTGCACAAAACCCCCCCAAAAATAACAACTTTTAGTCATTTATCAACATTCCCCACTGTGCATTCATGACAGTACCACGACATTTGCGTGTGGTGCTGCTGACGGAGGAGCCGCCGTTCTGATGTAGAAACCGGATGCGCTGCACCTTGTTTTCAAACAGACGAATACACACGCATGCATTGTAGTACTCTTGTGAATGGTGGCAGAGACAGACCCGGAAGAGAAGAAATTGAAAAGAAAAGAGAAACATTTTTGGTTTTCTTTATGCACAAAAAGTATTCTAGCTTCATAACATTACGGTTGAACCACTGATGTCACGTGAATTATTTTATCAATGTCCTTATTACCTTTCTTGGCCTTGAATGTGTCAGTTGCGCTGCTGTCTTTGCAGGGTCAGAAAGCTCTCGGATTTCGTCAAAAATATCTTAATTTGTGTTCCAAAGATGAACAAAGGTCTTACGGGTTTAGAACGACATGAGGATGAGTAATTATGACAGAATTTAAATTTTTGGGTAAACTATGCCTTTAAACATTACAAGATCAGAAAAGTGTTAAAAATTTAACATATACATTGACAAATCATTCATAATAAGATCTAGAAATGCGTTTACATCAAGGTTCCTCAAATCTTGCCCTGGAGGGCCAATGCCCGGCAGAGTTTAGCTCCAACCCTAATCAAACAAACCTGAGCAAGCTCATATGTATCCTTAGAAAATCACAGGTAAGTGAGTTTGATCAGGGTTTGAGCTAAGCTCTGCAGGGCAGTGGCCCTCCAAGGACCGGAATTGAGGAACCCTGATTTATATAATAGATTGGGTGAATTTTCATTTTGCATACATTGTTTCATACCTGAATTATCTGTGTCCACTATTCTGAAAATGGTCTCCAGTGTGGAGCGATGTCTATACAGTGTCTCCAGCATAGTCTGCTCAATGTGCTGTAGTGAGAACAGAGGATACCGGTTTCTGCAAAGTATCAACATTTTACAATGCTAACACATTAGGCAATGATCAAGTGATCTGCTTTACCTCAGAACTGGGCTTTTTTAGGGCAAGATCACGGAACCAGCCGTGGTAGTCCAGCTTCCCATCAGTGGTGCTTGACACTAGCTGAGGATGAAGCACTCGCCAGGGCAGATCCAGGTGAAGAACTCGCTCGATTGCACTCGCCCAGTCATTCAAACAGATCAGTCCTATCAGGTCAAAGATCAGACAGAGAAACTACTAAATACTTCTGCTCATAAGAGGCATCGACATTACTTTGGCGTTTTAACAACTGCAAAACCAGCCACCAGTAAAAAAAATACAGTTTCTGTACAAACAATAGCATTTGTCTTTGGAATAAAAATAAAGAGAAAAAAGCAGCCAAGAAGTAACTAGAAAACCTACCTGCTTGTTAAGTCATGGCGTAAGGAATACTGTTTCTGAGTCCAAGCCTCTGCTTGTTTCAATTTAGAATACTATCATATTTATGAACATTATTTATTCATATCACACATTTAAACTAAACTTTAAAAAACTAAGAGTGTACACTACAATCTTAGAGCTCACAGCATCTCACAATATTTTAATGATTCATAAAAGATGAATCACTGTCTGACCATCTGAGATTTCAGTATGATGATAAGGTTATGGTTAGGATCATGAATTTTCTGTATTATTAAAGCACATTTTTGTGATATGCACATATTTGTTGCTTGCTTTTGGCATCTGATAGAGCGTTTGGACCTGGAAACAGTAACATGTGATGTCAAACTTAACAAGCGGACTGTTTTCAGAAACTGAACACTGAATTTCATTTATATTCTTTAGCTATTCAGTAAAGTGATATCATCAAATCACTAAGTGGCAGAATAGTGAACCAGTGTATTAAAGTATGCATTTCATGCCAGATAGTTGTGCGTACCTGTGTTCTCCTTATCAATCTCTTGAAAGGCACTGAGGAGATCTGACTTGTGCACAAACAGTTGCTCTCGTAGGACTTTGAGAGCTGTGTGCTCTGTGCGTTTTACACTGAAAGAACATCAAGAAACATGACAATGAAACTAACAGTCTAACAGCAATTCACAACCAAAATGATTACAACACAACATCTGCTGTAGTTTTTCCAACAAATCCTAAATCAATACCAAACAATACATTTAAAATTGTGAATGAAAATCATTACTCTAGTTCAGTGGTTCTCAAACAGGGGGCCGGAGCCCACTAGGGGCCTCAGCAAACTTCCAAGCGGAACTTAAGATGACTTAAAATCATTCAAAGCAAGCATTAAAATAAATAAAAATCAAAATATGTCTTAATTTCATTCAATTTGTTTATTTGAAGATCCAGAATTCCCATAGACTTGAAAAAACTAGATACATAAGGTAGCCTAATTTTAAAAGTGTGATTTACAGACTTGGAAAAGTCAAATTTATTATTAAACTAAAATTTATAAATACACATTTTCTAAATTCGATCAAAACTATTTAAGCGGGTAGAATTTGTCAGTGAAAAATATTTTTATAAATCTTTATCTTTAATCCTTAGCCAGTAAATCATGCAAAACTGGAAAAGCGATTGAAACTTCGAATATTGTTGTGGACAATGAGGGGCCTTGGAGTCAAAAAAGGTTGAGAAGCACAGATTTAGTTAGTCAAATGGCTGATGGTATCATGTGTGTTGATTACTTTTGTGGAAAGCTCAGTCCTCGGGTCATACTGGTGGCCTGATACTGAACAAAGTAAGGCACAAGATCTGGACCCAGCCTGACGAAGGCTCCTCTGTTACTGCCAACCTCATAGTAGTTAGAGGCTGAGAAAAGGGTCAGAACCTGAAAAAAAAAAAAAAATACATTGAGGGACAACCATAAACAACCTAATCAATTCAACCTTAAAAACTGTCAAGAACGTTTCTACAAACATAGAAAATATTTAGACATTATACAGCTACACTATAAATGTATATTTGGACAACTGAAACATAAGTAGAAAATGAAATTATTACGATACAGCAAATTATTTATTTATATTATGATAAATTGAAATAATCTTGATGTCCATCTAAAAGAAAGGAAAAAATACAAAGGAGAACCCTTTATCTAATTTGTTTCACTGAAATGGAGATTTTTAAGAGAAGTATCTGAGACAATGCTTGTGAAACATACAGTAAATGAGAACTCGCATTTCTTTAGTAATGAAAGGGCAACCTTTGAAGAATAATTTTACTCCGAGCTCAGCTAGAGAATTACTACATTACTCACAGGACACAGTGTCCTAAAAACTGCTCTAAATTAACACGAGAAGTTATAAGTACATGAATGTAAATGCAAGACTGTGTGTAATGCCTTTAGAGGAGCATGTTCATTTAAATTCACTTATTGCGTAACACATCTAAAAATACCAAAAAGGCTTCAATTTTAGCCAAATTGATTATTAGAAGTCATTATTATTTCCTTCTCAAAAGTCTTTCTGAGACATCAGATCACAGCATTCCAGACCTTACGATTGTGGCAAAACTCGTATCCGTCCTGTTTGCACTCGTGTGAGCGGATGATGAGCTGGAGATTGTGCCTGTTCAGAAAGTCCTCTGTGACATCAGGACCCCAATAACAGCCTCCGCCACGGACCTCGTTGGGAATGCAACCGTCCTGAGACATGGGGTCACTCCACAGCAGGTCCAAAATCTGATGGCACACAAGAAATACCAAACATTAGATGTTTCTTACAATTGACTTCATATCAGTGGGCTGTTACGTATATAAACATAAATACAAAAGGGGATATAAAACTCTTTGCCTTGCTTTTAAAAGGAATGTTCCAGATTAGTAAGTAAGTTTATCACACTAGTCTCATGTTAGGATGTATGCTCAAAATTCTTCTTGTGAATATACTTTAAGAACCTTTTTACTCTCTTATACTTTTTGTTTTATCATTTATTTTGATGCAACGTCTTCCCTAAAAGCTTCCATACATTAACTGAAATGCTCCAAATGCAATTTGTGTTTATTTTATACACTGAGGTATGTTCTCCACTAGGGGGCCATTGCCAGAAGTCAGTGATTTGAGTTTATAATTTTAAAAATATATATATTTTTGTTACAAAAACCCATCTATCTGCTTCAGAAGACATGTGTTAACCCTCCGGAGGCGCATGGGTTAGTTTTACGACGGATATATATGCCTTTTGGAGCTTCAAAATAATAGCCACTATCCACCACCATTACCAAGCTTGGAAGAGCCAGGATAAATTTTAAAACAACTCCGACTGTGTTCGTCTGAAAGAAGAAAGTCATATACACCTAGGATGGCTTGGGGGTGAGTAAATTATGGGGTAATTTTCATTTTTGGGTGAACTATTCCTTTAAGCTATTTCTTATTTAAATTCACCTTCTCTACAACTTTTTTCTTTGTAGATTTATAAAAGCTATTTTTAAAGCTATTTTTTTACACATGGAAAAGTCATTTAAATTAATAAATCTCAGAACTCCTTGGGCATTTCATACATTTTTCTAGTTCATTCTTAAAAACAAAGGTTCTTTATTGGCATCGATGGTTTCACGAAGAACCTTTAACATCCATGAAAGCTTTCCTTTCCACAAAAGGTTCTTCACAGTGGAAATGGTTCTTCAGATTACTAAAATGTTGTTCAAACTAAGAAAAAAACTTTACTAAAAGCTTTGCAGAAACGTCTCGGTTACGTATGTAACCCTCGTTCCCTGAAGGAGGGAACGGAGACGTCACGTCGGATGACCGACGAAATTGGGATCTCGCCAGAGAGACCAATCCACTTCGAGTGTAACTAAACGAGCCAATGGACATTGGCATGCGATTATTGCATCCAGCTGCCGCTGATCACAGCGTGAGCATAAGAGGCAGCTGATGCACCGCATCAATTATGTTTTCGCTGAGGAGCCGAGCCGGCGACCCGGCAGCTCAGCGGTGGTACAGCGACTGTGGCGACGGGACGTGACGTCTCCGTTCCCTCCTTCAGGGAACGAGGGTTACATACGTAACCGAGACGTTCCCCTTTCAGTCGGTCACTCCGAGTCACGTCGGATGACCGACGAAATTGGGATCCCTACCAAAGCGCCACAGGAGCTGCCCCTTCCAGTGCCCTGTGTAGGGCTCCTGACCCTTCCTATAAGGCAGACAATAGGACCGGGCTCTACACAGAGAAGGTCAACTACTGGTGTTCCTTGAGCAACCCAAACAGTAGGACTAGGATAACACTGGGAAGCGTGCCCTTCCACTTGGAAGAGGCACACTGCGGAGTCACCTCCTCCCAGAGGGGGTTAAGTGACATTCAAACATGTGAAGTAACCCCGAAGGGCCCTATTGCACATGGAAGTCTCTGAGATGGCTCAGGCTGCATCTTTAGAGATGGCAGAACGTGGTCCGCCAGGGGAAACATGGCTCTAATAAGAATACCGTGGAATACACATATGGGATCCCAACAGGGTCTCTCATATGGGCACTAGCCTCGCACCAGATTTCAAGAATTCATTGGCTGAAGGCCTGGCGCCGGACGCCCCGCCGCGTCCGGACGCCGGAGTGCTGGAGGACTCAACAGGGTTTGCCTGGTTAAGGAACTCTCTGGAGAATTAGGCGTAAGGACGCCGCAAGCCGACTCTGAGCCGGCCCTCTCAGTGCCACTACCCGTTTGAGGTGAGAACACAGGAGGAAACCGGTTCGACACGTAGGCTATAAAACCTAGCGAACGTGTTGGGAGTCGCCCAACCCGCAGCTCTACAGATGTCTGTTAGCGAGGCACCACGAGCCAGCGCCCAGGACGATGCGACACCCCTAGTGGAGTGAGCACGCAACCTGAGCGGGCAGGGCACACCTTGTGCTTCGTAGGCCAAGGTGATGGCATCCACTATCCAGTGGGCCATCCTCTGCTTGGAGACAGCCTTCCCCTTCTGCTGTCCTCCGTAACAGACAAAGAGCTGTTCTGAGGTCCTGAAGCTCTGAGTTCTATCCACGTACTGACGCAGTGCGCGTACAGGACAGAGCAAAGCTAGGGCTGGGTCTGCCTCCTCCAGGGGCAGCGCTTGCAGGCTCACTACCTGGTCCCTGAAGGGCGTGGTAGGAACCTTGGGCACATAGCCGGGCCGGGGCCTCAGTGTTGCACTGGAGTCAGGCGGCCCAAACTCAAGGCACGACTCGTCGACCGAAAATGCCTGCAGGTCCCCCACCCTCTTGATTGAGGCCAATGCAGTCAGGAGTAGGGTTTTCATAGAAAGAAACTTCAACTCGACTGACTGCAATGGCTCAAAAGGGGCAGTTTGTAGGGCTCTTAGCACCAAAGCCAAATCCCAAGAGGGAAGGGAGGGAGGCCTCGGAGGATTTAACCTCCTGGCCCCCCTAAGAAACCTGACGACCAGATCGTGCTTCCCCACCGACCTCCCCTCTATGGGGTCGTGGTGGGCAGAAATAGCAGCAACATATACCTTAAGGGTGGAGGGGGACAGCCTACGCTCCAACCCTTGTTGCAAAAAGGAAAGCACGGCTCTGATCGAACATCTCCGGGGGTCCTCCTGGTAAGAGGAACACCATTCGACGAACAGGTTCCACTTCAGCGCATAGGCCCGTCTTGTGGACGGTGCTCGTGCTGAAGCGATAGTGAGCGCTACCTCCTGGGGCAGGTCACCTAGAACCTCCGCGTCCCGTCCAGGGACCACACATGAAGTTTCCACAAGTCTGGACGCGGGTGCCAGAGGGTGCCCCGTCTCTGAGAAAGCAGATCCTTCCTCAGAGGAATCGGCCAGGGAGGGGCTGTCGCGAGGAGCATGAGTTCCGGGAACCAGGTCCTGTTGGGCCAATATGGAGCCACTAACAGGACCTGCTCCTCGTCCTCCCTGATCTTGCACAATGTCTGTGCTAGCAGGCTCACTGGGGGAAACGCATACTTGCGCAAGCCCTGGGGCCAGCTGTGTGCCAGTGCATCCGTGCCGAGCGTTGCCTCGGACAGGGAGTAGAACCACTGGCAGTGGGTGGTTTCTGGAGATGCAAACAGGTCTACCTGAGCAACTCCGAACCGACTCCAAATCAGCTGGACCGCCTGGGGATGGAGTCTCCACTCCCCAGGAAGTGCCGCTCGAGACAGCTCGTCGGCCGCCTGATTGAACACTCCTGGGATGTGGATGGCACGAAGGGACCTCAGATGCTTCTGACTCCAGAGGAGGAGGTGGCGGGCGAGTTGCGACATGCGACGGGAGCGCAAACCGCCTTGCCGGTTGATATAGGCAACGGTCGCAGTGTTGTCCGTACGGACCAGAACGTCCCTGCCCCGAAGGCACCCTCTGAGGCGGCACAGGGCAAGGCGTACTGCCAGCAACTCGAGGCAATTGATATGCCAACGCAGAAGGGGGCCCGTCCAAACCCCTGATACTGCGTGCCCGTTGTACGTGGCACCCCAGCCGGTGGCCGAGGCATCCGTGAATACCACAGCATGCCTGGATACCTGCTGCAGGGGCACTCCTGCCCGAAGGAACGAAGGATCTGACCACGGGCTGAAGGTCTTGCGGCAGGCCGGTGTAATCTGAACCCGGTGAGTACCGCGTTTCCACGCCCACCTCGGGATTCGACCATGGAGCCAGTGCTGAAGCGGTCTCATATGGAGCAGACCGAGCGGAACTATGGCCGCAGCTGCAGCCATATGCCCCAGGAGCCTCTGAAAGAGTTTCAGTGGGACCGCTGTCCTGCCTGATAAAGTCTTGAGGCAGTTCAGCACTGACTGAGCACGTTCCTGGGTGAGGCGTGCTGTCTGGTTGACCGAATCCAACTCCATGCCGAGAAAAGAGATCCTCTGCACTGGCACGAGTTGCTCTTTTCCCAATTGACCCGAAGGCCCAACTGGCTGAGGTGCCTGAGCACCAGGTCCCTGTGTGCGCACAACAGCTCTCGAGACTGTGCAAGTATGAGCCAGTCGTAGGAGGTAGTTGAGAATGCGCACACCCCGTTCTCTCAGGGGAACAAGGGGCCGCCTCTGCGACTTTGGTGAAGACACGAGGCGAAAAGGGACAGCCCGAAGGGCAGGACCTTGTACTGATATGCCCGACCGTCGAACGCGAATCGCAGGAATGGCCTGTGTCGCGGGAGAATCGAAACATGAAAGTACGCGTCCTTCAGGTCGATTGCTGCAAACCAATCTAGGGGACGGACGCATCCAAAAATGCGTTTCTGCGTCAACATCTTGAACGGCATCTTGTGAAGTGCACGGTTCAAAACTCGCAGATCCAAGATCGGTCGTAACCCACCGCTTTTCTTGGGCACAATGAAGTAAGGGCTGTAAAACCCCGACCTCATATCGGCCGGAGGGACCGGCTCTATTGCATCCTTCGCCAGTAGGACTGCAATCTCCGCGAGCAAGACAGGGGCATCGACGGCTTTGACTGAAGTGAACCGGATGCCCCTGAACTTGGGGGGACGCCGGGCGAACTGAATCGCATAGCCGAGTCTGATGGTCCGCAGGAGCCACCGGGACGGGCTGGGGAGCGCTAACCAGGCTCCGAGAGACCGCACCAGCGGGGCCAACGGGCCCACCGACATGCCCGCGGTGGGGCAGCGAGGTGGAACACAGGGACCGGCCCCAGGGCCTGTGACGGCCTGGCCTGTGACGGCAGGGGGCGGGGTCTGGGTGTGTAGTGTAGCACTCACCTGATTTCTCCTCGCGTGGGAGGAGACACAGGAACCCGGCTTGAGGCTTGTGACAGCCCGGCCTTTGACGACTTGAAGCGGGGACTGGAGTGCTACTGCCCTTACCTGGTTCCACGAATGGGCAGGAGGGGTGCTCTTGGGCAACCACCCGCTGCCTGCTGGCGAGAGAGGAGGAGGGAAGCGATCCTGTGATGCACGGATCACCACTCTCCTCCTCTTGAGACCCGGAGATTGAGGAGACCGCTCTTTACTGATGTTTTGGGTACCGCTGGCTGCTGGGCCAGCGGCGGAACAAAATGAACAAAAGATACTCCACCCGGCCCTCCTCCGGGGGAGGGAGTGGTGCAGTCACCATCTCCCGATGAGCAGTCTCCTCCATCTCTGGGTCGACCGTCCCAGGGCCTCTTGCACTTGCGCTTGCCGCCAGGTTTGGCGGGGGCCTGGACGGGCTGGGCGTCCTGCCTGCGACCGGCTCCACGACGCTGCCTGGTGAAAGGCTGCTGCGGCTGCGCGGGAGCAGGGGCGGCCGCAGGGGGGCGCCCACGGCGACGAGCAGGCTGAGTGGCTGCAGCCGGAGTGGAAGCAGCAGGTTTCCTCCGGCGCATGATGTGTTTGCCTCAGTCTGCTTCTGGGCTGCCGAGAACTGCTGGGCAAAGCTCTCGACAGCATCGCCGAAAGGGCCGGTCTGTGACACGGGAGCATTCAGGAACTGTACCTTCTCCTGCTCCATGTCAGCGAGACACAGCCAGAGATGGCGCTCCTGGACATCGCACGACCCAGAGACTGTGCGGTCACCTTCGTCGCTCGTAGCGCGAGGTCCGTCGCAGCACGCAGCTCATGTAGAACCGCCAGGTCGTGACCACCCTCGTGCAGGTCTTTCAGTGCTTTGGCCTGGTGGACCTGCAGCAACGCCATAGCGTGGAGGGCGGAAGCCGCCTCCCCACAGGCTCTATAAGCACTGCCAGTTAGACCTGACGAATACTTAGAGGCCCGTGAGGGGAGACACGGATCACCCCGCAGGGTGGAAGCGGCTGTTGGACACAGTTGCATGGCCACAGACCGTTCCACCGAGGGGATGCCCGCATACCCCAAAGCGGCTCCACCATCGAGGGTGGTGAGAGCGGAAGAACTACAAGATGTGTTTCGGGCAGTGAAAGGTGCCCTCCACGATCTTGTCAGCTCCTCATGCACTTCCGGAAAGAATGGCACCGGAGGGGGGCGCTGAGAACCAGCGCCACCCCCACCGAGGAACCACTCGCCCAGCCTCGAAGGATCGGGACACGGTGGCTTTTTAGGATTCCACACGAGCCCGACATTCTCGGCGGCCCGGGAAAGCATAGCCGTCATCTCTGGGTCTGGCACGGACAACGCTACCACACCCGAAGGGGGCAACGCAGCCGGGTCGTCATCCCCGGAGAGAGAGGGCCCGCCCTCCGATGCAGTGATCGACATCTGGTTGTCAGAGGGGGCACCGAAGGAAACGCGTGGCCAGCGCGCTCCTTCGGCAGCTCCACCGGCTGCGGAGTGCTTGAGGGGTGAGGAGCTCCACTTGGGGAAGCCCTCACCGTAATCCTCAAATCACCTCTGACTCCACCGGATCCAGTGTGCACGCCGGATCACGGCAGGCAGAGGGACTCTGCCATGTTTGACATAGCAGAGTCGCACTCCGAGATGGTCATGTCCCCGTAAGAAGAACATGAACCATCCACGAAAGCCACCTCAGCGTGCTGAATGCCCAGACACGTGAGGAAGCGATCGTGACCGTCCTGAGGCGCCAGGAAACGACCACACCCAGAAACGCACGGGTGAAAAGACATCTTTAAAAAGACGCGATCACCCGTGTTGCTCTTTTAGAGAAATTGCTCTTTCAGAGAAATGCTCTTTTAGTGCTGAAGCACGCAGGGGAGCTGGCCACCGCACACTCCTAGTGTGGCTGTCAGCAGGAAGACGATCTTTCTCTCCCGGACACCGTGACCACCGCTGCCGCGCCGTAACGCCCGCACTCGCTCGCAGAACACTCTCTTGGAAGGGAGAGCAGTAGCGTTAACCACTACCGCTCGGCTCCGAAGCGAAAGGATAATTGATGCGGTGCATCAGCTGCCTCTTATGCTCACGCTGTGATCAGCGGCAGCTGGATGCAATAATCGCATGCCAATGTCCATTGGCTCGTTTAGTTACACTCGAAGTGGATTGGTCTCTCTGGCGAGATCCCAATTTCGTCGGTCATCCGACGTGACTCGGAGTGACCGACTGAAAGGGGAACAAATATTGTTCTTCTATGGGACTGAAAAAAAAAAACTTTTCTAACCTTTATTTTTAAGAATGTATGGCAAGCTCAAAAACATTTTATCAAGTGCAAATTGTGAGCTTTTTAATCCTAACCCAGTAAATCAAAAACAACTGGACAAGTCACTGGGCCATCGGATATTGTTATGGATAGTGGAGGTCAAAAGCTGAACCACTGTTTAAATCAATTTAGTACTGCAAATCAGTCAAACCACAAAGCACAAATGAAGCCCACCTGTTTCCGCTCATCATCGCTGGTGTCCGTGATCTCTGATGAGTCTGGTTCAGAGTCAGATGACAGAGCAGAGCTCAGAATGCGGTGAGACTTGTTGAAGCTGCACAGGCTAAACTCTGCTTGTCTACGGCGAACCTCAATTTCCTCCTCAAGCGCCCGAGCCACGGTGCTTGAGAAGTCTTGAAGGGAGCGTCTTTGAAAACTTTCCCGAGCACCAAACAGTTTGGGAAAGGTCAATGAGCCCCTTCTGTTCTTACAGATGATCATCTCATCATAACGCTCTGAATCTGCATATACATTAGTGCGTGATGGAGTCTTCTTCTTCGGAGGCCTCAGAGCAGACACATACTATAGAAAGACAACATTCATCAGTTAAAAAATAAAAAAGAGAAGATGTTCATGCTTTAACAACGTTAACCATTTGTTCTACTCACTCTGTGTCTGTCCATTCGAGCTATCAGAGCAAGATCGGTGGTATCTGAGATTCCTCCATGGACTATCAACACCCGTTGGTCGATTACTGTCACTAAAGGCAACCAGCTGAAGATTTTCTGGAGCAACTTGAGGATACGCTTCCCATGCAGCTTAAAGCAATTGAACAGATTAGAGATTTGTGGAAACAATGCACATCAAATACGTTTCCCATAATGTGAAGCTTAGTGCAGAAACACGGCAAAAGAACAGAAGATAACACATTACTAGTTATTATAATATTATCGTATTGCAGCATCATTATCATTAACTACAATTAAAACTAAAACCATAAAAAGTAATCACTTTAAATAAAATAAATATAAAAACCATAATTTTACTTCATCTAGTTGCCAAGTCAAAAATACTCATTAACTACAAGTCAACTACAACTTAATAAAAACTATACAGACATATTTAAAAATAAAACAAAAACTAATAAAAAAAACGAATGACAAAACACAACGAATTCCTAAAATTTTAACTTAAATTAAAAAACAGAAAGTAACAGAACAGAAAATATTAGAAAATAAAAACTAATTCAAAATATTAACAAAAGCTATAATTGATGTCATTGACCCTAAATCTGACAAATACAACCCTTGACTATTAAAGATCATCCTATTGCTTAACCTTCAGTTTTCGGTAACACTTTACTTAAAACCTTTATATATAATGCATTATAAAAGTAGTTTTAATGCATTGATTATGATCTCATGAATAATTTTATACAACAGTTATATTACATTATAATACTCATTTATTCGTTGTTACACCTTTAGAAAGTATAATGCATTAAAACACATTATACTAGACAAACAAACCTTCAAATATTATAATGCATTTTAATTTTGGTTGCAGTTATTTATGAAAAGATATAATGCATACAATGTACATTATGAATACCTGCATAATGAATTATACATAAAGGCTTTAAGTAAAGTGTTTCCCAATTTTATTTTAGAATACTAGTATAAATATCTTTCCACAAATGATTCATAGACATATAAATTCCCTACTAATCAAATGTCAACATCAAAAGTTTATTCATTTACCAACTAGTTAACAGCCAAAAGTTCTTTAAAATGCTAATATAAATATAGTATCTTTCCAATGTTAAAAACTGACTCATCTATATATTCACGTTCCCACTAAGGTGTCATATATGCAGTCAAAGGTTTGTTCATTTACCATCTAGTTAGTTAACAGCCACCAGTCTTGAAGCCTGCTCACTGTAATCCTCTTACTGAGGACTGGGCCACATTCACTGTGAAAATAACTGCAGGAGAACTGACCAGAGTTTCCCCTTTTAAACTGTAAGTCTGAGCAGGCCACTTGATCTTAAAAGGTGCTGTTCTTGGAAAGAAAGTGTCGGGAGATCCCTTACTGTTATAATGGAGATAAACAGCTAACACCATATGGTAAACAAACTCTTAAGAACAGGAAGCTGAGGAATTACAGCGCACAGACATTAGATGTAGGCCTAAGTAATGACCTACCTTGTATTTGCTCAGTACTTCTTTGGTGAAGCCATACCTTTGAAGAGAAAATGTGTTTTCACAAAAACAAAAATTCAAAGTGGCAGAAGATTTTTCCTTTGGAAAAGGGAAAAAGACGATTTGATTTGACAATTTAATTTGATGGCACTGAGAGATTCATCTTTTATCTTGCCCTTATAGTTCTGAGGTTATTATTAAAAGTGAAAATCATCATATTAAAGTCCCACAAAAATATAAAAATACATCTAGACCAGTGGTTCTCAACATTTTTGACTCCAAGAACCTCCTCCTATTTACAGGCTATCCTGTCTAAGCTAATATGTATCTCTGGTACTTCTGTTGTACACTGTATAAAAAGAAAAAGATTTTTTGCAGTTTTAAATAACGTAAATACTGATAACTGGAGTGTGTTTTACATGAAAATACTATTTCAATGTGATATTTTCTGTTTCTTTGTAATTAATTGTGAAATTTACTACCAATTTCTAAGTGAAATTTGTTTTTACACCATTTATTTATTTATTTTTGCATTTTAATTAAGATTTCGTTAATAGAAAAAAATAAAAAACAAAAATTGGGGGACCCAATTGCGACCCCTCTGGAAATGTGCATAAGCCTCCTAGTGCTGCCCACTGCTACAGACAACCTTATTTAAGTGGCTCCTATGAAACTATTTAGTAATTCAGAATCAACATTTTTTTCAAGAGTCTCTATAAAACATGCATGTATAAAACGGGAGTGAAGGAGTTAGAAAAAAAACAACAATATGATACTTGGACCCTTAATTATAAAAGCTTAAAGCATTGGTATCTACTTGTATCATTGGTAACTTTACTTACTAAGCTGGGGTACTGCAAAATGAACAAACTTTTAAGAGTATCTTATTTAGAACATTTCCATTACCTTAAATTAATGATGTGATCTTCATGGTTTCCTCGATTAAGATAAACATCTCCAGGATACACAAGCAGGAAAGCAAACAATATGAGCAGAATCTCTATGGAGTCTTTGCCTCGGTCCACATAGTCTCCATTGAAAACATAAGGTTTCTCCAATGACGGCATTCCATTCTGAAAAAATAAACAGAGCCCAAATCCATAGGAATAGATATACTAAAAGACATGCTTTATCGGGCTAAGGCAATCTTGTACTGTAGCTGAGTGTAAATGATTTAATACATACCTTGTAAAATATTAGTAGCAAGTCCTCTAATTGTCCATGTAAATCACCTGTAATAAAGTTCAGAAATTTATTTAGAAATGGCATTGAATTGTGTTATAATAAAAAACTTGAAATGCTGTGTCAGCCACTCTCACCACATATGGTTATTTCTTTGCTATGGCATGTAGAGACTCGGTTGATATTTGGCAACACTCTAAGCAACTTCCATGTTTCCAGAAGAAGCTGAAGAACGTAACGAGAGTGAAGCTGCTGCTTGGAGAAACCAGAAGTGTACATGGTTAAAGACATCGAGCATTATTTGACTATCATTCAACATATATTTAATGCATCCTCATGGAGCACCTACTTGTTTGTTTTTAAAGGCCTCTACAAGATCAGCAGCCTGATCCATATCTAAAGGAAAGGTTAGCCGTGGACCAGAGTAGATGTCTGGCACATCGATATTGGTGTAGCTGAAGTATCTCTCCCACTCTGCATCTCTGCAAACCTCGTTTTCTCTGAAGATATGAGAGATCAGATTTCCTACATGGTAGAACATACATCATGTGTTTAGCATGGATAAATTCCAGGGGAAAACTGTAAATATGTTATGTGTTTATATGTAACAGCTTTTTTTACGTTCACTGCTTGATGGAGTGAAGTTATCCATCAGGTAACCAAGAAAATTGTATAACTGTGTGAGAAATTGAGAAAAAAAAGCCACATCATTATAGTTGTCTGCAGTTTTCAGAGTTAAATTAAGTAGACCATCAATTCATTCACTCATTCATTCATTTTTTGATCTCTCTGAAAACTGGAAGTTTGCAAGTTTTGGATAGACTATCCACCTCATTTTGCTACGCGGAAGTACGCTATTTGAATGTGCGTGACTTCTGATTCAGTAGCAGCTACAGAAGATCTTCAAAGTACAGTAAAAAGGAAAATTATTTGCGCTACAAACCAATGTGTTTATGATAATAATGATTAAGAATAGTATGAGAACGAAAATAGCAGTTTGCAATATTATGCGGCAAAACGGACTATTGTACAGGTAAAATAACTGGAAGCAGTGTTGCCAACTAATTTTCAGGGTAAGTTGCTAAAGGAAGGTTGATTTATTGCTAAAAGTTGCTAAATGATGTAGTGATGTCATTGCGCGATGACATCATTACGTAATTACGACGCAAAATTGTCACTGCATTAAAAATTGCAGCATAAAATATATTTTATATATGTTAATTTAGATTTGTTTGTAAAATAATATAATGTAATATAATATTAAAATATAACTGTATTTTTAAATACAACATTGAATTATTGAACACGTACACATTTTTGAATAATTACAATTTAAAAGTTTTTTTTATTATTAGCTAGTAAACTAGTAAAACTACACATTCTGAACAATTATAGTTTTAAGCAGTGTATTAGTAGTTAGTTAGTCTGCTACACTCTAAGAAAAGTATGTTAAAATAGGGCACAATCTACTATGTTAATATGAAGGAATTTTCCTTATTGATTTTTCACAGGTTTTTTACCTGCATTTTAAATTACGTATTGTATTTTGTGTTTTCGGGTTACAGGGTTACAACGGATAACGGATAATATCCTGCAAAATTACTAGCTTTTCCATTTTTCTAGATATTTTTCTTACAGTGTGCTAACTGATCTACAATCGCAGGTACAACTTACAAACAAGGTGTATCATAAATAAACAATTATTCAGTTATTATTATTATTAAATCGAACAATTGCAAATAGCAGCTAATTTAATTCACATGATGTGTGTACTGCTAGACATCTTTGCTTTCCTCTTGTGTAATTTAGATGAAAAATGTGTGCCTTTTTATCGTTTAAATCACTTATCAAAAGTTGCTAAAAGTTGACAAA
This sequence comes from Spinibarbus caldwelli, assembly GCA_039654775.1. NCBI lineage: Eukaryota > Metazoa > Chordata > Actinopteri > Cypriniformes > Cyprinidae > Spinibarbus > Spinibarbus caldwelli. The sequence continues at coordinate 19,777,405 of CM077223.1, read as the reverse complement.
TAAATTTTAAAAATAGCTAAATTTGTTGCTAGGTGCTTTTGGAAGAAAAAATTGCTAGGGTAGTGTGAAAAGTTGCTAAATTTAGCAACAGAATTGCTAAATTGGCAACACTGACTGAGCATGACACCGGAAGTCGCGCACATTCAAGTTGGAAATGGCCACGCCCACTCTTACATTAATAGTGTGGAGAATGAAATTCTTACTTTGATCTGGTCTTGTAGGTCTGCGTACTCCATGGACTGGAAGATGTTCCAGGTGTATCTGCGTCTCATTTCCATGCGAGCTGCATACTGTCGGTACCAGCGCTGGATCAGCACCGCAGCCTTCATTGCTTTCAAGAGAACACCAGAGAGGACGGATTTGTTATAAATGCAAAAGTTTTTGTGTCGGGCTTCTAGAATTAGACCCAGTTCAGCATAATTTCAGAGATTATTATGTAAACACTGAAAAAAAATTGGTGTAGGATTAGTTTGGAACATTTTTGCTAGTAAATTTCACAAATAATTACAAAGAAGCAGCTGTTAACCCACTGAATCAAACATGGAGTTTTAAGTAAAAAGACTTAAATAGTAGGCTATTTTATTGTGAAACATACTCCAATAATATTTCTTTAATAAGTTAACAGTGTACTGTAAGTCTTGTATAGTATGTATTACTCAAAAACAGTCAAACAGACATCATAGTGGTCATAAAAGATGAATTTTGCTTACTTATAGCTGCTGCAGACATGCATGAAAAAGAAGACATGTTGAGAATGTAAATGAGTTATATATTGACACTACACAGAAGTAGACAGTAGCTGTGAGAGATAAGGTTTTACACAAGCTTTGCTGCACTGGTAAAAACTGACCTGGGATGGTATTTCCATCTGTTTTAAGAAGAAGAATTAATTTAGGTCAAGTTATATTCAAACTAAATAGTCTCTGAATAAACAGAACTCACACATAGGCCTACGTACACATATCATTCTTTGAATTACTCTAGCCATTCATATAATTGTTATTGTAAACATTTTACCTTTATCAAATTTTCTATTGAATTCGCTGTTTTTTGCGACACCACACCCCATGGCTTCTCCTGAAGGTAGAAAATATGAAAGTCAGTATAACAAACACTTTTATTAAGCACTTGAAAACTTTATGAAACTTTATGAATCATGCACAGTGAATCATATTTGATATATTTATTTAATACAAATTACATTACAAAATTATAATGCATAGGATTTTTTTTAAATGATTAAAAAAGCACTGTACCACTGTAAAAAAAATAAAATAAAAATAAATAAAAATCCACAACAGTAATACATAATTTACACAATCCATCATTTATATTATTCATTCAATAAAATTCAGACCAACAGATATACTCTAGTAAATCATAACACAGATGAGATGTTGATAAAAAGTACTGTACAATATTTTCAAGCTTTTGACATGAAAACAGGCTACACCAAATGTCATGTTGTTGCACACATTAATGAGATCCAGAGAGCAAGTTAATCTGGGTTCATTGCTTTCTTGCACTGGCCTCAATCCTCCTTATAAAGCAGACGACGTCAACACGCACCTGTGCCTTTGTGAAAGCCCACAAGCTTCAAACCCTCAATGATGGCCCTGCTTCACTCTAAACTAGCTTCTGTTATTCATTAAAATAGGTTAAGTTTAAAAATATGTAGAGTATGTATCTTACCATTTTTAAAAACATCAAGAGTCATAGTTTAATGTAGGGTATTTTAAGGTATTTTTATATATATATATATATATATATATATATATATATATATATATATATACATATATAGACTTGTTTGTAAGGAATTGTTATTGATAATTGTTATAAGGTTATTGATTAGCTCACCAGACATCACAATAATTTAGTGTAGTGTGACAGACATGCTCGTTTTGAGGTTAAACCTCTTAAGAGAGCTGTTGACAAAAGCTCATGCAACGTGTGCTTTAAATCTTGCTCACAGTAAAGTGAAATAAGACTGCTACTATCAAAAATATTCTATGAATTCTACAAAATAAATATTTTTTCTTTGTAGACATGATATTTATAACATAATTTAACCCATACTAAATCTCGCCTATTATTATTTAGTATCTTTTCTATTTATTTCTTTCAATTGAATGATTATATGAAGGGCTATGTAAATCATGTCAGCAAAACAGTCTTTAATACGCCAGGCAGAGATAACAAATCAAGGTGGGTAAAAAACTCACCTGGTGGGTTTCTCTTCTAATCAAGGAAATCCCAGGAGCTTTATTTCCACATCATGTTACCCAAAGGAATGTATCCGCCTGGTGTACCCCATCGGTGCTCGAGTTAGTCAATGTGAATAGCAGAAATGCAAATAAATCAGCTTGTGAGGACACAAAGAAAACATAGTCACGCGCTTCCCCATCTCCCCGAAGAAACCTTCAGTGTCCTGAGCAAAAATCCACTATTTTCATTCAGAAATGAGAGAAGACCTTGTGTCAAACTCCCGAGGTCTTCAGTAGGTATGTTTGTTTGTCTGCGTCTTAACAGTCTTCATCTATGTATTAAGTGAACAAGCCCTGAAGGGATTAGGGGTAATAGCTTGATGCGACTTGACTGGACTTTTGTATAGGAAATGACACTTTCCTAAAGGAAGCAAGTTGTTGCTGTGTAAAGTATAGCATATGTAATAAATCCAAAATAATGCAAGACACAAAAATAAATCATTTGAGGCGAGACAATTTCTTGTAATGATTTTTGATGTGCACAAGATCCAGAAAGTCCTCAATAATTACAATGAACAATTATTTTAATATATTGTATTCAGTTCAATTCAGTACAGTCAGTTCAATTGTATATTACATCTATAAGAGGAAGAATCCATCATGTTTTAATGTATAAACGTGTTTTATAAACGTTCAGTAATGCATGCAATAATATATTATAGAAGTAGACATTTGTGCTTTGACAAAATAGAGCAAAAACAGACAATATTATTTCTAAAATGTAAGTCAGTTAATATTAACTTCTTATTTATTAAACAGTTATTAAAATCAGTGAGACATTTGCAGTTGTGCTGATTTTAGGAAAAAAAATTTGAATGATTCTTTCCAAATACAACTATTCAAGTCATCTATTGAAAAATCTTGTATTTTTCCTATTGCAACAGGCTATAGGATATACCACAAAAAAGGTCAGTTCTTTTTCCAAAATCTTGCGGCCTTACTTTTTAGATATTAAAATATGACTCATTTCCATTATGAAAAGCAGAAGAGAAGCAGAAGTGGTTGGGTAGTTCAAAACTAAGCTAGGTGAAAAGCTGGTCAAGAGAATGGCTCATTCCATCACTTACACATCTGTGAACACAAAGGAAAGACCATTAACTGTATTTATAAAGACAAAGAAAATCTGAAAAAGATTATGTCAGTAAGACAGAACAGTCACAGTTTCTTCACTAATGACTGCAAGAGACAGAAGATTCCAAAGCAGAGAAAAGACATCCGACCTAGTTATTCACACCATGTGATGCTCCTTGCAAAAGCTGACAGACTGATGTCAATTGAGTATTGCGAAATTCCCTTAATGTCAAAATGATATCAGAGAAGATATAGCAACCTCTTACATTATGACAGAAATGTTATTTCATCCAACAAAAACACTTATAGGGACTTTCACACCATTGGAACCTTTTCATAGTTCCTAGAACTTTTGGCGGAAGTTCACGCTTTTTGGCGTGTTCGCAGGAATTAGGAACGTATTTAGTAGGAACTCCATTTGGGGAACTAAATTAGCTCCTACTTCAGAGTAGGGTCTTAAACAGTTCTATAGGAACAACCAGTGTACAATGTGTAAGTGTACAATGATTAGCCAAACACATATGAAACAGAGTAAAAATATTTACTCTACAAATATGGAAAAAAAGTATTACAAATATAACGGCATTTAGCTACCTGATTTCCATGCTCTTTTAATCACGCAAATTGTGCATTTACATTCCATCTCTGTTATCACGAATCCCACGAAACACAACAAAAACAGCTCAGATCACAGCATCCACCATTCACCGGTTGTTGACGTTTGTAAATGCCGCAAAGAAAGACATCACTGTCTACCGCTTCAGAGTTCCTGTTGCCGGTGTGAAATGCAACCAGGAAAACGGCCCAAGGGGGAAATTGGTTCTCTAGGAACCACCATGCTGGCCAGAACTATGAGGTGTGAAAGTGCCTTATGTTACCAAACCACCAAGCTAGACTTAAGGAAAGGATACCAAATAACAAGATGGTGGTAGCATATGTAAAAGTCAATCTTAAGCAGCGTATGTTTTATGAAAATACGTTTTAAAAGTGTATTTTATGTTTTAAAAATCATGTAGTGTTATGGTTTGTTCTTACATCTCTGACAAATGTTGTGTACTTCTCAGGAGTGGCGGCACTCATGACGGTTGTATAAACAGTGATCCTGGAAGGAAGATCATATTGGCATTAAAAAGCTTTATTACAGAAAGTGAGATGAAGACACACCTCTTTCAGAAACACTTAATCACCCGAAAACTTAAAGTAATGCACATACACCAGTATTCAAATTGTACTAAAGCTCTCGGGGATCCCATGTTTTTCTAATCTCAAAGTGGTACTTTCATTTGTTCAATAAATTCAATTACAGTAATGTAACATTACCAACCAAATGAAACCAGAAACGACAAAAAAAAAAAAAAAATGCATGTGCTGGAGAGGTGTGTGTATATACAGTGGCTTGCGAAAGTATTCATACCCCTTAATTTTTTTCACATTTTGTTATGTTGCTGCCTTATGTTAAACTGCTTTAAATTACTTTTTTTCCACATCAATCTACACTCCATACACCATACTGACAAAGCAAAAACAGAATTGTCACAACTTTCAAAAATTTATTAAAAATAAAACACTGAAATAAGTACATTGCATAAGTATTCATACCCTTAACTAAATATTTAGCTGAAGAACCTTTACAGTCTCAAGTCTTTTTTTTGTTTGATGTGACAAGCTTTGCTCATCAGCATTTGGCAATTATCTGCTATTCTTCTCCTCACCTCTTCACCACTCAAGCTCTGTCAGGTTGGACGGGGGCAGATGCACATTTTCAGGTTTCTCCAGAAATATTTGATTGGGTTCAATCTCAGGCTGTGGCTGGCCCACTCAAGGACATTCACAGAGTTGTCTATAAGCCACACTTGCTGTGTGCTTAGGGTCATTGTCTTGTTGGAAGGTGAACCTTCTGCCCAGTCTGAGGTTCTGAATGCTCTGAACTAGGTTTTCATTAAGGCTATCTCAATATTTTGGTGCATTGAGCTTTTCATCTACTCTGAGGAGTCTCTCAGTCCCTGCCGCTGAAAAACAGCCCCACAGCATGAGGCTGGTACCAGCACACTTTAATTTTGGGATGGTAATCTGCAGGTGATGAGCAGAGCTGGTTTCCTTCAAACATGATGCTTAGAATTGAGGTTCATCAGACCAGATAATCTTGTTTATCAGAGTCTGAGGGTCCTGTAGGTGCTTTTTTTGTAAATTCCAAGTGTGTTTTCATGTGTCTTCACTGAGGAGAGGATTGAGTCTTGCCACACCGCCCAGATTGGTGAAGTGTTGCAGTGATGTTTGTCCTTCTGTAGATTTCTCCTATCTCCACATATGATCATGGAGCTCAACTAGAGTGACCATCAGGTTCTTGGTCACCACACCAACCAAAGCCCTTCTCCATCAGTTGCTCAGTTTGGCCAGGAGACCAGCTCTAGGAAGAGTCCTGGTTGTTTCAAACTTCTTCCATTAAGGGTAACAGAGACTACATGCTTCTGTGACCCTTCAGTGAAGCAGAATTTTTTTCTGAACACTTCCACAGATGTGTGGCTTGACGCAAACCTGTTTCTGAGCTCTACAGGCAGTTCTTTTGACCTCAGTGCTTGTTTTTTTGCTCTGATATGCATTATCAGCTATTAGACCTTTTATTAAGATGTGTGTGCCTTTCCAAATCATACCCATTCAATTGAATTTTCCACAGGTTAATGTCACTTGAAGTATAGTAACATCTAAAAGCAATATGAATGCTCCTGAGCTAAATTTCAACTGTCCCAGATAAGGGTATGAATACTTATGCAATGGAATCATTTTAGTTTTTTATTTTTAATAAATTTGCAAAGATGTTAAAAACTTGTTTTTTGCTTTACAGTTATGGTGTATGGAGTGTAGATTGATGTGGAAAAAAAGTAATTTAAAGCAGTTTAACATAAGGCAGCAACATAACAAAACGTGAAAAAAATTAAGGGGTATGAATACTTTCGCAAGGCACTGTGTGTGTGTGTATATATATATATATATATATATATATATACAGATGCATCTCAATAAATTAGAATGTCGTGGAAAAGTTCATTTATTTCAGTAATTCAACTCAAATTGTGAAACTCGTGCATTAAATAAATTCAGTGCACACAGACTGAAGTAGTTTAAGTCTTTGGTTCTTTTAATTGTGATGATTTTGGCTCACATTTAACAAAAACCCACCAATTCACCATCTCAACAAATTAGAATATGGTGCCACGCCAATCAGCTAATCAACTCAAAACACCTGCAAAGGTTTCCTGAGCCTTCAAAATGGTCTCTCAGTTTGGTTCACTAGGCTACACAATCATGGGGAAGACTGCTGATCTGACAGTTGTTCAGAAGACAATCATTGACACCCTTCACAAGGAGGGTAAGCCACAAACATTCATTGCCAAAGAAGCTGGCTGTTCACAGAGTGCTGTATCCAAGCATGTTAACAGAAAGTTGAGTGAAAGGAAAAAGTGTGGAAGAAAAAGATGCACAACCAACTGAGAGAACCGCAGCCTTATGAGGATTGTCAAGCAAAATTGATTCAAGAATTTGGGTGAACTTCACAAGGAATGGACTGAGGCTGGGGTCAAGGCATCAAGAGCCATCACACAAAGACGTCTCAAGGAATTTGGCTACAGTTGTCGTATTCCTCTTGTTAAGCCACTCCCGAACCACAGACAACGTCAGAGGCGTCTTACCTGGGCTAAGGAGAAGAAGAACTGGACTGTTGCCCAGTGGTCCAAAGTCCTCTTTTCAGATGAAAGCAAGTTTTGTATTTCATTTGGAAACCAAGGACCTAGAGTCTGGAGGAAGGGTGGAGAAGCTCATAGCCCAACTTGCTTGAAGTCCAGTGTTAAGTTTCCACAGTCTGTGATGATTTGGGGTGCAATGTCATCTGCTGGTGTTGGTCCATTGTGTTTTTTGAAAACCAAAGTCACTGCAGCCGTTTACCAAGAAATTTTGGAGGACTTCATGCTTCCTTCTGCTGACCAGCTTTTTAAAGATGCTGATTTCATTTTCCAGCAGGATTTGGCACCTGCCCACACTGCCAAAAGCACCAAAAGTTGGTTAAATGACCATGGTGTTGGTGTGTTTGACTGGCCAGCAAATTCACCAGAACTGAACCCCATAGAGAATCTATGGGGTATTGTCAAGAGGAAAATGAGAAACAAGAGACCAAAAAATGCAGATGAGCTGAAGGCCACTGTCAAAGAAACCTGGGCTTCCATACCACCTCAGCAGTGCCACAAACTGATCACCTCCATGCCACGCCGATTTGAGGCAGTAATTAAAGCAAAAGGAGCCCCTACCAAGTATTGGGTACATATACAGTAAATGAACATACTTTCCAGAAGGCCAAAAATTCACTAAAAATGTTTTGTTTTTTTAATTGGTCTTAAGAAGTATTCTAATTTGTTGAGATTGGTGAATTGGTGGGTTTTTCTTAAATGTGAGCCAAAATCATCACAATTAAAAGAACCAAAGACTTAAACTATTTCAGTCTGTGTGCATTGATTTTATATAATACACGAGTTTCACAATTTGAGTTGAATTACTGAAATAAATTAACTTTTCCACGACATTATAATTTATTGAGATGCACCTGTATGTGTGTGTGTGTGTGTGTGTGCAAAACAGAAACCCATACATCAATTTTTTGAGGGCATTTTGGTGGCAAAGGTTCTCTTTCTTCTCTGCATTTCTGCTCTGATTCTTTACAAATCTAGCTTACTTATAAATGTGCCATTATACATTAATAATATTGTTGGCTCTGGGATTAATTTAATTTTGTCCCTCTATGGAAGTCGCTTTGGAAAAAAGTGTCTGCTAAATGAATATCATCGAATGGTTATAAAGAACCCAATAGTACCACTTGCCAATGTATCAGCTTTGACAAACAATGGTAAGTTAGTAAAGCTAGATGAGTTTAGAATCAGTGTTGAGTTGTTGGGCACCAAATATGAAAGAGGGTGAGAGTTCAACAGAGATCAGTGCTTGGACTGTTCTGATTTACAGCTGAGTGGCTTAAACAATGAGTGTTTGTGAAGTTGTGAGTGTGAATAGGCAGATGCTTCACATGACTGGTTTCCACAGACTCTCCAGAAAATTCCTAAATTCTGCATTGCATGGTTAGATTCTAATATTATAACCTCCATGAGGAAGTATGCTTATGTTTGTACTACTGGTTACCACATATGAGAAATGAGCACTATACGTGAGGCCATTACACAACCATAAAATATCATGTGATAGTTGAAATGCTGCGTTACTGTCCTCCTTACCAATTACATACTGGATCCATGGATAAAACCTGTAACAATGAAAAATAAATGATCACTTAATCAACACATTAGTCAATAAATTATGTAATAAGATTGCATGCTTTCACAAACACAAGGGCAGTCTCATTAAAGTATTTTTTAATATCCAAATTCAGAAATTACTTATACTGAAAACATTTAAATTATGATAATAACATACAAGAACACTTTTCGTAGTACATTAATAATGTAGGACAGACATAAATGCATAACCTAGGACAATAATAGGCAGCCAAAATGGATTTATTCATTTACCTGATACAGAGAATCCATAGTAATATGGTTTTGACCAGTGGTGTTCAGTGCTTTCATGGCCACATATCTGAAAAAAGACCAGGAAATGTGAAAAACAATCCCTAAATTGTTCAGCTAATTTGTGCTTTCATGTTATTGATAAAAAATGTATTGTCTGCTTGCCTTCTGTAATCTCTTTTAGGGGCAGGTAGCCAGTGGTCATAATTGGTTTCAACTCTATACCAGCTATAATAAGCAACAGTATAAAAATCACAGGCTTAGTAATGTAAAAACCTTCAGGAAAACACTAGTATTATATGAATGAGAGTCTAATGTTGCATTGCCATCACTTTATGTCTTTCATATAACATTTTAATTTATGTCACTTAAAAATGATGGTTGGTGCTTACTTTCCATTTAGTGGATCCAGAGGCCAGATGTCAGCTGATCCGCTCCGGTCTCTGGTTATGACCACACCCTCACCAGCATGAACACCACCCAAAATGTAATAAACATCTGTAATTAACGGCACCTTGGACAGTCTCACTACTGCATCCTGGAAATCCACAGCTGCTTCAAGAGTCTAAAGAGAATCAAAAATATACAGATGTATTCAATGCAAAAGTCTCCTAACATTTTTGCACCAGTAAGTAAATGTATTTTGAAATAGATAATTATATTTTGAATTTTATATACATTTGTACTCTCACCTCTCGCACTAGCCAGCTAACTGGAGAACTTTTTAATAAAACTGCTGAAATTACATTCTCCCACCAATGTCCCTTATCTGTAGAAATATAGACAGAAATTAAAACCACACAAAATTCACTAGACCATCTCTTTTTAAAAAATAAACCTACTGCGTTCGTTGCCAGACACTGTAAACTTATTGGGGCTCTGTCCTGTCCACAGCCCAACATAACCAGCAAAAGTGGTTCCTCTGTATGCCACCTGGAGAGAAACTACTTTCAGATTCAAGAATATATAATATAATATAATATTATATTGCATAATATAACGATACCTTTCCATTTTTAATAAAAAGTACATCTAGAGTAAGATTTCTGAGCACATCATGGGGATAATCCAGGTTTCTACCATGGTATATATTGCCCTTTGTATCCTGAGTTACAATACTGGTGCAAAAGCTGAAAAAAAAAAGCAAAGCAACCACATTGAATGTTGAAAAAAGTTTTTTCGAACTAAAAACTAAAAAACTTCGAGAGCTACTGTACCAAAAAGCATAGGAAAAAGTCAACAGCTTTACAGTACTTACGCAGATACTTCATAGGCAAAGTTCAACAGTACAATATCTGCAATGTCAGTGCCATAGAAGGCTGCCATGCCCTGTATTTCTCCAGCATACGGCTGTGGGATGTATTTCTCCAGAGCCCCCACTATAGGTTTAACTGCATTATGAACCCATTTGGGAACAGTTGAGCTGAAAAAGAGTGTTTAAGACGTAAATATAGGGTGATGACAAACAAGGTTAAGTTAAAGAACATATGTTAACACTTAGTATAGGGTCTAATTCTCACTATTAACTAGTTGCTTATTAGCATGCTATTAACATCTTGGCTGTTTGTTAGTACTAATAAAGCCTATCTGCATGACCATATTCTACATCCCTAATTCTACCCAATAAACTTAACTACCTTACCAACTATTGATAAGCAGCAAATTAGAAGTTTATTGAGACAAAAGTCGTAGTTAATGGTTTGCTAATAGCGGGGACCTTAAAATAAAGTGTGACCGAACATATTTTATTAAAAAATAGAATGCAAACATTTTGCATGCGGTTATAACTTACTCGATCACTTCAGATGCAGCTTTTCTCAAGAAATCGATGTCATAGAGTTTCTTCAGAGGAGCCCATCGCTGATAGGCAGGCTCGTCCAGACTGATGTTTACCACTGGAGGAGAGAAATCTGCTGTCGATACACAGAAAACTGACACGAACAGACAAATCTGTAGCTTCATGGTGAATACTGAACACTAACTCTCCTTGTGATGGTGACATTTGAACATGCAAAACCAAAGACTCTTTCACGCTCTGCCCAACTTCTGTAATTTGAAAACAAGGAACTGAAGGGATTGTTGTGACAGTAACACATTAACCACCAGGGGCACTGGTGCCCACTGTCCACGAACACTTTTGTGCTCAACTAAAGTCGCTTTTCGGTTTATTCCAGTGTGAAATCAAAGAAAAGTGCTTCACGCTTTAAAGCTTTGCTGTGAATGAAAGTTTTGTTGGTCCGTGCGATGAATGTTTCCAAATGCTGGAATCATTTCAGTACAGGACAGTTCGTGTTATTTAGGCTACGGGTATTTGAGAAGATTTCCATTGGTTCCCCATTCACAGATTTCTATGGTCGCAGTATTTGAGCACAAAAAAGAGAATGCAGAATTGCACATGGTGATTTTTTTTATTTATTTATTTATTTATTTCTGGCATTGGATAGTACCTGGTGACGGTGACTGATTCAACGCTAATTCATTCAACAAAGTCTAGAAAGTAAAACGTTTAGGCTAATCAAAATATTTAAGAAAATGTTTATTAAATTTCTAACGATACATCAATGTCAAACCCAGAAGACTAATTCGCCATGTGTTCCCTCGAGACTTTCCTTTGGGTTTTCAATTCATGAGTAAAACACGGTCCGTGGTAAATTTGTGGTAAATTACATGGGCGTTTTTTTGTTATAGCACGTAAACTGCACACAGTTAGACACCTCTCTAGTTACTGATTACAAATATGCGTTTTTACAACACCAGCATAACTGCTTTTAAGTATACGTTTCAATTTACAATAACAGTAGTTGATTAAAATCTATATAATTTTGAAAACTTTTAAAAGAAAACAGAATGAGACATTTTTATTATAATGTCATGTATTTATAATGTCCGTAGCTTTATTTTATTTTATTTTTTTATTTAGCGAAACATGAGTTTGGATCTCGTTTGCTTTTGGATAGGACTCTTGCGTGAAATACTAGTTTTGCGCATGCGCACTCGAGTCCACAAGGTGAAAGTTATATCAGCAGCTGTTTGACAGCAGAGAGCGCGAGCGTCAGGAGCGACTTTAGAGTGAGTTTGGTCATTGTTAGGAATATTTTTACTGATGTTTGTTTTTGTGTCCGTGTAGGATCAACTTTTTGCTGATGGTCATCACCGCGTTTAACTTGCACAGTGCGCTTAGATGCGTTATGTCACTGAAGTTTGTTGTTTTCTGAGCTGTTTTGTATTTGACGACAGGTATATAAAAGTTTCATTTGGTGATGCTCACATTCTTAAGATCATTAACAAATATCTAATCTGGGAAAGTGTGTTTTTCCCTGAAATCACACTTTCAGTTTTAATGTGTCCGCAGAGACAGTAATGTTGTTGTCCTTGAGGAGGAGTCTTGCCATAATAAATGTCATTTCCGGATGTTTGCTAAGCAGGTTATATCACAAGCAGAAGATAGTTCAAACAAAACTAACTTTTCGAGACCTTATTCCTGTAAGAAACCCTATTCACATGTTTAGCCCTTTTTCTAGGGCGTTGTACAAAGGAGTGTGACTATGTTACGGCAGCTGTAGTCTCACACGTCTTCTTGTTTTCTCAGCAATAGCAGGCTGTGTCCAGATTAATCATGAAGATCGCTGTCCTCGGCGCGACTGGTCAGACAGGACTGCAGCTGGTCACTCAGGCTCTTCAGCAGGGTCACACGGTCACTGCCGTCGTCAGAAACCCGGGGAAACTGACTCTGACGCACGAGAACCTCAAGGTACATAGTAAGAGGAAAATTTTTGAAAAATGCATGGTGCAATTATAAAATACTTGAATTTGCATTGTTGCATTGTTCGTGAATTTGCTCCCAGGTATAAGAAATGAGTTGGACTGCAGATTCACAATAACATGATTTGATATGCATTTAAATTAATTTTGCAAGGTCTTTCGTGACAAAATGAATAGTTTGTATGAAGTATAATAGATTGAGCCGTTCATTAGCTCATATTTTCTTTCTTTATCAAAGTCTGCACAATGCTGAAATGACTGAGTAATATTAATAAGTAATAGATAATATGAAAAGAGTAATGTTAAAGTCATCAGAAAATGTTAACTTTTTAATGCATAGTTTATTGTATATGCAAGTTTTGTTTTATGTTTTACTTTAGTTGTTATATGAGTTTTTGTACTGTATCACTGAAGACGACGTTCACAAGGGTGGCATAAAATTTAATTTATGGTTGATATCATCACATGATTTGCTTGCTCCACATTTTTGTGCAAGAATTAAAGATTAATCCAGACACAGCAATTCTAAATAGTGATATGATTCACACTAAGCTGTGGCAGTGCAGTGTTGTTAATATTTCATGTGTTTTCCAGTTCAGACGATGCACATTTTATCTTCTAGATTTTTAGTAATTAGTAGCTACAACTAGCATGCAGCCTCAACCATGTACTGTTTAACCGCATGCCCTCATCATGTGACAGGTGGTTGAAGCAGACATTTTTTCAGAAGACAGCCTGAAAACGCACTTCAAAGGTCAGGATGCTGTGTTGTCCTGTCTTGGCTTTCCGATCTCATTTTTATACGGAGTCACTGGCTACACGCAGTCTATGAAGGCAGCATTAAATGCTATGCGTGAAGTCCAAGTCAATCGAATCATCACCATGACCTCATGGTACACTGACCGTAAGTGCTGTTATTATGTATGGTATGCAAAACTAAAGAGTCTGTTCCTCACAGTATTTTTGGTCTGATCATTTGACTAGTGTAGTAATTGGATTGCTATTACATTCTTCACAGCTAATTCAGGCTCCAATTCTTCCTATCTCATCCGCTTCATGTTGCTTCCCATGATTAGAAGTGTTCTGAGCAACATGTATGAAATGGAAAACTTTCTTAAGCAGACTGACGACATCAACTGGACTGTTGTCCGTCCGCCTGGTCTCAAGAATATACCAACAACAGGTGGGATCTATTAATAAAACAAACTTAAATTTTATATATAAATATATAATACGTTTGAGTTCTTTCTTCAGTTGTTGTTAGCATTTTATATTAAGTAATATGTAAAATGCTTATCGACAAATAAATCATTATTGGAAGTTTGCTTTTGTTGCAAAGCTGTTAGATTACCAAAATTTTAGTACTAAATTTGTGGTGATATTTCTTGTTGTTTTCAAAGCCAATGAGTTCCTCACTCATGAAGGTTATTATGTCCCTGATGAAAATGGTCTGCCGATCGGTCAGTCTGTGTCAAGAGGAGATGTGGCTCGTTTCATGCTCTCTCTACTCAGTAACAATGCTTGGATGAAGAAAGCTGTTGCTATCATCACCAAATGAGTTTGCACTTCAATTTTATCATTACATTTATATCACTTACCAAAGAGCTTTTAATTGTTTCATTCAAATTGATAAAACATTTTAACTTACAGTACTTATTCAGTACATCTGGCTTTATGTCACACACAGCAGTTAGCAAATAATATGCTAATAATATGTTTGTCATATACATATATTTTACATATACTACTTTTAAAAGGATTTTAAGGGGTTTCTCGGTACCAAAGAAAAGTTAGCAGAATTGCAAGAAAATATAATTCATAAAACTTGTAAAAACATTTTGTTGCCAAATGTTTGGGACATTTTGTAATGTAAATGGAACTGAAGCATCCTAATTTATAATCATCCTAATTTATAATCATTGTTAGTATACTAATATCAAGACTTAATACTGATTTACTACATAACACAATACACATCAGTGCCTGTCTCTTGTTGTGATGTCCTTTCCAACTTGTCTCATTAATATTTTCACATTATATTACTGATAAAACATGATAAACATCCTTAGGAAAACTTTCTTGACCTTCTAAGCTAAAATTCTGTCTAACAGTGCACGTCTGTTTTTGATTTATTTGTTATTATTTTTACTTTTTGAATATTTTATGTTCATTTATGTATTACATATCAATTGTTTTTTTTACACTATATACAGATTTTGCAGTTTTATAGTTTATATGGATTTTATGCAATTACACTACACAAATAAATGGAAGTTCAGGTTAAAATTATGGCTGGATTTTAAAGTTAAATCAGCACACTGATTTTGGCCTACTATTAAGCATATAGTTGTAATCTATGTATGGAAATGTAAAATGCATCACTGAAGTACACTACAACAAAATATAATAAAATATCTTTAGAGAGGACCTGTAGTTCCTTACACAAACCACTAGAAGACTCTTTGCCATGCTAGAAGCCACTGGAAGTACTGGCTTGCATTCGGTGAAACAGCAAGTTTAGTATGGACACAAAGAAATCCAGTTTTTGGAGCCAAATTCTTGGTGACCTTCACTGCCATTACTGCTGGTTGTTTGTTGTTGAGCAGGTGAAAGAATTAAATTGTTCTTTAAGATGTAATCTGCTATGAATTTTATGCGACTGGTGTGAACCGAGTGTCTTATGACCACATGAGCGCAGTGTTGCTCTGTTTTTAATAAAGCGCTTGTATATGCTGCCTATACCTTGAGAATATGTTATCAAATCCTACATTAAGTGTCCTCAGCTGATAGCTGCCCAATATAAAATTAAGAAAAGCTCTTTTTTTTTTCTTTTATTATCGTTCATATTTTGACAACTAAAGGTATGGTTAAAAAAATAAGAAAAGCTTTCTTATTGTTGAAATGAGGGCCAAAGGACAAAGCAAAAACTTTAGAAACACAGCAGCTTGAACATTCTGCTAAAGATTTATTTTTTGTTGCAGTAAAGTTTAAAAAAAAAAAAAAAAAAAACGTTTCAAGCAACATTAAAGTAAATGATGACAGGATTTTTATTTTGGGATCAACTATCACTTTAAGACTTGTGAAAGATTTCACTCAGTAAATAAGTATGTTGTAATTTTCTAAATAAATGATCAAAATCCAAAACCAACGCAAGTCATTTTTGGGGGCAAAGTTTTTAAGCCAGTCAGTCTATTTTGCAAGAGCCAAAGGCAATCATCTCACCCCCGTGAGGGGACATTCCAGACTGATCCAGAGCCAGTCTGATCAGTCACTAAAACTGCACAGGTCAGATGGATGAAATGCACAACCTTTGACCTAATTAGTATTACATTAGTATTATATTCAGTATTAGAGCACAAAGGTGTAAGACGGTGAGAATGGATGTAGTTGATTCTTGTGTTTAGTTCAAAGTCCACTTTCTGATGTCATCTACTGGCAAGAGATACGGTGAATGAAAATGTTTCATTTCCAGCATTACTGGTGAAGTTATGCAAGGTGAACTGATTACTTTATTTGATTGAACGTACTGCACATAGATTGTGATCTGAGGACTTTGTCCTTAATGGACAGATATGTTTGATAATCAGAACAGCAACAACCAGGCTGTTGAGAAAAATGATTAATGTGTCATGTTGAAGGGATAAGTTGAATAACTGGGGGACATGAGAATTATTTACATTTACATAAAAAAGGGAAAAGGTTACTAAAGCACAATACCATTCACAAGTCTTGCAGAACATTATTCAGTTTTTAAAGTTTATTATTTTCATTTACAAGCCAGGGCAAGGTATATTATTCAGAAGAATAATTATTTTGAAAAGAATATTAAAATATCACTACACCTGCCGTGTACAAAATTAACTTTGACATTAAAAAAATGTTTAGCTTAAAAAGCGCTTGATGCTTTTGCCATATGCATCTGATGGGCCTTTTCTAAATAAATTCTCACAGCTTTGGTGATTCCCTTTTGCATTGAGACTTTCAAAGTGTTTTACATTTTCATTTATTCATTTAGCAGATGTATTTATCCAAGACATCTTAAAAATGAGGAATACAACAAGCGATTCATCTTAAGTAGGAAATAAACATGAATATTGGGAGTGCTAATACAAAGTTTCAGACATTGTTCAGAATAGTACAAGCTTAAAAAGGGGGCATTAAAGCTGATTACTTTTTCAGCTGGATGTATTTAAGTAGTTATATATAAAAGTAAGAATGTTATATAGGCAGGATAATGACTATGAGCTGTACATTTACTTAGATTGTCATATTTCCTAAAATCTAATCTCTCACCTACTTCACATATCATTTGTGTCAGAAGAAATACTTTAAATAATTATAGTTCACTGGCTTCTACAGCTGCATGTAACACCAGACATGTTCAATTATAAAAAAGAACTTCTAACAATTGGTAATGCAGAACACAAAACAGATCAGTCTCAATGAAACTGTCTGAAAAAGTGAACAAAAGAAGAAGGGATGATGTTTCTTGCTTGTTTCTGCATTACCTCAAAACTGGTTTGGGAGCACAATTTAAATTTTGCAGACAAGCAGACAGGAACATATCATCAGGAGGTTTTCCTACACCTACTCACACTATTGACACTCCCATAGTCAGAAATGTAGACAAAAAAAAAAAAAAAAAAAAACACTCATAAAAGACACTAAACACATAGATTGCTTAACCAATGGAGTTTAATAATTATTAAAAATTCTGAGAAAAAAAGTCAGAATTCTGAGTTTATATCTGACTATTCAGATTTTTTTTCATTTTTCTTTAGAGTTTACACCTCTCAATTCTGACTTTTCTCACAATTGTGAGTTAATATCTCACAATTCTGAGTTTACCTCTCAATTCAGAACTGTCTCAATTACATTTTTTATTTTTTATGCCATAGGGTAGTCATATATAAAGGGACAAATACATACAAATGCATACTTTGCTCATACAGTTCTAATATATTATTTATTTATATATTCCAGTATATAATCTCCATTCTCATAAATATTCAATGTGCTTGGTGAAATTTGAACAGCAAGAGAACAATCGTCACACATGCTTCTTTACAGTTACGCTGTAACTGTTTGAAGTACCAACAATACTCAGTGTGCAAGCAACAGTATTAACCTGTACAGATCATATAAGACTCAGTCTAAGCCTATTTCTATTTAGACAAATTGACTTCATCACAGATCTTATATTAACAGTAATATGCACAGTAATTGCACAGTAATATCACTTACAATCAACTCCAATTTCATATATTGTACAGAATATACAGAACCAGTTCTGTTGACAAATATATATCAAACTGATTAATTGGAACTTTGCAGAAGGTAATAAACCTATTAGTATAAAATGATGTAAAGTTTGACTTGTGTTATAATAGGGAGGTCCATTGGAAGCCCTGGAGTGAGCAAAATACAGAGAATATCATCCCAGTGTAGTCAGCTATTTAATTCCCACAGTTTCATCTGAGTGCTTCCGTTATTCACCATAAAATTTGTTTATATCATCTTGATACAGTTTACTGACCACAGGTCTTTTGAGCTTCATGGTTGGACCTGAGAAAAGAAACAAACAAACAAAAAACTTCACATTCACATCTAAAAGATCCATCAGTCTGTTTAGTTTACTATAATTATGCGTTTATGAATGCGGTTAGGCAAATATATGTTCAGTGTGTTCTGTAAAGTTCCTTTCAACAAAACATGTGAGACCTACTGACATAAATGCTTCTCATAATTATCTGTCATGCTGACAGATAAGCAGTACTTTACAAAAATGGGTAACACTTTATTTTAAGGTGTCTTTGTTACACGTTACATGTACTTATTATTATAATAACAATAAATTATGCATAATTACATGCAAATAAACCTAAGCCAAACCCTAACCATATAGTACATGTAGTTAACTAATATTACTCAGTACTTAAATGTATAATTAGACTGTAACAAGGACACAAAATAAAGTGTAACCCAAAAATATAATAATCATGGACGTCCATGTATTAGATACAGTTTGTCAATAAACTCGCTTGTTCTTTTTTATATCCTTATCTATATAAAGATTTAACACTCACCAAGTTCTCCGCCAGATATGGAGAAGTCTCGTGGAAGGATGGTCCACTTCTGGACTCTCTGGGCATTGGATGTGGCTTTGGCATTTACGCGGTCTATGCCCTCCTGGATGGCTTTGTAAATGGCTGGTTCTTTTTTGTTAATAATTTCTGAGACTTTGCTGGCAATTACACCGTGCTGCCTACAAAACTCCACCGCTAATGGGGTCAGTTCATCTGTGGGGTCTCCATTGTCATCAACATTACACTAAAAATGAAAGAAAATTAACAGATTATGAAAAATGGTGCCATAGCAAAGATTTTTGATATTTGATGGTAATGTAAACATTTGGTAAAATGTGCACATTTAATGGTCTCATTAAAAGAATAGTTCACACAAAAATGTGACCTCAGGCCATCCAAAGAATAGATGAGTTTGTTTCTTTAATGGAACAGGTTTGGAGAAATTTGCATTACGTCTCTTGCTCACCAATGGATCCTCTGTGGTCTTCAAGTATAATGCTAAATTTCTCCAAATCTCTTCCAATGTAGAAACAAGCTCCCGAGGGTGAGTGCATTTTCAGCAAATTTGCATTTTTTGGTGAACTATTCCTTAAAGTAAATGCAATAGACTCACCTTGAGTGTGAGTAGCATAGACAGAAACTTCTTTTTGTCTCCAACCAGCATGGCATTGCTGATGATTGACACCTCCTCCTTTAGGGCGTCCTCAGTAGGGACGGGTGGTACATTTTCTCCACCAGCAGTAATGATTAATTCTGCAAGAAAAAAGTAATTAGATACACATGTATAAACGAATGTTTACGTTGTCACACTATATGCATTTATCTTAATTAAATACTTTTCTTCTCATAGTAATATGGGCGTTATCCAAAGGCAGAGAAAGCAACAATCCCATTCATTTTCTCCATACTGACTCATAAACATTTGAAGACCTATTGTGAGCTATGAGGTTGTTAATTGATGGTATATGCTTTTGCTGAAACCATTTTTTTTTTAATTATTGTGTTTAACAGCTGAATGGCTAGTGAAAACCTAGCAATTACCCATGATTCTGCAAAGAAATCTATACCAATCAGAGAATCACAGAAGAGCTCTTTAGTGCCCACTCATTGCCATAAAGCACTGGAATTGACATATGCTCTCAAACTACTTAAGTATTTGTATATGTATTCATATTTTGCCATAAACATAATTTCTATATACATAATCAACAACTTTAAATCAACAGTTTTACATTTATGCATCATTTTAATTTTGAATGTTTTGTTCGCAGTATTCCATGGGATTATAGTTAGTTCCTTCATTAAAGCCGTTAAGTACAAAGTATTGCACCGTCATCTTTTTGTCAGATATGTTTTTTTCTTCAAGTCAAAGTTTGTAATGTTGTGATTCACCCCATAGCAAGTTGATTTGTTTTACTGCTTATAAATCATGAACTGAGAAACCAAAATTCCCTTGGTCTTTTGACATTAGATGTCATTGTACTATAAAAACATCCTGTAAGTTTCAGAACTCAAAACATCAGTCTAACAACAGCTTATATAGAAGTCAGCCAGCTAAAACGACAGCTTGTGTAATGTACGAGTATATGATGTAATAGTGTGGATAAGAACCGCCTTTCTCAAACATACACAACTCTTAGCCAATCACAGCAGTGGGTGTTTATTTGCGAGTCTACGATCCGCCATGCCTATTCAAACAAAGTGTTCTGATGAGGGGGTTAAAAACAGGACAGAAAAAAGCCTATTACTTCTAAATTATGATGTATTTTGATGTAAAAATCTTGATAACATTATAAGTGGACCTCAGAGAACAGTACAAAATAAAAACAGAGGCAGTTCATGACCCCTTTAACAAAGACTTTATTTAAATCCCTATGAGAAAAATACCTACGGAACCATGTTTGCTAAAAAAAAAAAAAAAGTTGGCGGGTATTGTTTTACCCTTATTTTACAAATGTGAAATTCTCCACTTTGATGTGTATTTCTACCTTTTATTCTGCCAGTGATAAACAGGAAGTCATCTTCATCATGTTTGCCCAGGTCTCCTGAGTGAAGCCACCCATCCGCATCCAGTGCCTCCTCAGTCTTGTCTGGCATGTTCAGGTATCCCATAAATACATGCCTCCCCCAGAAACAGATCTCACCGGTCCCATCAGTATCTGACTTGTCTATCTTAGTTTTACAGCCACTCAACACCTTACCACAACTGCAAGAGAAAAAAACAAGAATGTCACATACAACTGTCATCTGCCAATGTAACCAATTACTTTTAACCAATAGTTATTCTTAGTGAATGTTTGAAGTCAAGTTCACACAAGTAGAGTTCATCACATTAACATGGACATGTTGGAGGAATGTGTCTAACTTTTCCGAGATCCTGCCTGAAGAGTTAGGGAGATTTTTACTTTTTCTGTTCCAGCTCCTGCACTGTGGAATATATTGCCACTTTCTATAAAATCCTCTCCATGTGTTGACACTTTTGGTCTAAAAACTTTCTATTTGATTTGGCTTTTGATAAGTCTGAATACTGAGAATTATATGTAGCAGGATGGACAAGGTGTTTTTTTTTGTTATTTTTTTGTGAAGTAAAAGTTTCTTGTGAAGTTTCTAAGTATTATAATGTTATTTTTACATTGCTATGTTCATGCAATTATGGTTTTGCTTTAGTTTTATGGCATTTTTGTGTACAGCACTTTTTGTCATATGGAAAAATACCAAAACTAAAACAATCAAACAGTGCCATTTAACTGTTCCTTTAGTCATTTAAAGGAACAGTTCAAGCAAAAAAATCTGTTAGTTATACCACATGCAGTTATTTTCCCATATTAATACAAAAGTTTGTTCTCGAAAGCATATATAAAGCACATCATGCCTCTGACCTCATAATGCGATAACCCTCGGCCCAGGACATGGTGTGAGGTCCAGTGCTCTCGCTCATGCCATACAACTCAAAGACAGGGATGTAAAGGCTCATGAAATACTCCAGTGTGTCTTTGGTGATTGGAGCTGCACCTGTGAAACAAGCCCTACAGCGGTCAAGACCCAGAGCTTTCTTTACGTTCTTCAAAACCAGGGCGTTCGCCAACATGAAGCCCCACGGCACTGAGGAATCACTGTAGAAAAATAAAATGAGCTGTGAGATTCTTTCAGATGATTCAATTTATAATTTAATCCATGGTACTTTTAAAACGCACCCATTCATGGCATTATAGCTAGCTTGAAGTCCGATCCCCTTGGCCCAGTCTGCAATCTTCTTCTTTGTGACGGATGACTTCGCACCAATGGCTTTCATTGCTTCCTGCATTTTTTCCCACACTCGAGGAACTCCCAAGAAGCCTGTGGGACGCACCTCTCTCAGAGTGTTGGCCAGGGAGCCCTACAGTGAGTTTAACAAAGACACTGATAGTTAATAAGTTGTGTTTCCTCATTTGTAGAAAAGTGTCTGCTGAATGAATTAATATAAATCCAGAAAAATAAATATTTTCCAAAAGTAAATAGTGGAAGCATCTTAAAAGCTGGATTTTAACCTTCAGGGCATCCGGTTCAGCGAAATTGGTTATGCTGGCAAACCTCATGCAGATCCACAGGTCTTGGACCTGGGCTGCCACGTGACTCAACGGCAAGTAGCTCACAATTTCCTCCTCAGCCATCTTCAGATTGATCATGCGACCTACTGCACTCGCTGTCCAAGTAATCTGGAGAGAGGAGGGATGAATATAGGAGACAGCACTACTTATCAAATGTAATTAATTACATTTGGCATTAACGTAAGAGCTGAACTAGTTGCTTTATGTGACACTTTAAGTGGTACTCACATTATCATGGCTGAGCATGACCCCTTTGGGATTCCCTGTGGTGCCTGATGTGTAGATTAATGTGCAGCACTCATTGGCCTTTTGACTGTTTATCAGCACATCCAGCTCAGCATCAGGGACAGTCTCTCCCAACTTCATAAATTCGGCCCACTGAGAGAAATTGAAGCGTATTTTAGGAGCACTGTTTGATTATTTTGTTAGTAGATATACTGGAAATATATTGCTGTTTACATTAATTTTCTTTAACTGGCATTTACTGTACATTGGGATACTTCCTCATTAATAATCTGTAATTATCAGTTAATCTGCATTATCTTACATGTATATGTTTTGTACAACCATTTGGCATTCAGAGGTATTTGTTATTGTGTTATTTTTGGCAAAAACATACCGTATATACATTTGGTAGCTTCTGCTCCAGTTCACCCTTGTACTGAACAATAGCCTTCAAATGTGGCAGCTGGTCTCTGACCTGTGAAGACAGTGAAAGAAAACTGATTAGTATTTTATAAGAAGATTATTCAAAAATTTACAGTCAAACCAAAATTTATTCAGACACCTTCAACATTTCTCACATTATCACAGTTTATTCACCATAGTTTAGAAAATGGTAATAAAATATGACAAGAACTCAGAGTTAAACTGTTTCAGAACAAATTCATCTTGATAATGTCAGATAAATTTGACAGAAAGGTATGCAGGTCAGGTCAAAGTGTCAAATCAAATTTTTGGTCCCAAATTTTTATCAGTTTTACTGGTAGTCCACTGTATGAAGAAGTTTTGGGTATAATATGTCACAGTTTACTGTATTTTGCTATCCTCACTTACATAAATGAACTATCGTGTCCTGCACCCACTAGTAAAAAAATATCAAAAATTATATCTGGTGTCTGAATAACTTTTGGTTTGACTGTATATACACTGTTGTTCTTTGTTAATTAATGTTTGTAATAATACATTAATAAATGTTGCAAAAGTATTGTTCATTGTTATTTTATGCTAGCTATTGAAATAACTAATGTTAACATACAGAACCTTTTGTAAAGTGTTACAGAAGATTCATAGATGAGATCTTTCAGACTTTATTACAAAAATGTGACAGGCTTTTATACTTCATTCAGGAAAACATTAGTATGGTATGTTTTCTAACACTTTTATCCATAATAGCAATCATATCTGAAGGAAGTGTTTAGTGGGGTTGTTTTTACAGGTGGTGGTGTAATGGATAAATGATTAAACTATCTATTTTAACTCACTGTTCCACACTTTAAGATAGGCCTAATATTTACTAATCTAATTATTTTATTGAATTATTAAACCAGTAATCTATTAAGTATGTTTTCTTGTTGAATTTTTATTTATTTCCAACTCCATCTGTTTTATTCTTGAGAATTTGACTCATAACTGTTAATGCACTTTTTGTTATTAAAAGAATACTATTATAATACCTCTGTAGCAATTCTGGAACTTTTTATTGCATCACTTCTCATGTTAATGTCTTTCTAGGATGAATCACCTGTATCATTAATAATCTACCAAATGAAAGCTGTTCAACTACCTGGAGGATTTTGATCAGCTGTTTGTTGTTTTCCACCACCAGAACATTAGCTTCACAGTTATGAGCGACATAATGGCAGGCCTCTGGAGAGTTAGTCGTGTAGATTCCAGTGGCCAATCCCCTGTGACAAAACAAGATATGCATTCATTAAACTAGACTATCAGATCCCACATTCCATCAAAACATTCCTCATTCTTTAACTTTATTAACTTTTAACAGATTAAATGAATACTTAGTCAATACCCTGCTAGGATACATCCGACGTCGGCTATAAACCATTCAGGAGAATTGAAGCCCAGAATACCAATGCCACGGAATCGCTCCAGGCCAAGCTATAGTACACAAACAGCACAATGACTGAATATGCAAAAGCAATTCATCACCTAGAGCTGTTTGGAACTTTGATAAAGCAATGAAACTAGAACTGTAAAAGCTTTGAATCCTTCAAACCTCAAGCCAATAGTTTGATCATTTCACAGATGATATAGGAAATGTCATTCAAAGGAACTTCCAAAGACAAACATGCTAGATTAACTTAAGCAAATACTATTTACACCATTCCATGCATGAAGTAAACAAGTATCAAGTAACAATACATTTCATACACTGTAAAAAAATATTTCTTAAAAGCTTTTGAAATTCATTTTTAAAGATGAAAAGATGTGAAGTCGAACCTTCAGAAAGCTTTTGGCTGCCGCTCTTGCATGTTGATAGTATTCCTTATAGGTCAGAGTGACCCATGTTCCATCTTTCTTCGCACGGAGGGCAGGACAGTCTCCGTACTTCTGCACTGTAGCCAGGAACATCTGATGGATCGTCATTGGAGGTTCTGAGCCCAGTCCCGATGTCTCCATCCTCAGTTTGACAGGCTTGTCTCTGGCTGTGCTCCATAGCTCCTGGGCTGGAGCGAGACGCACATCTCCAGTCGTCAATGGTATAGCTGGTTCATTGCCTTTATGATCAGGACAGCAAGGACATACAGGAGACATGATTATATTTTACAAGTGCTTCTGAGAGGTATTGCAAATTTATAGATGAATCTTCTGCATGCTATAAGCAGGAAGAGATCAGTCCATTGAGGCAGCTGCTCTCGTCTCCTGTCACACACTCAGAAAAACTAACAGCTTAACAAGAGTGCATAAATATGTCAGGTTACTGACAGGATATGGTATGTGTTCTCACCAATCAGATTTCACGTGTAACAGGTTAAAAAAAAATAAAAAATGGACAGAACAAATTCTGTTTTTATTATTAACTTGTACGGTTTAATATTATTACAAAGAAACAGCAAGTAACACATTGAATTAAACATTACATTTTGAAGAAGAAAGACCGAAATAGTAAAATAAATAAATAAATAAACTTTAATAACCTTTATTTACAATTTCAAAAAAAAAAAAAAAAGAAAATTCTGCTGCAGCTACATTTATTTATTTATTTTTATTAATTTTTTTCTGCTTAATTTCTTAATGGTTCTAATTATAGGATGAAAAAAGTATAAGTTGTCAGAAATCATATAAGTTGTCATTTTCACAAGAATGTATTTTGTGAATAATCTATTTTTTTTATATTTGTCAGCAAGGAGAACATGACTGATGCATACTGAATACTCTTCAGTATTTATGCAAAATAGTTGCATTTTCATTGTGCAAACATATTGTGACTGTACCTGTGAATGAACAATCCCCATTTGGTTGGTTTTTAGAGTCATGGAGTGCTACGGTCTGATATTCTTCAGTTTTAACAGAACTAGCCAGAAAGACAAATAAGACTTATTACATGATATCATAATATATACATCAGTTAAAGAAATAAAGCAAATAAGCAGTAAATGATCAGGTACTACAATATTGGAGGTGGACAGAGATGACATTTTTCATTGATCAAGTCTTACATACCCTTCAGTATCATTTCCAGAGATAGGAATTTCCTTGGAATCATTCTGTGATATACACTCATCGGCAGACATTGTACAGAGTCTTAAGATGACAACAAAATAAAATTATTACAAAACCTTGCGTTCACAAAGTAGTGACCAAATACAATAAAGGAAAAACTATAATATAAATGTCTAATATCTTCTGTTCAGTCAAAAGACTCTAACACTAGAGGTTTCAAAATGTCATTTATCTTTTATATGTACCCCAGCTCTTGCAAAATACTAAGCAATACGTGCCAGTGGATAGAGTGCCAGATGATGAAAGCAGCAGACGAGAGGTTACTGTCAATGACTAGCCTTTCACCAACATTAGGAAATTCAGATTAAGACACTATTACGTTAAATAGTCTAATGTGCAAATGTGCATATCTTTCAAAGTAGAATTACACATGAGAAATGCATGCGTTTGCTATGGTTTAGTCATACAACATATGTGCATTTGTGAAGTTTGTATAAGTATGTCATCTAGAGTACATCAAAGTAATTCATACATTTGACATTTAAAGGGATAGTACACCCAAAAAATGAAAGTTCTGTCATCATTTAAGTCCCACTTCACTTGTTCCAAACCCGTATGAGCTTCTGCTGAGCACAAAAGAAGATATTTTGAAGAATATTGCTAACCAAACAGTTGACGGTAGCCATTGGCTTCAATAGTCAATTCACTCTCATAAAGTACACACTATAATAGCTTATCTTTTTTTTTTTTTAAGAAAATTAATAAAAGTTTTTTTTTTTTTTGGAAAATCCTGGGAATAATGCCTCGAGAAGTTCATAACTTGTCTACTTAAGATTGCAAAAGGACAAAGTTCATGATAATTACAACACAAGTGTGGCCACATCATGATCTGTGTCCAACTGAACTTGTCCACAGATGAGAAAAAACTCTTGAGACTGACACAGTTCATTACCGACAAGGACAATGATATAGGCCTCAGTAATCTTGTGAAATAATTTGATGGTTTTAAGGAATTGGATCCTAATCTGTACTTAAAGGTGTGGGAGTTGAGGTGTCAAGTTCAATATTCATTCATTCATTCATTCATTCATTCAATAATTCACATGAGCAGCTTTTCACAAAGTACCATGGTATTGTTCTATTGAATCAAGCATTATGCATTAAAAAAAATCAGGAAATGGAAATGCACTTACTTTCTAAAAAAAAAAAAAAAAAAAAAAATCATATTTATAACATGATCATACTACAGAAATTCAATAATTTCTGTAATGCATAATATTCATAATATTTAAAGTGACACATGACCACTTGATGATAAAGCAGGAGAAGAGAGAACCTTAATTTTTTTTCTTTCTTTCTTTCTTTCTTTCAAGAGTATAACAGAGACTGGGGCTAGTTGTTACACTTTTTTACTCCTGTGAATATTTCTTAGGTTGGGTGTAATTTAAAAGACAATTTCTGTATAGGCTATAAGTTTCTGTAAGTTTTTTTTTTTTTTTTTAATATACATATAGAACATTTACACTGTTACTGTCCAGAAAAGCTAAATATACAAAATATATACCACATATACTGCAGGCATACTGTCACACTATATGGGGTAAATCACAGTGGAAATCAGGTTTGTATCTAAAAATAATGAATGACATAACAAACAAGGTCAATAGCCTACAAAACGTTTTAGCCCACAAATAATGTCATTAGAACATTTATCTAGGCTATTTATAATATTTAAAATGCACGACAACTTGCCTCAACCAGACATTTGAAAAATAGGCTACCTTTGTACTTTATGGGGGGAAAAATAAAATAAAATCTACCTTGTGACAGCTAAGGCTATATTGAAACATGAATAGATTTCACTCAAAATATCACTCCTAAGTTCAATTAAACATCTAAATATTAACTCGAATATTTACTAGAAACCTATGTATAAATTTGAACTTGAGGGTTTAGCTCAAAGAAACTTGCAGAATGAAAGGAAATGTCAATCGTATGAGTTTGCAAACATATTATCTTTATAACATACAATATACATTTACTAATGTTAACAAAAAGTGATAAAAGTTGACTTACATGTTCGCAAGGGTTTTTATCCTGTCAGTGCTGTTGAAAGTTTGGAAAGGTAGCTTCAGAGTAGGAGTTGATGAAACAGATTTTGCCCTATGAACTGCTACATATGTTTCTCAGGTGGAGTAAGAACTTAATAGTGCGTCTGCTATTCCATTAAAACCTATGGACTCAATCAAGAGACGTGTGGAGCAGGTGACAGGACTTCATTCTGCTGGTGTCTGTGCTCACATTTCCATTATTAAACAATTTAATCGTCCTAGCACCATGTATACAAGAAAATAATTGTCAACAAAATGTATTGTTGAGGTTTTTTCTGTGTTAACAATACACATACAACTTACGAATATCTGTCACAGGTTTAATACAGAAATAAAAAGAAATTTGATCATATCTGGCATGTCATGTAAATTTTCTACAGCTAATATTTAAATAAAATTTGCGTTCGTTCTAAAATAACTTCAAGTCGTATTGTATGGCATTTGTACAAATGCTTGCAAGACATTTCAACAGCAAATTTCTGTATTAATATTCATTCATTCATATTTACAAACCTGCTTTTGATATTTCAGGTTATAGAGATTGCGAGACAAGTTAAATTAAGAGTTTTGTTTATTGATCTACACGTTGTTCAAGATTGTTATGTAAGCTCCAAGGTCACAGAGTCGATGGTATGAAAGAGCTGAGAGATCCATAACATATGCCAGATAAAATTACTATTATATTTTTACTACACTCCAGAAATCCCAATGTGTTTTGTTAAATTTAGATTTTAAATTGAATTAAACTCAAAGCTGTTTGTTTAAAATATTAAGATTATTATTGTTCTGGATTACATTTTCTCTTTTAGTCAGCACATACATAATGTGATACCTGTACAGATCCATCTGATGTTTCAGCAAATAGGATGAAAGTTCACTTAATATAAACACTCATGATTGTCCCATAGAAACCAGCCTACTGGACACAAAGGTCACTCGATCACACCACCTGTCACCAGTTAACAGATCTACAAGATGACCTTAGCTGAGGCCAAACCAGGTCTAATACAAGATTTCAGATTGTATGTTTTTATTTCAGCATGTCCTGAAATGTGTCATCATGGTATAAAGGGGCCCTTATTCATGGAACATGGGCAGAAGGAACTGCTGTGTACTTTAAATCATTTGTAAATTGTTACGTATAAATTATATGTAAATTGTCCCACTGACTTGAATGCAACAATTAATGCAAAAATATTCTTTGCAAGAAATTCGTTCTGCCTGCATTTCAGGAATAAAAACCATTGTGCTTTTATATACATCCTGTCCTTCTTTTCAGTACATTTTTGCATATGCCAAACATTTAATACCCACTGTGCAAAAAGCACATATCAACCTGTGAAACTTGCAAAACTCACCAGAACACTTTTATTACCTAGTGATGACAATAAACAACAGTAAAGGTATATGGAGCCATTTCAGTCTTATTAATAATTCACGCAAAAGACACGATGCACACATGCGTAACCAAATTGCAACATGCATGAAACCTAATTCACGTGCACGAAAAAAAAAAAGTGCACAAAAAGTTTTGAATGTTTAAAATTTACGAGTTCATCCTGGATTGTGAATGTGAATCGCCTTGGATTTGTGTATTTTTGAGACTTTCCTGGCAGCGAACTCCTCCCACGCGGGTCACTTGTACTCTTTAGCCAATCAGATTTGAGCCTCTCAATCATAACCCGCCCTGGGCGTGCCTACCTGGATGTTGCGTCATCAGCGCAAGACCACAGTTAAAGTCTGTGAATTGTGTTTTGCGTTTGTGAAACGTAGTTCATGAATGTATATTTTTATTTTGTGCATGTAAATTTGGTTACGCATGTGTGCATCATGTCTTTTGCGTGAATTATTAATGAGACTGAAATGGCTCCATAAAGATAACCCAACCCAGTTAAGTGCAGGTTACCTAACAGCTTGTTACCATCAACTGCAGACTGAAAACCAGTAAAATTCATTTTAATGTAGAAAATGGTTCCCACTCTCTCATTAGTTGACAAACATTTTTCGGTAATTTCCATTTTATATCAGTTATGCTTGTCTGCTCCAAAAATGCAGAACATTACTTTTATTCTGACAGAAGGTCCATCTATCCTGGAGGCCATTTCATTTGCCGTCCTCCGAGAACATGAATGTGAAGGTGATACACGGACTGTGCCCCATTTTTTCCATCATTAATGACTGTAAATAACAATGACATAATTAAGCAAATAATACATTCTTTAAACTTAATGACGTTAATATTATAGTGTACTATATTAAATATACTGCACACAATGACCCTATAATACCTACTGTATTATATTTGATAAGCAAAGTAAACAAAAGAATAACTTCTTAGTAATATTTCAAAATGAACACTTACTGGACTGAAATGTTATTCAAAATAGAAATTTTGTGTTACAATATACACTACCATTAAAAAGTTTGGGGTCAGTAAATTTTTATTCTTTCTCTTTTTTTTTTAAATAAATTAATCCTTTTATTCAGCAAGGATGTGTTAAATTGATAAGAGGTGATAGCAAAGATTTATATTGTTAGAAAAGATTTATATTTTGAATAAACGCTGTTCTTTTTAACTTTTTATTCATCAAAAAATCCTGAAAAAAGTATCGCAGTTTCAAAAAAAAAAAATTTGGCAGCACAACTGTTGCCAACATTGATAATTCTAATAATAAATCAGCATATTAGAATGATTTCTGAAGGATCACGTGACACTTTAGACTGGAGTAATGGCTGATGCAAAGCTGAATTTCCATCAGAGAAATAAATTATACTTTAAAGTATATTAAAATAGAAAGCATTATTATTTTATATTGTAATAACATTTTGCAAGATTACCGTTTTTTTTTTCTGTACTTTTGATCAAATAAATGCAGCCTTGATGAGCATAAGAGACTTCTTTAAAAAACATTACACTTACTGATCTAAAACTTTTGAACGGTAGTGTGTGTGTGTGTGTGTGTGTATGTATATATATATATATATATATATATATATATATATATATATATATATATATATATATATATATATATAAATATTCTGACTATTACTTAAAATGCTAAACTTAACAGGGTTACGATTATATAGATGGTAAATGTTTTTTCCACCTTGATTATGAGGTCCATATTCTTCTACATAACACTATTTGAGCCATAAAAGCCTGATGTATAAAATATGACAATAAAAAAAGTAATAAAAAATGACTATTATTTCATATGCTAAGCTTTACAGGGTTAAGATTATATAGATGTTAAATGAGCCCTTTTCAAACAAAGGATATTTCTCTCACCAACTCTGTATCCTTCATCCAGTCCTTCTTTCTTTGCTACATTTTTGGCCACTATCAAAAGATGACCCAGGAGCTGGAGGAAAATATCAAGACCTTAGAGGCGTGTCATTCTCTGTAATTATTAAAACTAGAAATTAATAAAAAGTATATGGACAGACAAACCGATGCATCATCATCGTGTGCTTCACAAATCCTGGGAATGGGAATCCTTGGAATAACCAGGAAATGCACAGGAGCCTGGGGATTTACATCTCTGAAAGCCAAACACTGCAAAAACATGTGTTATATGCAAACAGATATGCATACTATTCAACTTAAAAAAAAAAAAGAGTCTGAATTAAGATCAATATTTCACAATATGTTACTTAATATATTAAGCAAAAAGGTCCAAAAGGCTTGTGTTCTGTAACTTACCTTGTCATCCTCATAAATGATAGCTGCAGGGATAGTTTTGTCAATTATTTTAGAAAATATAGTGAGTTCAGGTTTTCCGTATTTCTTGCTGGCCTCCTTTGCCAAGAGAACCTCATCGCGCGTGGAAGAGCAAAATGTCTGATACAAACAAACAAACAAACAAAACCTCATCAACAGCATCTCTAAAAACATGTACACAGCAGATTAACTCACTTCATCTTCAGAGCATACACAGACCGCACTTAAACTCTGACAGCGTGTGCATAAAATAGAATTAAACACCTTCACAGGTAAGACACGCCGTAAATGATGTCCAAGAGGCAAAACCTGCCGGGTTAGTAAAATACTGCGGGCTGTCATTGCACTGTTTAAGGACAAACAGCGTCCATATTCCCTGGAAATTCACCTCTCACGTGCTGCTGCTGAGGATCCGGTTCTCAAAAGTTATGCCGTTTTCAAAATAAAAGTCTCCAAGCTATTCACAGTTCAGTTATTTTGAATTACAGAATAACCGAAAAACAGAAAAACTTAATTATGCATATTTTAGTTTTGCATTTTTATTTTTATTTTGAGGTGAGATGTATCCTTTAACATCTTCGTGAGATTTACAGCTTGTGTATAAGAACTATTAAGAACTATAAAACTGCCTTGAATGCAGCCCACTCTTCTTATATCTCCAGCATCATTAACAAAGCTAAAAATAGGCTTAAAGCACTGTTTAGCATGGTAAACAAACTAATCCAGGCACCAAATCATAGTATCAGCCAACATGAATCTGATAATTTGTGTTGTACTTTCTTGCACCACTTTCAGGGAAAGTTGGATGTTTTATGTGGGACCTTTGGCGAGGAACCGACTATTTCTAATTGTGAGCAAACTCAGTCTACCCAATCATTGACTATCTTTACCTTGACAAATCCATCTCTAATTGCTGATTTAATATAGAAATCGAATTCCTCTTCAAGCAGGCTAGACCCTGCACCTACTTTTCTCCTGAAACACTGTATCCCTGTTATTTCTGCCCCAATCTCACACCTCATCAACATGTCTTTTATTTCTTCCACTATTCCTATCTCACTCAAAAAAAAAAAAAAAAAAAAAAAAAACGAATCTGGATCCTGTAAATCTATCTAACTACCATCCAATCTCTAACCTGCCATTTGTATCTAAAATTGTGGAAAAGACTGTTGCCTCCCAGCTGCAGTCATTTCTAGCTCACAACAATCTCTTTGATATTTTTTAGTCTGGTTTTCGCTCACAGCACAGTACGGAAACTGCTCTAGTAAAGGTCATCAATGATCTCTTACTTTCTGGTGATTCAGGCAGTTTATCAGTTCTTTTATTACTTGACCTCAGCTCAGCTTTCGATACTGTTTGTCATAAGATATTACTCTCTCACCTTGCAGAGGTTGGCATCTCAGGTTCTGCATTATCCTGGTTCTCCTCATATCTCACAGGTAGGCAATACTTCATCTCACTGTACAATTCCAAATATCCCACTGTCTCGCTCAAACAGGGTGTTCCCCAGGGCTCAGTGCTCGGACCATTATTATTTATCCTCTACATTCAGCGTCTTGGCCAAATAAAACTGATGTTTCTAGCTTTGACCTTGACACTATTTCTATATTTCCATCGGCTACTGTTAGAAACTTAGGTATCATTCTAAACCCATCACTGACCTTGGATGACCACATCAGCAAACTCTCCAAAGCTGCTTTTTTTCAGCTACATCGAATTGTGCAACTTCGTCCTTTCCACTCGCCTTGACTATTGTAATGCTCTTTTTTCTGTCTTACCAGCTCGCTCCATCATTCGTCTGCAGTACATTCAAAATTCTGCTGGCAGACTATTAACTTCCACAAAAAAATCTGCTCACATCACCCCTATTCTATTTAATCTTCACTGGTTGCCTGTATCTATTTGTGTGCAAAACAAAATTCTTCTGCTCACCTTTAAGGCACTCAAAGGTCTTGCTCCCTCCTATCTTTCTGACCTACTCTCTTCTTATATTCCTTCTCGCTCACTCCGGTCTTCTAATTCTGAACTTCTTTGTGTGCCTAGGTTCCGCCTATCTTCAATGGGCAGCGGGAATTTGCTTCCCCTGGCACTCAGACAGAACAGTCACCTCTTTCAGTGAATTCAAATCAAAGCTTAAAACATATTTGTTTGATCAACACTATCACTAAATTGCATTGCGTATTTGTCCCATTTGTTTTCTATTTCTATGTCTTTACTACATAATCTGTTTTGTATGCAACTGCATTATGTTGTTACTGAATTGGGCAAATGTCCAATGTCCACTGAAATTGTTTCTTTGTAATGAGTATTTGTTGTATTGGTGTACCTTGTACAGCGTTCTCAAGCTTGGGAAAGGCGCTATATAAATTAAACATATTATTATTATTATTATTATTGAATAAACAAAACATACTTTCATTCAAATGCATATTTACAATGAACATTACACAAATATGCATACAAATATACAAAAAAGGGACAAAAAAAACTACAAAAATAAATAAATATGTAAATCAGTCGATCAATCATTAAAAAAAATCAGAATAAGAGTAATAAGAATAAGATTACTGTGTAAAGCTCACAAACTTTTAAAGTTTTTATACCTTTCTTATTCAAGAGTCTCTAAAACTGTCTATGTAGAGCCTTACCTAAGTCGTTTTTTTTTTGTTTGTTTTTTTTTTGTTTTTTGTTTTTTTAATTCTATGCGGTTATGAATGTGAAATTTGGTCAAAAATATAAGTTGATTAATTTAATAAAATTACTTTTCAAGTTTATTTTCCCATAAAAGTTAGAGAGGTCTTGAACACGTAGACCCGGTTTCACAGACAGGGCTTAGACTAAGCCAGGATTAGGCCACAGTTCAATTAGGACATTTAAGTAATTTTTATAAACATGCTTAGGGGAAAAAAAAAAAAAAAAAAAAAAAAAAAACATTACTGGGTTGCATCTTGAGACAAAACAAAGGCACTGATAGGGTACAACGTAGCTACTTGGAGAAAAGGCGCCTTTGATATTATTTTCATCTTAACCACTAGATGGCACAAAAACGTGGCGTAGCACTTTCCAAAACATCCGCTTTTCAACATGCACGTGTATAGTATTTGTCCATACAATCTATGTATTTGTCTGATCTTTGACGCGATCGCGCGCAGCAGCGCAAAGTTGATTCTGTGCTTGCTTGATCTAATATTTTATGGGTTTTTTTTAAATGTTGTCGATTTAAGTAGCAAATGAGAATCGCTAAATTAATGCATATATTTTGAGACAAAGGTCTTCTTTATGATTTTCAGTTTTGTTTAAGATAATTAAAGCAGCAGTTAACGAAAGAATATGTAAAAGTATGGTATTTGGGGTAAAAAGCGCCCCTGCTGTTGGGGCTAAAGGCGCACAGTAATTAACATGATAATTAATAGATGGCTTGACTTTTCTGTTTGTTGACGTGACATGGTTAGATTCAGATGGTAAATATCATATATTATGTTGGGTGTCCATATTAGAGATAATCACCATGTTTAGCATGAAACCATCATATTTAAAAACATGATATTAATCATATCATAATTATTATTGGATCTCTTTCAATACTTTCAGAATCTTTACTTAATGAAATGATTTTGTTTTTGTATTTTAAAATATATTTTTTATATTAACATATTTTAATGACTGTATATTTGTTGAACAAAAATGAATTATATTATTTTTTTAAATAATCAGAAAATAGTACAAACTTTGCTAAAGTGATTGTTTTGAACAAGTATTAACTTAGACATTATTTTAAAAAAAACATTATTTTAGCTAAAGTATTTGTATCAATACCCGTGTGTGGGGTAAAAGGCCCCCCTTGCCACCTCATACATTTATAAGATTTTTAAACAAAATAAACAACTTGAATGATTTATTTTCACACAAAATCTGTTGCTCCATTGATGTTCAATACAACATACATATATTCTGCAATACATTTTGCAATAGCACATTTTTTCTTAAGGTGTGCCTTTAGCCCCGTTGTACGCTTTATTTTAAGATCAGTCAGTGCAAGTTTATTTCAGCTGAAACAGCTAAGACTTACATTTTAGTCTAGGACTAGCCTTAAGCCTTGTCTGTGAAACTGGGGGTTAATGTTTTTATTGATGCATTTATGTATAGCACAGTATATAAATACAATGCCAAAGGCAAGATAGTTTCATAGCTATTACAAAAATAGAAGTTTATATTACTAAATTTTAGTTTAGTTTTCTGTAAAGAGTGGTTAACTAGATAAAGATCTGTGTATAAAAGATTTACACATTTACCACCAAACGACTGCTCTTATTCTCCTCTCATCCGCTCCAGCAGACGGCAGCATACAAACACACTGTGGCGCTGAATGACAGAAGAATAGCTCTGAAGATCATGTGGGAGAAACATGGCGTCCTGCAGCAGGTTGCCCTTGCATCCTTTCCTCTCCAGT
This sequence comes from Spinibarbus caldwelli, assembly GCA_039654775.1. Lineage (NCBI taxonomy): Eukaryota > Metazoa > Chordata > Actinopteri > Cypriniformes > Cyprinidae > Spinibarbus > Spinibarbus caldwelli. Next base: position 19,741,102 of record CM077223.1, on the reverse strand, counting down.
GCATCAGCACGCCTCGTCTGTCACAGAAACGTCCAGGTTGAAGCTTCCACAGCAAAGAGTTTATATCCACCCATTCTGCCCTCCCGCACCGCGAAGAGTAAGTCGGCGACGCGGCGCGTGGTCACGGAGCACTTCGAGCAGCTGCGCGCGTGCACAGTGCAGGAGAAGATCAGTGCGCTCACTCGCGTTCAGCGCAAGAAGTACGTGATTTACCCACGCACATTTGCTCTCAACGCGGACAGATGGTATCAGCACTATACCAAAACGGCGTTTCTCAGCGGTCTGCCCGAGAAATACTCTGCGCCGGTGGTGGATGAGTCTGTGTTGTCTGAGGTGCAGTCTATAGTCTGCAACTCCATCCTACAAGAGCACTGGTACATGAAGAAAGGGAGGACCTTCATCCATAAAGAGCAAGAGAAATCCGTCACTCCGTTTTTAAGGAACATGGTGTGTGGTCTGAAAAACCTTCTGGCCAAAGAAAACCCCGTGTTGAGTCTGGCTAGTTTAGGTGAGTTTGACCTCCATGTTTACACTTTACCTACTCCACGTTTCTCATTCAGTAATGTGGGTTCTCTTTATATTGCTTAAAGTATATAATGTGTTTTCTGGTTTTTAAAGTCTTTTTTTGTTTATTATTTGAAGATTTTGACCCTCAAGTCAACTATTACTGGTTACGGGGAGAAAGGACTATTCCTAAGGGCCACAGGAGAGGCCGGATCGAGCCAATGAGGTTCCAGATTGATGACAAACCTCACAGTCAGATCAGGATCCCGCAGCAGCTTCCTCAGGTAGGGGCCCGGGCCTCACATTATGTTTGTGATGAATACAATTTGTGTCAATTTTTGTAATCATGACTGCAGGCAGTTTAAAAATGCAGCTGTTTTACAATGTAAAAGTCTGTGGTAATGTTGTCATGCAAAACTTAGGAGGCGTAGACTTGATGTGTGATATGTGCGTAATATTGATGTCATTTCCTGCAGTTCGTTCCTCTTGAGGCAGAGATCTCTGCTGAAGTTCCTGTTATATCTTTGGCTCCTGACGTGCTCCCCTTGTTCAGGAGACAGTATGACAACAACATCTTCATAGGTTGGTGTTCCAGTGCTTTTAGGGTGTAGTTTTTATATAATATTATAGAATTTATTAATATTTTAAATACAAATTTTAATTTTTGCATTTATATTATCCGTTTTCATTTTAGCAGTTTTTTAATATTTCTATTTAAATTGTTTTTGTTTTAGTAATTATGTAAGCTTATATTATCTTAGTTGCAGAGACAACACTTATGTTTTTTGTTTTCATTTATTTTCATCTTATGTGTGTTTTATTTTATTTCAGCTTTATTTTGATTTAACAGAAAGAGTTAAGTTCACCCAAAAATCGTCATAATTTACTCACCCTCATGTCGTTCCAAAGCTGTATAAGTTTCTTTCTTATGTTGAACACAAAAGAAGGTATTTTGAAGAATTTTGAAGAACCAAACAGTTATCATTTTTGGGTGAACTATCGATTTAATAGTTTTAGTTAAAAGTAACAATGTTTGTTCTGGTCCCAGATTTTTGTCTTCAAAAATCCCATGATGCAACAGATATTTGCAACTCTAAATTCTGATTGGATGAGCCACATTCAGAGTTGCTGCACAGTTTGTATTACTGGAGAAAGTTGCTTGGTAACTGTAAAGGACTTAAATTTAGGCTAATTAACTATTACATAGAAAAATAGGTGTTTGCTATTAGAAATTAAATGGCATTTGATTATTAATAAATTAAACTATTTATTGAGCATTGGTGTCCTGTCGCTTTGCTGTTGCCAGTTGTATAAAAACATCTGATAAGAACACTCGTCTTAAATCACTGTAGTGCAGTGTTTCTCAACCAGGGGCCACTAGGGGGCCCAGCAAACTTTCAGGGGGTCCCCAGTAAATCTTAAAAAAATATTTAAATTTAATTTATTAAATATAAAAAAAATTAAAATGCTAATAAAAATTTATTCACTTACATTACACATGGTATATCAGAAATTAACCATGAGTTTGAAGTTTAAATCCTTGATAATATGCTGAAAGTATGTGCGTGTTGTTTTACCCTACAGGTGCCAAACTGGAAGATCCATGCTGCTATGGTCACACACAGTTTCATGTGGTCCCTGATAGGTTCCGCAGGGACAAAATGAGCAAGAGAGGCCTCTCTGACCAAGTGGAGGTGTCACTGAGAGCCAACGGTATTGCCAGCCTCTTTGCATGGACAGGGGCGCAGGCTATGTATCAAGGTTGGTGTTTCTGTAATCTTTGGATAATTTTTTTTTTAAATAGTGCCAGAATTGTCCTGAGCTTAGGTTAAGAGCACTTTTCAATTGAATTGATCTATATTTTTTACAATTGTAGAGCATTGACATGAATCAACTCAAGCATGCTTAATAACTAAATATGTTTTTATCTGCTTAGGCTTTTGGAGTGAACAGGACGTGAGCAGGCCATTCGTGTCTCAGGCTGTCATCACAGATGGGCAGTTTTTCTCATTTTTCTGCTATCAGCTCAATACTCTGGGTTTGAGTCCAAGGGCTGACGGCAACAACAGCAGGAAGAACTTATGCTGGGGCACAGAAAGCATGCAGCTGTATGAGAGAATCACTGACGGAAACATAGTGGGCTTGAACAATGCTGTTCTGGAACTGCTGCTGCAGTTTTTATTGAACAAACCACAGTTTTGAAAATGCAGAAAATATGATAGAATTGTTCTGCATGTCAATAAACATAATATATGGAGCTGCATGTTATTTTTGTCTTCATTTAAGTTTAAGAACTTGTTTACTTGTTTTTATTTTGGATTTAAGTGCTCAAAATAGAACTGAAAATTAAAAGATTACACATTGTTTGTTGAAAAATCAACAAATCATATTTATATTTAAAGGAATAGTTCTCCCAAAAATGAAAATTCTGTCACTGTCACCCTCATGTCAGTTCAAATTCATAAGACATTTGTTCATGTTTGAAACACAAATGAAGATATTTATGTAGATTTGCTCTGAAAGTCCAAGTAACCAAAAGCTTTTACACATCACAAAAAGATATCATGAAGTAATCTGTATGAAATTAAAACTTTTCAGCATATGAAGCGATTTAATCTTTTAATAAAGCCTTCAGAAAAGGAATGTTTTCCTTTATTATTAAATTGGCTTCCAAAAGGTCATATGAACACTTAAACCTTAACAATAACACAATATTGAAGATTATGAAAACATGCCTTATGCTTATGTAATATACAGTACGTATATATAATAATATATATATATATATTGCTGTGACTGAATTAGTTTAGGCAAAAAACCTTATTGCTTGTTACTTTATGTGATTCAAGCCAGGAGATTCTAAAGCAGAATAAAAAGGTTTTACGTAATCACACACTCTTTTTTTCCATGTTAAAATGAAAACCTCAGTGCTCCAGTTTTCTTTGTCTTGCTGTGTTGTTCTCCATGCCATTGCTCTCATCACGAGTGCTAGAAAAAAAATGTGCACCATCACTGCCAATGTCTGAAAAACCTCCAAGCAAGTGTAACTATTTTCGTTTTTTAACAAATACATTCAGTGAATCTTTAAAATCATATGAACTAATCTGAACACACTTACAGTTTGCTGGTTTGTTCAGAGCAGAGATCATTATCTGCAAATGGATAAATCCTTTGTTAATTTTCATCAGTGACAGCTCTATTTAAAGATGCATGATTATTTCTCATGTATTCCTCTTATTCATTAAAGTTTACTGTACCTCCTGCAGAAGAGTTGTCATGTTGCAGCTTGTTGCATTTTTCCCAAAGCAAAATCAGTGTGACCAGGACAATGACTTCAACCACTATGGCAATGAAGGGTTTGAGAGGCTCAGGGTATGACAAGACCTTCAGCTCTACGTAAGACTCACTGGGTTTGATATCAAACTCAGCGCTGCATATGAACTTTCCAGAATCTTCTTCGTCAGATTCAGTACAGTCAATTTTGTTTCATTTCCATTAATAAAGATCTTGTAGTTCAGAGGGTTTGCAGTAACATTGATGAGACCCTGTGAAGAGAAAAACACTGATATATGAACAGTGTTGCTGAAGTAGTATAATCAGTTTCATATTCCCCATTTCTTTTTCACCTTTTCAGTGTTGTTTGCTTTGTACCAGTTCCAGGTGTTTGGTGTGTGTTTGAGTTTACACAACTGAATCTCCAGTGTAGCTCACTACTGGCTTGTCTCTTTTGTCTTTTATTGCAGGAACTTGAGGGGAAAATGCAAAATACATCACGTTAACATAAAAATCAAAATTATAAATATGATTGTATAAACAATTTAAGATAACACAAAATGACATACCATCTAAAACAAATGTTACTTGTGCCTCATTTTCTCTGAAGATGCAGGAATAATTTCCCAGGTCTCTGGCCTGTATACTGAAACTATGAAGAAGGTTAAACAGGTCAAATCAGTTGTAAGTCATTGTTTAGTAATACTGAATTGCTTATTGATTTCTTTAACATGTCTTATTTGCATTATTTTGACATTTATTAGAAATTGCACGATTAATTTCTGAAATAGACATCCACTTACGTCTTTTTAAGGATATACTGTTCATTGTTTCTATTTACAGTTTCTTCAGAGCTTTCAATTTCTTGTCCATCTTTAGTCCAATAGCCAGTAATGTATGGAGGGTTATTTGGTATATCAGTTAGGTCACATAAAAGCTCTATATACTGGGGTGTCAGGATTGTAAATTCTTCAATAATGACTTGATTTTGACCTGTATGCCAAGAAATTGTAGCCCAACCAGCAAAACAAACCTCTGCAATTATGTACAATTCAATGTATTGTTTCTAGTAAATTAAGCTATGTGATTATCTTTTTAGAAAATGATAAATTCACATTTTAAAAGAATAATTCACCCAAAAATGAAAATTTGCTGAACATTTACTCACCATCCAAGGTTTAGATGAGTTTGTGTCTTTATCAAAACAGATTTGGAGAAATTAGCATTACATCACTTGCTCACCAATGGATCCTCTGCAGTGAATGGGTGCCGTCGGAATGAGAGTTCAAACAGCTGATAAAAACATCACAATAATCCACAAGTAATCCATACAACTGCAGTTTTGTGAAGTGGAACAAATGTGTGTTTGTAAGAAACAAATCCATCTTTAAGAGGTTTTAACTTCATACCATTGCTTCTGGCGAAAATGCGACTCCTCTGTCCATAATATTGCTTCTTCCAGTGGAAAAGTCCATCCTCTGTTGTCGTCTCACATCAAAATCCACTGACATATTTGTTTAGATTGACTGTTTTTGCTTGAAAATGGTCCTTGATCTACATGAGATTATTTTTTAATGGAGAAAGCAAAATGGATAGAGAAGAGAAGCAACAGTTAAGTTAAAAACATCTTAATAATGGATTTGTTTATTATAAACATGCAACTTTTCACTTCACAAGATGTTAAATGATGGACTGGAGTCGTGGCAATTATTTGTGCATTATTGTAATGTTTTTATCAGCTGTTTGGACTCTCATTCTGATGGCACCCATTTACTGCAGAGGATCTATTGATGATCAAGGGACATAATGATAATTCCTTCAAATCTGTTCCGATGAAGAAACAAACTCATCATTTTTGTGTTGTAATTACAGGATAAGACTGTGGGGAAGGGGTTGTTTCTAAAAAAAAGAAAGAAAGAAAGAAAGAAAAAAACAGAAAAAGAAAAAAAGACATGCCATATGACTGAATAAACACTACAGGCATAGTCAAGGTTAAATGAAACTTGCATTACTTAGAAGCCTCAACTCAGCTTAAAATTAAACACATCAAGAAATGATTTTATAATAATTTACAATAATTTTACAATTACATTAACATTCCCTAGAAACACTGGAAAAACCAACAGATCAGGGGACTAACTGATAACAAGGTCATAATGTCAAAGCCTGAAAAAAACAACAGCAAGGCCCCATAAATGTTACAGTACACTAAAAAGCAGACATGCACATACCAGTGTTCATCCCATTACAGTAGAGAAGAAGTAAGATAAGATGTCTGACACTAGCCATGGAGAAGAGCGCTCTTTGGCTGCAGCTGTGCTGTGTGTGGCTGGGGCGAGGCATCTCTTCTGGTGCGTCTTTTTCAGAAGCAGGTCCCCAGAGACACCCAGTCAGCCCCCTCCCTTCACGACTGCAGTCATGGTAACTTGGCAGGACTGGTGTATGCTTGCAGCTTCCTGTTTCAAATTAATCAGTGTCAGGAGGCGGCCACAGTCCTGCCTGATCAAATGATTGGAAATCCTGTAACATCACCCTCTATTGAGATGGAGCAGGTACTGTGACCAGTGCTGGCACAACTTGGTGTTTGACAAATTCAAATTCACATCTCACCCGTGTGGTACAGTCTATATTCACAAATGTGGATGTCGTTATAAGTATAGCTTTTTAATTTATTTGATCTGTTGGTCAGGTACTGAGAAAAGCAGTATGCACTAGAGGATTGTATTATTTACAGTTCTTCAATATTAATTGTAAACTGATGGTTTGAAGAGTTCCTGTACTTTCTGTTCAGCACTGTTATGTTGTGACCTTTACCTCTTTTAAAATTTCTTGACATTATATCATAAAGCTATTTATTTATTTGGTGTAAGGGGGGTCGTCATGTGACACAGCAGCCACAACAGCACTTATGTTTTATTTATTTTTTCCTTTTTATTCGAAACATTCCCAAACGCATTAACTATATCATGAAATATCTTGACTCTCACTTATATAGATTATGTTGATCTATGGGCGATGGTCAAAGTAAATTAATGTAATCTATTAACTATGCATAAAAACCTGTCTGTTTATAGGTGTCATGCCATAACATATTTTTAATACGACTGACTTTATATTTAATGTGAATTTAACATTGAAGGTTAATGTGAATAAAAACATTGTAAGTTAGGCTACTAATCATAACACTTTCATTGTACAGAAAGAGAGCAAAGAACATTTACATGATCAAAAAACATTTTCACTGACAGTCTAGAGTTCAAGCACTCTCAAAAACTCCCATTAAAATCACTGAAGCTGTTTACACTATGAAATTAATATCTTACAGATTCGTACACACATTTGCACTTTGTTGTTTCTGACGAGAGAATTCGCCAGAAAGATGTATTAAGTCAACGTGCCAGTGAAGAAAACACCGGCTTTTTAGCGATGACTCATCTGAACACCTCTGATTGGTCATTGCATTCATAAGCTCAACAGAATCGTGTGTGATTGGTTATAATGCGCAGAGCTGTAACGCGTCTGTCTCTGGATCAGCTCCAGCGAACGAAGATTTGAATTTAGCAGCTGATGATATGACACACTGAACCTTAATCACGCCAGTGTGATTGTATTAAATATAGAAAATATTAATCGGCTATTTCTTTGGAAGCTGCATTCAAAATCCACTTGGCTCAAAAATCTGAGGGGGCACGTGCCTTGAATGGGCAGGACGCCTCTGAGTGAAATACATGTCCACTGAAGGATTTTCACCTTGGGAGAATGAATATCTTCATTGTCATGCTGAAAAAAATACAGACACACACACACACACACACACAAAAAACTTTTAAAAAAAGGTCTTTTAAAACAGGTCTATTAGGCTATAGGCTACCTACAATGAATTATAGTCATATAATTAAAATATTAACATTGCAGTCACATCAGTAAAAATCAATGAAATAACAAGCTTTTATTTCAAGCACCGACTTTCAAAAACAACCTGTTTAACACGAAATACGTTTCTTCTCATTTTTTTAATTTTTTTAAGGAATATTATAGGAAATAAATGAAAACAGCTATAGTCTATACCGTTATCAGCATATGTTGAAGTAGATTGGTCTCTCTTTGTCTCTGAGAGAATATGCGGCGTCAGATGCCGAAAGCTCCGTCATTACTCCGTCATTCCGTTTTTACTTTCACTTTCTGCTTATAGTGAACTGACTGAGATTAAGACATTCACCCTGGTGCAAACGCGTGCTTGTGTGATATCCAGGGGCGTAGCCATCATTTCAGATGTGAGGGGGACAGAAATGTTTTTATATATATATATATATATATATATATATATATATATATATATATATATATATATAAAACGTTACAATATAACATTATTTTTTTAATGTTTTTTAAAGAAGTCTCTTCTGTTCACCGAGCCTGCATGATCCAAAATACAGCAAATGCAGTAATATTGTAAAAAGCTTTTTACTAAAAACAACTGCTTTCTATCTGAACACATTTTAAAATGTAATTCAGCATCATTACTCCAGTCTTCAGTGTCACGTGATCCTTCAGAAATAATTCTGACTTGCTGCTTCAAGAAACTTTTTTTTTTTACTTTTATTATTGTCAATATTTAAAACAGTTGAGTATATTTTTTTCAGGATTCTTTGATGAATAGAAGGATCCAAAGATCAGCATTTATCTGAAATAAAAAGCTTTTGTAACATTATACACTACACCATTCAAAAGCTTATCAGTATTATTATTATTATTATTATTTATTTATTGATTTTTTTAAAGAAATTATAGAAATTAATACTTTTATTTAGCAAGGATGGTTTAAATTGATCAGAAGTGATGACAAAGACATTTATAATGTTAAGATTTCTATTTCAGATAAATGCTGTTCTTCTGACCTTTCTATTCATCAAAGAAACCTGAAAAACATTCTGCTCAGCTGTTTTCAACATCATAATACCGGTAATAATAAATTATTTTTTTAACAGCAAATCAGAATATTAGAATGATTTCTGAAGGATTGTGTGACTGGAGTAATGATGCTAAAAATCTAGCTTTGAAATCACAATAAATTACATTTTAAAATATATTCAAATAGAAAACAGTTATTTTAAATAGTAAAAATATTTCAAAATTTTACTGTTTTGCTGTACTTTGGATCAAATAAATGCAGGCTTGGTGAGCAGAAGAGACTTCTTTAAAAAAATTAACAATCTTACTTTTCAAAAACGTTTGACTGGTATTGTATAGGCAACTTTAATTGTTCTCTTATTTCTAGCTTTTAACTGGCTTAGAAATCAAATACACTGCTGGACAATAACCAATAGATCACGTCCCCCGCGTGATCTACGCCCCTGGTGATATCCATTGGCTCGCCTTCATGGTTTAAAATATTTCCAACATTGCGATGTAACGAATTGCCCCGCCACCCGTATCGAAAACATACCGAACCTTGACACCACTGTGTCGTGTCGAACCGAACCGTGAATTTTGTGAACCGTTACACCCCTAATATATATATATATATATATTCAACTTTTCATTTGTTTGGTGTTTTTTTTCTGACACAAATATTCTCTTTTTGTGAAAGACTTTTATCTGGCAAGGCAAAGTTGCAAATGATGAGCAAAAGATTATAATCTATTTTCTGACAATGGAAACAAAGGGCTCAGACCAGCTGATGGAATTTGGCAGAATATGGTTACTCTTTTTTTGGCCAGGGCATTGTCAGGATGTTCTTGGTGATGCAACTGCATGGCTGTCGCACAGAAAAGCCTCTCATTGGATTTACTCTGACAGACCAATCCTGAAGCTAGAATAAAGCTTGATTCAGAAAAAAGGAAAGGAGTACTGTATCTTTTGTTTTTGGAAGGAACATCAGTTCTCATTCATTGTGATCAGCCGGTTGAAGAAACAAGAACTATAGCAAAATGTCTCATGATGGAATGTCCAGAGAAGAATATGAGGAGTATCAGAAGCAGATGGTGGAGGAAAAGTAAGTCTGAATCTCTTTTTAAAACACTGGCCATTCTACCCATGGTATACAGAAAGTTTTCGTAATGTTGTAAACGCAAGTGAATAATTTAATAATTGTTTAGTGTGAAGTATATCTTTCACATGATACTTAGATAAGGGATACCCCAATGTTTCCCCTATTGTAAACACATTAAATATGAAGTACCCTGATGCTGTGCTGTTTTCTGATAACACTGTTGTTACAGTTCTTGACTGCTGCTGGTATTTCCTGTTCATTTTCTATTCCTGTTCTTTGTGTTTTTCTTATCTCCTATGCATTGCCTGCTTTGGGAATAAAGGATGGAGAGAGATGCAGAATTTGCAACAAGAAAGGCAGAAAGGGCTTGTTTGAGGACTTGTTTAAGAGAAAAATATCGTCTTCCAAAGGTGAGAGTCCCAGGAGCAGATAAATGAATCCCTTTCAGTAATGCTTCATGTAGTTATTCCTGTCCCTGAGTGACTGTGCTTAAGCAGCACATGAATAGCATCAGTTTGCAGAGATGGTTAAACTATCAAGTGTATGAATGTTACAGTGCAGATTGTGGCAGGAGATTAAGGCATAAAATAGTAAACTAAAATAGTGAGTTCAGGGATTAACCACCCGCAGCGATTAATCCCAAAAGTGAGCATTAAAAGCAATGCTGTATAGAGTTTTCAAACTGTGATTCAGCAGGAGTTTCATGTTTGATGTCTGTTGAAATCAATATTCATTGATAAAGAGCTTATGAAAGATATTCTGATGAGAAGAGAAGTTTAACTCCATAGGGAAAATGTATAAAAATTAGTGCTGTCAATCAATTAAAAAATTTAATCGCGTTAATCACAGTCATGGATTTACCTGTAAATGTGTTAAATTAAGAAATGCACCCAGATAGCACACGTACATCTGCAAGATGTCTGTTAAAGATCTCTTGATCTGGAAAGCATCTATTGTCTACAAACATCTGACAGACGTCTTTCAGATGTCAGTTTTACATACATTCTAAATCATAAACATCTTAAAGACATCTAATAGACGTCTATTTGACAATAGACGAATCAATCCGCTAAAAGGAAACGTCCTATAGACGTATTGCAGGTGAGCAAACACTAAAAAATACATCTTGCAGATGTAAATGCAGACATCAAATAGACGTTTCCAAGATGTATGTGTGTTATCAGGGCATGACAAACTAGTTTAAGGAAACAGAACCTTCACACCTCCGCCAGGTATGAGAGATAATCCTTATTATTCTTTTATCATTATTCTTCTGTTTTTATTCAGCCATTATCAGCCTTTATACTGGCAATAAAACATTTACCAAGCCACATCGCTTCAATCCCAGTTTACATTTACCCAACTATTATCAAGTATTTCTAAATAAATACAACAAAACATTTTCTTAAGACCTTACGTGAATTATTATGACAAAATGCATTATGAAGAAGAATTGGACCTGTTCTGCAGTTGCATTAGAGCTAACATTAGCATCATGCTACATAAGACAATTTATGAGATTAATAGTACACTTTTACTCAAAACTCATTTTAAACCACCATCGAGTGTTTGTAATAACTTCCTTTTGCGATCACATGTGGAATTTGGTTGTTCACTGTTGTTAAAATATGCTATTTATAGACTTTTTTATGCTGTACATATTAGCATTTCAGATGTACACATTCATTATTATGAAAATATCCAAATCTCAAGAAAATCACATACAAACCATATCCTATCGTAATCGTGTGTTTATTATCTTATATAATCTATAGTGGCTGTTGTCATGTTTATTTCTGCAGTGTAAAAGCCGTAACATGTATGCTCTGGCTGAAACTCCCATTGTTTGTGATGTTACAACCGCCTCTTCGTTCTTAAGTTGCCAGGTATACATTCCAAGTATAATACACATTAGTAAGAGGATCTATTTTAATTTTTATTTGTCTATATACACTTTGGGCGGCCGCGGTACATTATAAAAGTAGCCCAAAAAACCGCAACCCACGGCTCTGTAATTTTTCCAAAATAGCCCAATTGTGCGGAAAACCGTGACCCTGGCAACACTGGTTCGCTGTACCCTTATCACACAATGATAGATAACCTTCCGGAGAGGGGCCAAGATGGCGGCGATGTAGGCGGTTGTGTGTTTGCTCTACAGGGAAATAAAGGTGAAGTGGTGCTAACCAACTGCTTAGACTGGTAATAACGTGGACATAAGTAAGGGAAAGAAAAAAAAAGTCATGTAATTCCCTTTTGACGTCTTTATGCATGGGAAAAAGAGGAAAGAAGAAAGTTAAACAAGCTTGGCTTGATAACATGGCTTGTAACGAATCTTATACGGTTGATCAATTTGAGGATTCAACATCGGCCTCTACCCTGATAGCACATGTACATCTTGGAGACGTCTATTTGACGTCTGCATTTACATCTACAAGACATATTTTTTAGAGTGTTTGCTCATCTGCAATACATCTATAGGATGTTTCCTTTTAGATGTCAAATAGATGTCTATTAGATGTCTTTAAGATGTTTATGATTTAGAATGTATGTAAAACTGACATCTGAAAGACGTCTGTCAGATGTTTGTAGACAGCAGATGATTTCCAGATCAAGAGATCTTTAACAGACATCTTGAAGACGTACGTGTGCTATCTGGGTAGTAGCACTGGACTGAAATTTCAGCGAGATATGGAATCACAAAGGTTTGACACATGTCCAGACTTTGATAATGAGGTTATTGTCGCTGCCCTTTCTGATACTCCTCAGAAGCCAGCAGCGAAAAAATCGAAACGCGCGGAATCTAACGTCAGTGGAAATAGTAATGAGGAGGTCTTGGCTGCAATACGCAAGCTGGCTTTAAAGCATGACAAGACTTTTCAAAAGATTTCAGCGATCGAAACTACCACCGAAGCAACCTCGAAACAAATCAAGAGTCTGACAGCGACGGTGCAACAGCTCATTGTGGATGTTGGCGTTCATAAAGAGGCTCTTAATCATCTGGAATCAGAGGTCCACGCTTTGAGAAAGGAAAACAAATCATTGAAAGCAAGTGTACAGGAATGTAGCTGTCACTGTTGGAGATGGTGTCTAAAGTTGCACAGTGTTGCGGGAAAAGATGGAGAGGATGCCCAAAGCGTGGTTCTTAACATATTAGAGAAGATCGCTCCTGGAATTGGAGATGGGCTCCAGGACAGTGTCGATGTCGCTCACCATCTGGGACCGAAACGAGCGGATGGTAAGGCCAGATCGATCATAATCCTCTTCTCACTGCGTCGCATCCATGACATGATTTGGGGCGCTGCCAAAGGCTGCAAATTTCTAACTGACAACAGACTGCGTCTTTCGGAGCCTCTGTCTCCCGACAATAGACCAGCGTGGGACAAGCTATGGCCTCTCGTGAAGAAGGCACGCGAGGAGGGCAAGAGAGCAAGCTTCCGCAGCTCTTTTGCTTTGATTGATGGGAAGCAAGTCTTCTTCGGATGTTACCTAAACTGAATTACTGACTGCACTGGACACCTTTCTCATGCAATATACTAAAACGGGTAACAACACTATCGGCATAAAAACTCTTTTAAGTTGTGTGTAACATGGAAGTTATTAAGTTTGATCCTCCTTAATTGTTGTTATCCTTACTATTAATCCTGACTTTTTTTTTCTTTGTTTTTCACCTTGAAGCCAATATATTTTATATGTTATTAACCACCTCTCCCTTTACATTTAGGGTGAAACTAAAGAAAGCTATTCTTTTGTTGTTTTTGTTTAAATTGTTTGGTGGTTCTTCCTATGGAGTACAAGTTCAAATCTTTGTCTATTGTAACGTTGATTGTTTGAGGTTTGCGGGACAGTGTGAAAAGAAAAGCTATTTTTTTATTTTGTAAAAGAAGTGCAGCTGATCTTATCTTTCTTCAAGAAATTCACTCAGGGGAAGCGGATGTCAGGTTTTGGAGGAATCAATGGGGAAACTCAATTTTCTTTAGTCATGGCAGCAATCAATCGGCTGGGATTGATTGCTGCCATGTTAAAACGGTGTATTATGTTACACCGTTTTAAAGGGACCGTTTTAGAAACTCTGAGCTCTGATGAAGGCAGATGGGTTATTGCTGTAATCCAACAAGATAATGCCACCTTCATAGCTTGCTGTGTCACAACTCTCGAGCATCTAACAGAGTAATGTTCTCTCATTTAGTGGATAAACTTAGGAATGTAAATAGAAAATATATTGATGCTTATTTTATTCTGGGACGAGATTTCTAGGATTGATTTATTTTTAATCTCTTCTTCTATCTTCAACCACATAAAAGATATTTCTCCCACCATTGCCCCCTTATCAAATCATAAATTAGTTTGTATAAAGATGAGTGACATCCACGATAATCCGAGACTCAGGGGCTATTGGAAACTTAATAATACCTTGTTAAAAGATCAAAAATTTAATGATAGTATCATCAAGCTTATCAAAGAATTATTCACTGACTTAAGTGGAGATTATAAAAAAAACATGGGAGTTCTTCAAATATAAAGCTAGACATATAGCAGTTAACAGAAGTAAAGAAATTAAAAAGAGTAAACATCAAACTGATTCAGAGTTGGTTAATAAACTTAAAGCATTACTAACCAAAAGTAAAATTACAGAAAATTTAGAAATAAAAAGGTTAAATTTGGAGCTTGATGAAACCTACTTAGATTTGGCTAAAGGTGCATATACAAGGTCTTGTGCAAAATGGCTGGAGGAGGGGGAAATAAATTCTAGCTATTTTTTTTTTTTTTGCCCTGGAAAAAAGAAATAGTAAGAGGAAAGCTCTTTCCGCACTTAATATTGACAGAGTCATTTCCAAAGACCAAAAAGTAATATCAGACTTTGTTGCTAAACTTTATAGCACTCTTTATACCTCTAATTTCAACTATAATATTTCTGAAAAATTTATTGATTTAATTAAACACCGTATTAAAGTTATTGATCTAGAGTATAGTCAAATTTGTGATTCTCCTTTATCAATTGATGAAATCAAGCAAGCTCTTCATAAAATGAAAAAAGGTAAATTCCCTGGGATTGATGGGTTTTCAGTTGAATTTTATCTCCATTTTTGGGAGTTTGTTAAAATACCTTTATTTTATATGTATAATGAATGCATCAGTCAGGGAGACATGACCGCTACCATGAAACATCTCTCTTATACCTAAGCCAGACAAGGATCCTTTAATTATCAATAATTGGCGACCTATTACTTTGTTAACATTAGATTATAAAATATTAACCTCTGTATATGCTAAAAGATTAAGTTATTGTCACGAACACTGAAGCAAGGAGATGAGCAAATCACAGGTTTCTTTTTAATGGAAATCCAAACACAGGAGACATGGGATGACATAAGAGGACCGACAAACACTGACTGAAAGGACTGGGGCTTTTAAGGACAGGGAACTAAGGAGACACACCTGGGAACAAATTAACAATAATCAAACCAAACGAGGACAAGAAACAGGAACTAACCAAATATGGGCACAAGAGGAAGGGACACACAAGACATGGGGAAACACAGGTCTGACAGTTATGGTTTAGACAATATTATTTCAGAATCTCAATCTGGTTTCATGAAAAGCTGTCACATTTCTAATAACATAAGATTAATACCGGACTTGCTGGATTATTCAGATCTAATTCATTCAGATGGTCTCGTACTCTTTCTTGACTTTCATAAAGCTTTCGACTCCATAGAACACAAATTTCTTTTTCGTACTCTAGAATTATTTGGATTTGGTAAAGCATTTATAGAGACTGTAACCATGTTTTATAGAGGTATTAACAGCTCAGTGATCATAAACTTTGAAGCTTCTAAGAGGTTTAACATATATCGTGGAGTCAGACAGGGCTGTCCAATCTCCCCATTTTTATTTCTTTTAGCCACAGAGTTACTCTGTCTAAGAATTAACCAAGATGATAATTTGAAAGGAATTTCAGTATTTGACAGGGAGATCAAAATGTCGCAGCTAGCAGATAACACTACGCTGTTTTTGGAGGCCAAAAATCAGTTACCAAAAGCTTTGGAATTGGTTGAACAATTTTCATGTGCTTCAGGTCTAAAACTTAATACTTCGAAATGCGAAATTATGTCAATTCATGATATGGATAATATATTCTTAGGAGGTATCTTAGTTTAAAAAAAAGTGTAAAATATTTAGGAATTCATATCTCTAAAAATTCAATCAGTAGACATCATTTGAACTTTTCTGATAAAATCATAAATAATTAAACAGATCTTTAACATCTGGCTTCAGAGAGATCTTTCTTTATATGGTAGAGTTCTTTTATCTAAGGTTGAAGGGCTCTCTCACTTTGTATATTCTGCTCTTTCTTTGTTTGTCAATGATAAAGCTATAAAGGAAAATAATAAAATATTTTTTGATTTTATTTGGAAAATAGACCTTACAAATTAAAAAGAGAAGTGCTTGCTAATTCCAGAAGCGAAGGTGGCCTTGATTTTTTGGACTTCGCAGATACTGTAAACACCTTTAAAGTAAATTGGTTGAGAAGATGCCTTAAGAATCCAATGTCATTGTGGTTTTTTATTCCAAATAAGATATTTGACCAGCTTGGTGGCCTGTCTTTCTTACTAAAGTATAATTTCTTGCCTGGCAAGTTACCTATTTTCTTATCTAACTTCCATCAGCAATGTCTTCTTTAGTGGAAATTGTGTTTTGTCCATGGTTTCTCCCCCCACAAAGCTCTCCTTTGGAATAATGCTGATATAACTGTAAGAAATAAGTCTCTTTTTTTCCCTAGATGGTTTCATAACAACTTGAACTGTATTCCATCTGTGTTTGATGAGTTTGGTAATATTTTAACATATGAACAGTTTATGAATCCATAATTTTCCAGTCCCACCAAAAGAATATAATACTTTGATAAGAGCCATCCCAGTAGGCTTAACCCAGTTAATTAAAAGTCACCTTAAATTCAGTAAAGGCAACAGTGTTTATCCGGCTTTATGTTTGGGTGGTATCGATATTTTAGATCGGAAATGTAATAACAGACATATTTGCAAAATATTTCAGACAAAGAGAAAGATTACTCCAAGAGGGAAATTCTACTGGAATTCCTTATAACAAATGTAAATTGGAGAAAGGCCTGGCTTTTCCCAAGTAAATCTTGTATATCTTACAAGGTTAAGGAGAATCATTATAAAATCCTTCATGAAATTTATCCCGTTAATTTGTCTATTTCTAAATATTCTGATGTTGATGAGTCTTGCTCTTTTTGTGGTTTTGTTGAGGAAACAGCTGCCCATTTGTTCCTTGATTGTGGTGTTACCAACAAATTATGTTCACCTATGCTTCTAACCTTACAAATGTGACCCATACTTTCGTCCTCAAAGATGTTATTTTTTATTATGAAAATCCAAAGCTATTATCTGTTGAATATGTTGTTAATTTTCTTATATTGAATACAAAATTCTTCATTCATAAACAAAAATGGCTTAAATCACCTTTATCTTTCCCCCTTTTTCTTGTTGAATTGGACTCTCTTGTTTCATCTCTTAGACTTACAAATAACAAAAAGAGTGCCAAATGTTTGATTTATTATGACAACTTTTCTAAAAGAATGTAATTTTATTTTTGTACTTGTATGTATAGATAATGCCATGGTTTGGCGCGTGTAAATCCAGATTGTTTATTTTCTGTTTCATTTTTGTGGTTGCTCTTTGTTGGAATGTGTTCATCTTTTGCTCCCTGTTTGTGTATGTTTGTGCAAGTGTTGCAATTAAAAAAAAATTAAATAATAACCTTCCTTTATTCCGTATTGCAATGACGGCAAGAAGTTGGGGTCAAACCTTATCAAACGATTAATTTGTGTTAAGAAAAAATATTAACACGTTAAAATTTTTAGATTAATTGCATGTGTTAGCGCGTTAACGTTGACAGCCCTAATAAAAAAAATAAAAAAACGGAGGAATAAGATTTTTATTATTTACATGACCTTTCCAGGTCTAGAAATCACACATTTATAATTAGGCTAGGCTACCTGTAAGAAATATCTTCATTTTATAGATGATTTGGCTTCTTTTAAAAACTTTTGTCTAATTTTAAATTAAATGTGAGTAAATCTGTACCCCCCTTAGAAGTTTGCTAAGGCCCCCTGTTTGTGAACCACTGATATAAAATCTGTACTCACAGAGATGCAATTAAAATAATTTAGTGCTTAAGGGTCACACTTAGGGTTAGTATAGAAATAAACAAACTATAAAAATTTGCAAAGATGTAACCATATATTCGGAATTTGGAGTGTTAGATCAGATTTTTTTTCTGAGATGAATAACTTAATTTTATGATGAGTTAATTATCATTAATAATAATAATAATAATTGCAGAGGCAACTGTACGAACTAACTAATTAACTAACTAACTAAATAAATAGTCTGGCACAAATGGTATCACTTCCTTTTTATTCTGCACTGCAAGGCCTTCATAAAGTTGCAAATATTTAATTATTCTATTCTCTGACAGTATAAAATTCTCTTTAAATTTTTAAAGAAACTATTAATGATACATACATAAAATACATATAATTAATAAATAATAAATTAACAAAAATCCTAAAAATGTTCAGGTATTTTTTATAATCAACATATTTACTTTTCCTTTATTTCAAAGAATGCTTTCTTATTTCATTCAATGTCTTTTATTTTTCATTGTTCCTAATTAAACTGGATTGTTAAAATAAGTAAAGAAGTGTCTCAGGTATGGCCAGTATCTGCACAATTTTTATTTTTTATTTTTTGAATTGTGTTGCATTGCATTGCATTCATTTTAATCATTTTAAAAGAAAAAGAAAAACTAATTTAATCATTTTAAAAATAAAACAAATAAGTGTTAAATCAGTATCTTGAGAGACAATGTGACCATTTACTGAAGTAGTTAAAATGTTTAATATCACCTCATGCTCTGTTTTATTTATGAAAGTCATGCTTGAGGCATGTCTGCAAACTATGGGTTCCCAGTATATAATTCTTACATACTGTATATGAGCAAAGAAGTGCTATTAGAAGTGTTTGATTGACGTGCTGTTTGTTTTTCCCAGAGTGAACAGGATGAGATTATGATTCAGCAGGCTGGAGATGACATTGACGTGCCAGAAGAACTGATCAAGATGGTGGATGGAGAGGCACCACAGGAGGAAGAAAAGGAGTCCGTCATGGGTCAAATGCAGAACCTTCAGAACATGGATATGGGGCAGCTCAAAGAAAAGGCTCAGGCCACATTTGTAGAGATGAAATCCAAGGCTGAGGAGAAATGCACTCTTATGTAATGTGTGAAGGAAGTCAAACTTATATAGTTGTCTAATCTTGATGACATGCATTTGCTTATGCAGTGAAACTATTAAGTTTCCATTTCTTGAGAAATACTGATCACACAAGAGATGAATGTCGTTGTTCAGAAAGTAATTTGTGAATTTATTCTGAGTTCTTTCATTTGGTTTTTGGTTTTTCTTTTTAATCAGTTATTTTTTCCTTGTTTTTCTTCTTTTTTAGTCAAATTGTGACTGACCTTCTCATTGAGTAATCTTAAATTACAAAGTCAGAGTTATGACCAATATCTACATGCTAAAATGCTAAAACATAATCATGACATTTGATTCATGCACTTTTTATTTAAAAATAAAGGTTATTTTTCTAAATATCTGTTTAAAATCCATATGAGGTGACAGAATTTAACATAAATGATCATTTTAAATTACTAAATACTTACAATAACAGTGCTACAGTAATTTCTTTACGCTAAAATATTTTGAAGGTGCCATAATAAGTTAGTCACATTAAAAAAAAGACGGAAAACTGTTAGACTGAATCACTTGAGATACATTTTTGCATTGCAACCACCAAAAGCAAATGCAAAAGAATGCGATCAATTTAAGAAAGAATTACTTTTAGTTGATTTATAGACTGGACATTAATCAATAGTCAGTTTTTTAACATGGAAAAAAATTACACCTTTGACCTTTAATATACTAATCCCACAGTCCTTAAAGGGGTACTTCACCTAAAATGAAATTTTTTCTCATCTTTTATTTATTCTAATGCTGTCCTAGATGTATATGACTACTTTTTAGACAAAACTGATGCTTCAAAAAGCAAACACGACAGTAAACCGTGCGACCCCAGTTGATGAATCAATATTCTCTGAAGCAAAACAACACATGTATGTGAGAAAAACACTAATATTTACTAACTTTTTAAACTATAAACCATCGCTTCCATACCAGGGGTCACATGGATTACCTTCAAGTTCACTTTGTGGTTTTCATCAGATGAAAGAAAGTCATATACATCTGGGATGGGTAAATGATGAGAGAATTTTCATTTTTGTGTGGAATATTCCTTTAATCATCTGTTTAACACCGAGTACTCACTCAGGGATGGTTAAAGAGTTGCAAACTATTCATGAACTCATTCTGCATGTCGTCAATGTCATCAGTGGTCTCAACAGGAATACTTGGTGGGTTCAGGAAGGGTGAGCATGGCATGTTCTCGTATTGATATGTATGGTCACCGTATAATCGAAAGTCCCCATAACCCCCTACAGCTCCGTGGAGAGGCTCACAGACGTTGAGGTAGGGGTTGGTGTACTGCTGGGGGAAGCAGGGGCCCTGGCTGTGGAGGCGGCGGTCAGACACGGGACTGTGGCTGGGGCTGGTCGAGGGGCTGTGTGGCATGTGACACGTCAGCTGACAGCTGTTCTTCCTGGTGGGACGGTTGAGATCCAGTTTGGCAGTGAGGGGCTTGCCGATGTTAACGTCCATATTCCACTGGACCAGGTCATCTAGGGAGTTAAACTGGGCTTGGAGGCAGACAGTGAAATCTAGTTCCTCCTGTAAATCAGGAAGAAAGGCATGAGAAGTAAAAATAGGTATCAAGGTAGTTTTGAATTAAATATGTATTGTAAATCAGACTAGATCTAGCTAAAGAAATATTGTCAGTCAGTCTTTTTAGATTCTGATGTGTACCTTGAGTTTCTGCAGTGAGCTGAGTCTGGTGTAGAGGCAGTGCTGAGGAAGACTCCCTGAAAGTAAGAAGCTTCCTGTTTCCTCCAGAGTTTCTTTGTTCATCAGCTTAGGGTCCACATCCAGGTCCTTCAAAGTCAGGTAATAGGAAAAACATTATTTATTGCAAACATATGTTAAGAAACACATTTCATGTTTTATATATAGGCAATATAGGCATTATGGAATGCTATTAGTCCAATTCTTTAAAAAATTAATTATCTTATACTGTAAAGCCAAATAATTAGACAGATTAGTATTTTACATTGACTTCTGTAGATATACACTACCGTTCAAAAGTTTGGATATTTTTAATGTTTTTGAAAGATGTCTCTTATGGTCACCAAGGCTGCATTAATTTGATCACAATATACAGTAAAAACTAAAATATGAAATATTTTTTACAATTTACAATAACTGTTTTTTATTTTAAGAATTTATTCCTGTGATGGCAAAGCTGAATTTTCATTTCTCCAGTCTTCAGTGTCCCATGATCCTTCAGAAATCATTCTAATATGCTGATTTGCTGCTCACAAAACATTTATTATCAATGTTGAAAACAGTTGTGCTGCTTTACATTTTTGCAAAAAATGTAACATTCTTTGATAAACAGAGTTCAGTGGAACAGCATTTTAATAGAAATTGTATGTAATAAATTTCATTATCACTTTAGATCAATTTAATGTGTTCTTGCAGAATAAACTGATTAATTTGTTATTTATTTGACCCCACATTTTTTAATGGCAATGTATATGAATAAATAATGAGAAATTGCAGTTTCCTTCTCTAAAATAAAAACATAGACCACTAACCAAAGGGAGGTTAGTTATGTGTGCCTGACATGACAGCATCTCCTCTGGCTTTTTTACAATGCTGGTGTAGATGACCAGTACGTTGGAAAACTCAGCAGCAAAGTCCATTTTTATCTGGACTCCACAGTCAAAGTCCAGAATTTTACTCTCAGGCAGTTCTGGGTTGAAACACAAATACAAAAAGTTGAAAAATACTGAAAAAAAAAAAAAAAAAGATTGATTTCCAGTACTATTTCACTCATCGAGAACTATCATCTGTTGATATCGTCAGATGAGATGACAGGAATCGTCTCATGTCATGATGAAATGAGATTAAATGAAAATGTTTGATCAAGGTTTTGTTTTGGTATTGTCAACAATGATGGAAATGAGAAAAAATATGCATCATGATAATAATTAAATGATTTCAATTAAAAGACGATAACTGATGAAATTATGGTGAAGAAAAAATTACACCACCAAAAATAAAAATGGACCAAAAATGTTTTATAAGACAGAAAGAATATGGTCGATTAAAGTCCAATTGTTACTTAATTTAACAAATATTTAAAAATTTAATATCACATTTTTTAATAGAGTTCAGTCTGTTACATTTTAACATGTTTTCATCTTGCACATTAATAGTAACTAAAATGATATTTTCATTAAAAAAATATATATGCCATTTTTGTAATTTCAATATTAATTTTAAATTGAAGTAAGATTACCACTGTATACATTCCATCTTGACAAAAATATGAACCTTTTTAATATGGTTATTTATATGAGTTGCACAATATTTTGAAGTAGCTGACATTACCATGTGCTTTAGACCAGAGCAGGTTGTGTGCCTCGGCTGCATCTGAGTAGTCCCCGGGGCGGATGGGATCGGTGAGGGACCGTCTCTCTGACAGGCTGCTGCGGATCTCTAGAGCCTGCTTACCCTTTGTGGGGTCAAACTGACCCATATCTACAAACAATCAGAACAGTAGTTTGATTGTCAAGACATGCAACCAAACACGAGTAGATGAAATATAATTGAAACATGCAAACAATCATACAGTACATGCATATTTTATTTCCTTTAATATTTAAAATTAATCTTTGAAGTAGTTGTCAAAATAAGTAAGTACTGAAAGTAGTAGTACACTTTTCAAATCAGTTAATCATTTGTTTGAGCTTAATGGACCGGCATTTAACTAATAAAAGCTGTAAAGCTTTATTTAACTTTAACATGCTCAAGGTCCCTCACCTTCAGCCACTCTGTCTAGCAAAACAGTTATCTTCTCATCCTCTAGGAGGCGCTCCTTCAGGAATTTAATAAAGACTCCATTGGTGAATCCACTTGAACTCAATTCAAAAGCCTCAGCATCTTGGCAACTTCACAAACATAATATATCTCAACATAACATGTCAGATAGAAAACAAAATGTACTTCAGCATGTTATTTCTGGATGAAAAAGAAAGACACTCAATAACTCACGTGGCATATCCAAACACAATATTGGCTGTAACTTTGAGCACAACGTTTGGCATGGCATCGTCATGTACATTTCTGAAGCAATATATTAGTGTTAGAATTATGACAACCAATGTATGAATTATCAATGTGGATATGATATAAAACCACAAAATCCACACCTTTTCCTGCACATGTCCAGGAGGAAGACATTGAGTCCAGTCTCCTTCTCCTGCATCAGTTTCAGTATGCTCTGAACGCAGAGACAGTTGCCTGAACGGTATGGGTTCGGGGCATCAACAGGCACCATGAAGCTGTTCCCAAAGTTCTCATAACCATGTCCAGCATAATACAGCAAACCTAAAGGCAGGAGCAATCGTCAAAGGGTCATTTCAATCAAAAAAGAAAATTCTGCTGTCATTTACTCACTCTCAGGTCATTCCAAACCTGTATGACTGGTGAACACTAAATAGTACATAGAAGATATTTTACAGATTGTCTGGTCTGTTACTTTCCATACAATGAAAGTGGATGGTGAATCACACTTTCAACTTCCAAAAAAGTACCATAAAAGAAGTTCAGTTTGACAAGTTCACTACATTATAAAAGTCATGTGATAGCTTTGCATGAAGCATTAACCAAAAATGAAGTTGCTCTTTGCTGAAAAGCTCTCTTTTGGCTGAAGATGTCAGTTTGAACTTGTGTATATATTGGGCATGTGACAGTATCAAATTTATGTATCACAATGAGTGCTGAAACATTTATCACAGTATATTGTATTGAATTACAAAACCAGGCTGAAAAGATAAACAAACTTCAGTGTTATTCTATTAAAAACAAGTTTAACAACAGAACTTGAACATTTAAATACAATAAAACATTGCATAATAAATACGTATAAAGCAGTCAAATGTTTCAAACTAATTTAAGTGCAAAAGAACAACTATAAAGAACAAAAAATTGTAACCAATATCAAGATCTTTTCTAGGCTGGCATGTTTTAGTCCAGTTAAAAAAAATGTGTAACAAATGATTGAAAATAAATATTAAGTATTTAAATGCATATTAAGCATTTTCATATAGCTCATATGCCATTTTTGCTCAGACCAATGCGAAAAGCTGAACAAATTATTATGTAGCACACACATAGTGTTGGAACAGAAGCAAATCTGCATTCTAAAAATTAAACAATTCAGATAATAAGGTATCTAGAATTATTCTGAGTATTTTGAAGTGCCAACAGTAATAATATTGTGCATGTTCATTACTGCAATATCAGCACATCTAGCACATATTCAAACATGACACCTTAAAATGTGTTGTGCCGGGTTTGGCATTAAAGATGTCCAAAAGATGTGCCATTAGTTCTCATGTGTCTCATAACCGTTAACAACATAACAAGTTTTAATATGTGAAAGCTCAAGTTATATGGTACTTTAATTGTGCTTTTTGACCTTTTTCCATAGAAGAAACAAAGTTAAACGAGTTTGGAATGACATGAGGGTGAGTAAATGTTGAGAAAATAACTGGTACTTTCCTAATCACATCTGAAGTCAGTGTTTAACCAGGTACACTCTTAAAAAAGATTCTTTATTGGCATCTGTGCTTCCATGAAGAACCTCCATGGAACCTTTCCATCACACTTTATAGTGAAAAAAGGCTCTTGAATTTCAATTTTGAAAAAAATGTTCCATTAAAAACTGTTCACTGAAAGCTTCTTTGGAGAACTAAAGATAGTTCTTCTATGGCATCACTGTGAAAACCCCCCTTTTTGGAACCTTTATTTTTAAATGTGTAGTTAGTTAGTTTTACATATTGCAAGATGGCCCAAACATTTATATACTCTCCAAAATCATGTCTGTTTACTCTTTCAAGGCGATTACAATGTTTCTAAACTATATAGAAGCCACAGTACCATACACTCCCTTATGAAGCAGGGACAAGAACTCCTCCACAGCGTTCCTCATCTCCGACTCGGTTAGATCCAGCAGAGACACCACTTTAAAGTTCAGTTGCCGCAGCAGATTGGTGAGGTCGTACACGTCAACCATGGGTGCTTTCAGCTGTGGGTGGTTTCGATATGTGAGGTTACCAATCAGAAGAGCCACTTTGTCTGTAGCTAAAGGAAGAAAAACATTCAGTGTGAAAAATAAGACATTTTGATTTCTCATTTGTTTTCAAGTTATGTTAATTCATATAAATGATTTGGTCTACTCACCATAAGGTTTCTCAAGACTGTAATCTGATGGGGAAAAGTCATAATCACTCAAAACGCCAGAAATATTCAAGATTAAATGTGATAGGAACACAACTTACCCCTATCAATAGTCAAAAAATCATCTATAAAAGAGACATATATTAGGTATTTAGATTATGTGTATTTGAAGGAACATTATTATGACAGTAATGAAGAGAAAAGAAAGCTTATAGATCACAAGAGGAAACCATTTTTCAAAACCAAAAACCTATTTTTGGGGTATAACTAACCCCATCCTGCCACAATGAACCCCTACCGCCATTTAACAAAAACATTTTGTTCTCACACTGCATCCTTTACAACTGGAATGGGAATGTTTTAATTTTTGCAACAATCATGCAGATCAGATCTATCAAAGTGTCTTCCACCACCTCAATCAGTGAAGCAGTAAAGAGAATAGGTGAAAAATGTTTAAAGGAGTGCTCCAGGTTCAAAACAAGCTCAACTGCAGCATGCTGTCAATTATCAAAGAAAATCATGTTGACAGTAATCATTTGTGGAAATCAAATGCATCCCACATATGGTGATGAAGCTAAACTTTTTTTGAACCTGGAACGTTCATTAGTTTTTATAGCATGCATTAATCGGTTTGACAGTATGATGATTTAGTACGACATGAAGTAGATTCAGATTCCACAAAGGGGTTGATGCCAAAAGTCCGTAGATGTTAGAAGGGTGCCACTACATCTTAATACCTTCAGAGCACTCCATTGCTCCAGAAATTTCATGAGATATTGTTGGCTCTTTCATTTCAGAATGGCAAGGATTTTCTTGAGGAAGAATAAAGCGTTGGACCACAAAAAGAGTAAATACAGATTAAAAAGGATTTTAACTTTAAAAGAGATCAAGCTCACACTTATTTTTTGGTAAATTTACCAATAACATTATATGCTATCAGACAGTACACTAGAATGAATTACATTGCTGTACAAATCAACATTATGCTTTTAGAGGTCATTGTCTCTGCACTAGAGTTGGACTGGAAATATCTGACATTGCTAAGGTCATTTCTAGGCATATATCGTCCTGCAGTTATGTATGTTAGATTTATACTGTAAAAACTAAAGACTAGAATACACTAAACAACTTTTGCACAGATAAATGGAGTCAATGCAAGTTTCCAAAAGTAGGAGCCAATCTGCAGATATTGGGTTCTATTCAATTATGATTTCATACAACCGGAAGACATCAGACGTGTTTGATATTTTGAGCCAACTTTAGAACACATATTGTTTTCATTCGTCATGTGTCTTCTAGCAACGAAGCACATGTTTCTGCATAAGTTTGTGTTCTGAACAACTTGAATGTCTGATAGTGTGTGATGCACAGTCGATTAGTGTATGATGACCAGTTTTTCTCTGTAACCATTTACAAAGTCAGCAAGTGTGTGATGCACAGTGTTTTAAAATCTGTTGCTATTTTAGAAGTCGTGTAGTGCATTCCAGCATTAAAGGGATAGTTCACCCAAAAATGAAAATTGTCATCATTCACTCTCCCTAAAGTTGTTCCAAAACCTGTATGAGTTTCTTTCTTCTGCTGTACGCAAAAGAAGATATTTATCAATATTTTTATATACGACCATTGACTTCCATAGTATAGAGAAAAAAAAACAGCAACTAATTTGAAGGTGAGTAAATGATGACAGAATTTTCATTTTTTTGGGTGAGCTATCCTTTTAAGTCACTGATTTGATCAGAAAACATCTAACCCAAGAATCAATATAAAACAAAAGGCATGATGCATACCTACAACAACAACATCCACTTCATTGCTCCATGTTCGTTCATTACTGCAGAAGATCTCACAGCGATATCTTCCCTGGTGCTCTGGCAACAAATTCTTGACCTAATTTAAACCAAAACATAATTCAATCACTCTCACTACATTGTAAAAAATGTAGATTTTTGACAGTTGAAAATAATACAAAGATATTGGAGGACATTTTACATGAAAATATCATTTCAGTCTTTCCACTACAAAATTTCATTTTTAATTCATTGTGTTACTTGCCATTTCTTTGTAATTATTTGTGAAATTTGCTAGCATTTTCTGAGTTGTTTCTTTCTCAGTGTAGGATTCAAACGGTCTCAGAAATTAAATGCATCTAAACAAGAGTTCAGAGTGAATAATAGTGAATTTATCCATAAATGCAGAGTGTCATCTGTTGGTCCTCTTACAGTGTACTTCCTCTTAGTGGCTTTTTTGATCGGCACTCCGTTTCTGTACCATTGATATTGCGGTAGCGGTCTTCCAATAGCTCCACACTCCAGACAGAGTAAATCTCCCACCAGCAGCCTTTGAGGTTGAGGTTGGATCAGCACCCTCGGCCTGCCCTCTGAAGCCAGAGACACTAATCCTGAACAAAAAGCATCAATTTTGATATCAATGACGTATTGCATCAATCATAACAATTCAACCTAATTTCTTACTTGTCTCTGCTGCTGATCAGAAATGACTAACCATATCTTGGTGGAACATCGAGGACATCTACTTGGGCCCAGTGACTGAACTCATATGCATTTCCACAGTTCACCCGACAGATGTAAAACCCTGCATCTTTAAGCCGGACTGGACTGAACACCAGGTCTGGGGAGGTGCTGTTATGTACCTGAAGGGTTGCCTTAGTTATGTAATTCATGTGAATGACTGACAGTTAATTATGTTGCTTACTTTCAATATTATACATCTACACACCTCTTCTGTTTTCTTAAACCACTGGAATTGCACATGTGAAGCACAAACAGCATAACAACTGAGACGAAGGTTGTGTCCAGCAATGACAGCCACCGACTGCGGCTGGACGAGGATTTGAATTCCTGTGAGATCAGAAAACAGCAACTGAAACTGACCTATGAATGCAAATAAATCACTTACGACTATATCTGCACAGAATCTATGCCAGAAATTTCAGCAGAATTTGAATGTACGTCATTTGAAAGTTGCATCTAAAGGTGAGAGTGTAAAGGTGTAGTAACATTTACTGTTGTTCTGCTAATTTATGCGGGCAAAAAAATTGGTCACAAACTCGGCACACTGACTAGCAGAAAGCTTGTTGGTTTTAAATAGATTTTTGTGTGAGTTGTGCACATTAATATTTTAATATTAATAACCGTAATATCAATAACTACATTAACATTTTAATTTTAACACATATTAGCGTTTTTAAATCCATTACACACAATTCAGAATTTCTTTGGCAGTTGGTATAGAAAAAAATGTGCACATTTTGCAAGAGAAATATCACTTCTTCAAGCCAGTGTCACGGTCATGTTTCAGTTTCGCTTTCACATTTGTGAATAAATATCTAGTACAGAGCATATACAAAACAATCAACATTAGATAATGTGATGCACTGTTGAAACATACACATTCTCTGTACCATGTTTACACTGAGGCTGTTGTACCTGGAGGTTTCAGGCACTGCAAGGCATCCGTATGACCCATGATCTGTAGAAACTCCACCAGTTCACCCACCATACATCCTTGATCTCCAATAAGCTTGAGCAGAGTGCGGGAAGGACTTCCATTCGCCTCCAAAGCCTTCAGAGAACACATGTCCATATCATTGAGACTGTGCATGTGAGTGAAAGGAGACAGTAAGAAAAAGACTGTGAGTTTATTAGCATATATGTGACCCTGGACCACAAAACCAGTCTTAAGTTGCACATGTATATTTGTAGCAATAGCCAAAAATACATTGTATGGGTCAAAATTATCAATTTTTCTTTTATGCCAAAAATCATTAGGATATTAAGTAAAGAACATGTTTCCTGTAGATATTTTGTAAATTTCCTACCGTAAATATATTAAACTTAATTTCTGATTAGTAATATGCATTGCTAGGAACTTTAAAGGTGATTTTCTCAGTATTTAGATTTTTTGCACCTTCAGAGTCCAGATTTTCAAATAGTTGTATCTCGACCAAATATTCTCCTATCCTAACAAACCATACATCAATGGAAAGCTTATTTAGCTTTCAGGTGATGTATAAATCTCAATTTCAAAAATTGACACTTATGACTGGTTTTGTGGTCCATGGTCACATATTATATTAAAAGGAAAAAATGAAGAGAGAAAAAGTTACCTCACTTTGAATCGCTTGTCACTTTTCACAATCTCCCCCAGTTTTCGCCATCCCTTATTGTTGGCCTTGTCAAGAGACTCACAGAGCCTCTTTAACACAGATTCTTTCAAGAAATTTATGTTCAAAGAGTTTTCATTCAAATCCGACATGATTGAGGAAAACGGCTGATACACAGCTGTGATTGGTTGATCTGCTGAACTCAAGATTTAAATGTTCAGCAAAGCACCTGCAAAATGGGACATTGAAGTGACATTTCAGTCAGTGTCCTGAGGTGTCACATCATAAAACATGTAAAAAATAATTAAATAATTATAAAAAACATGGCACTTTTTAATTTAATTAATGCCTCAATGACTATATTTAGTTAATGGCTATTTAACTATATATAACTAACATTTAGTCAAAATGTTCACATACACACATGGTAAAATGACAGTTCACCTCAAAGAACTTAAAAAAAAATAAATAAAACTATTTACTCCAGCTAAAGTTTTTAAGGGGTCAGGTAGCCTAAGTGAAAATACCTCCTTAAGTAGAAAGTGCACTCAAAAACTAAATTCTGTCATGATTTACTCACCTTCATGTTGTTCCAAACCTGACTTTTACCTGGATTTCAAATTAATGAGAAGACAGAATGACAGCACAAGTCATGAATATTTACTTTCACTGTAAGTAAAATCTGCAGTGGAAGACTGATAATGTCATTCTTCCTAATATGTTCTTTTATGCTTTACAGAAGAAAGTAAGTCAAACGGGTTTGAAACGATAAGAAGATAAGTGAATGAAAGAAGCATTATCAGTTTTGGTGAAAGACACTAGTTTCGCTTTTTACAATTTTTGTCAACCACCGAATATGTGTTATGATATAGGCCTATGTGATGAACGTCTGTAAACTAAGTAGGCAACACATTCATTCCTTCTCCTCTGTTCAAATTAATAAACGTGAACATACAAACAAGTAGAGTTAAAAACAGATCAGAATTCACCGCGAACAAAAAGGTGATATCAGATAGAGTGTAAACATCGAGCGCACATACCGCAGACGGATCAGATGTTGACATGTATCCCATTATTAAGCAATACATTAATTCTTCGCTACACTGACTGATGTGGGGAAATCCAACTTTCAAAACATACGTGTGTGTGCATCACTTCCTGATGTCTAACAAAGAGGAAGGTGTTTATCTCGTCTCTCCTGAGCAGCTCAACGAGTGCTTAAAAAGAAGCATGTTCTTATAGTCAAATCAGACACTATTCATAAACATATATGTATATATAGCCTACTTATGAAAAATGACAGAGGTTAAGAAAGTCATGCTTTTCAGTTATTACTCCACACGTAAATTATTTTACTACTCTCCAAATGTCTTTTTTATTTTTTATTTTTTTGATTTACCAGATAAGGATTATATATATATATATATGTTTTTATTCATTCTAAAATGCCTATGGATTTATACGATTTTGTTCATTTACATGACTTTTCCAGGTTTAGAAATCACACATTTAAAATGTAGCTTCCTCATATATCCAGGTTTTGCTGATTCTTTAATGAAAAAAATAAAAACAGTTCTTGAGGGGGTGAATTAAAATAAGAAATACCTTGATTATAGTTGTTTAAGCTTGGTTTGTCTTATGTTAAATCATTTTAAGTTGTCTTGGCATCCCTTTGGGTGTTTGCTAAGGCCCAGGGAGCCACAGACCCCTGGTTGAAAAGCACTAGTCCTATCAAAAACACAGAGCATATACCAACAAGCCAGAACATTTAAAGAATGCCTAACCAGTCAGAATCTCACCAGCAAGCACTCAGACCACCTCAGCAACCACTTAACACACTGTCTATCTATCTAGTTGTCTGTTTGTAGGCCTATTTGTCTTTTTTTCTAGATGACCACTTTAGCCCTATATAACTTTGAAACGTTTTAAAAACTAAATTTCAGAAACGGAGCATCATTTGTCTGTCGTTCTTCAGACATTGCAATATTTTTAAACTTCCAAACAAGGCTTTATTAGACAAACATAAAAATATTATATCGACGACCTTTACTCATCTGGTTTACAGTTCTTACACACACCGTGTCATGTGTGTGTGTGTGTGTGTGTGTGTGATGTAACGTCATCGCCTGTATGCCACTCCTCGAGACTCTCCCTGCAGCTTTAGGGCTGTTTGTGTGCAACTGGAGACAGAAGGACTGCGGTGTCAACAGGGTGACTTTGTATTTGGCCTTTCTCACTCTCACAGTGCGCGATTTTTTGGGGAACGTCACTTAGAAAAGACTGCGTCCAGTCCAAAAAGCAGCACGTATGTGGATTATGGGAAAAGCACAGGTGAAGCTGTGTGTGTAATTTCGGTCAGGGATTGGGTGGCGCATCCAGGTGAGTCTCAATATTATAATGCGCCTCAATATTATAATGTTTTATAATGCGGTGAAAACTTGCCGAAGATTTATTTTATATATACACATATCGTAAGTTGTTTTTTGTGGGCTACACCGCAATTAAAACTAGGATTAATATGTACAAGAATAAATAGCGGTAAACAGCTGTATCCTTAAGATTTGCGTTTTTTTTTTAATTCTTAATATTGCATATTATGGTCTATGCATATGTAAATGCACTCATCATAATCAATATTATTTTATGTAGTTTCTTATTATTATTATTTAAATACATAGATTTTTTAAAGAAGCTTAGACGTTGAAGGGTATGCAAAGGGATCAATAGTCTGCATGACATAACCTCTTCTTTATCTGAAGTAGTAGCCAGCTTTTTTTTTTTTTTTTTCCTTCAGCTGAGTTGACTGTCTGACCTGCCTGGTCTTGGCTTACTGAAGCAATAAGTGTTTGTTTATGGCTATCACATTGTTATCAATTTCAGTGTGAATGCTGTGGCAGAATTGGCCCCTGGAGGAATTACAGGAGACAGGAGTTTGTGACTCAGTAATTATAGTCTAGTTTGCTGTTCCTTAGTAATGTTTTGAGTATCAGATGAATAGATTTTTAGAGAAGACTTGCTTTTTTTAGTCATTGATTGTCAAGTCTATGTTTACACATTTTCTATCTATATTTATCTATATCCCTCATGTTGTGTTCCATTCATTTTGAGCCGGAGAGGATTTTATTTTTCCTGAAAATACTAGTTAATGTTAGTGCACTGAACTAAAACTTACTGACTTTGCTCGCACAGAGTATTTTTTGGGAGGATTTTTTTTACCCTCCACCTTGTTATACTTGTAGCGTTCTTGATTATAAATGACTGGCCTACAAAAAAAATTCTTACAAATTTTTTCAACATTTTCCTCCAATTAACACAGGTTTTGTGTTTCTTTTGGGGACTGATTGATCATAGGCCTCATTGATCTGAGTTTATACACCTCAGTTTTTGAGTAGACATCCACAAATAATGCTTTTTTCACTCAAAAACTGAGGTGCATAACCTCAGATCAATGAGGCCTATGACCAGTCAGTTCAAAAAGAAATAACAGGTGTGCTAACTGAACAGGTATGCTAACTGAAATAAAACAAGTTAACAAAAAGGTTGAATCCAAGATTTGGTGATAATATAGCATAATGAGAGATTTACAAACAGTTTTTAAAAGACCATTCCTGGTCATTTTTGACCAGGAACACCAACGTAGGTAAAGGATTTTCACACTGATCACCTTATATTATTTGATAAGAATGTGTAGGAATGAATATTATGTAAAATATATTATTTTTTGGCAGTCGTGTTGTCAAACTTGCTGCTGTTGAGATGAAAATAAATATTTATGTTGTCTGGCACTGGAATAGAAAGTTAATGTCAAATGTTTTGAAGTCATTTAAACCTGGACTTTAATCCACTTCTTTCTCAATAAGTGCATATAATGTGGGAAAATAAAGCACTGTACTGATCACAGACAATAGCTTGTTGCATTTGGGTAAATCTTGACCTTGGAACCTTACATGTTTGCAAATAAAGCTGATGGCATGCTCATGGAAACTGAAAGAAGTAAATGTAAAATATAGAAGCAATTCAAAGACTGTTACAAAGTGTTTCTACAGTGATCCAAAAACATAAAGCACATCGATTGCCCTTTCAGTCTGTCTCTCATTGGAACTCATCCATTTCCAAAGCAGTAACTTTCCATTAAGTCACCTCTCTGCACCTGCGTTTGCCGTGTTCGACTCTTTTGTTGATGCCTTGTGTTCATAACCTTGTCAGAAATAATCATTGATCAGTTCTGTGTTAGACATTTCTTCTGGGATCATGATGTGCAATTTGATGAGTTTTAAAATTAATTTTCAGTGTGACTTAGGTGTTTGTGATTGTCCTGCTTTCACAATCAAATCAATTTCGTCATTACTTTGCTTGGAATTCTGAACCAAAAATAATTCACTGTGTATGTACTTCACTGATCATGATAAGATAATATTCATGAAATCAGATAAAAATCATCCTGGCACACAGTTAACTCAATGCAAAATTGCATACAATTTTGTACACATAATGATGACCTTTCAACTGTTGTGATGAGTGAAGGTGTTTACACATGCTAAGTGGTTGTTTTGCATGTCTAGATTGATGTTTCAAGTAGAAACAAGCTCTACAGGTGGTATTTAACGTGCTTGGTGTGGACACCTCATTGACTTTGTGGACTTTTGTTTCTCATGCAGGAAAAATGCGGAGAGATGCAGAGCAGGTGCTGACTCTGATGTTGCTCCTCTCCTGGATCTCACATAGCATGTGTAAGTGAGGGAGACACAGCTCTAAAATTCAAAGAATAAATTCAGACAGTTGCTGTAAACTATTGGGTTTTGGTGAGTGATTTTCTATAATTAATCATTTGGAGGCCTGTTGTTTATATACAATACATCAGCACTGTGTACCATTCAGAAATGAATTCCTGCATTTGAACAGAGGTAGGAAACAGGATACAGGTTTTTAAATTCTATATTAAATTTAAGTAAGTATAATTCAAAGGATTTTATTTTTCAAACACCCATAAACATGTTACAACACACAAAGTATGGGCTATTTCCAGAAGCATTCAATAATTGTTAATAATCAGTGTTTGAAATACCACTTTTAATATTAGTCCTAATATTCTCACAGATATGTTATCATATAATCTTTCCAGGTCATTCTCCCCCGGAGAGTCCCAGACTAACAAGATGTCGGTCACCTGAGAAAGAGACTTTTACTTGTTGGTGGGAGCCTGGATCAACAGGTGGATTGCCCACCAGCTACCACCTGTATTACAGAAAAGAGAGGTGAGTGCAGCATACATCACTATTCAGCATTGCCTTCAAAAAAGTATATTTGCATTATTTATTTCCTTATATCAAAGTATGGGTAGTTGTCTCATTGTGTGCCTATTATGACATAGTTCAGCATATAAGCTTTATTTGTTTGTATCAGTAAAATGAACTGTTATTGAGATAATGTAGTGTTTTGTTTCGGTTATTGAAAGAAGGCTGGATTTTTTTAAATAAAAAATACATTAAAAACTGTAATATTATTACAATTTCATTTTTTTCTTGTTTAATATGTTTTAGACTTTTTTTTTTTTTTTTAAATGTTATTTATTCCTGTAATGGCAAAGCTGAATTTTCAGCAGTCATTACTCCAGTCTTCAGTGTCACAAGATACTTCAGAATTTATTCTAATATGCTAATTTGATGCTCAAGAAATATTGTCAGTGTTGAAAATAGTTGTGCTCCTTTTTTTGAAAACCGCAATACATTTTTTTCAGAATTTTCTGATGAATGGAAACGTCTAAAGAACGTTTGTTTGAAACAGAAATCTTTTGTATCATTACAAATGTCTTTACTTTCACTTTGATGAGTTTAAGGCATCTTTGCTGAATAAAAGTATTCATATCTTTTAAAAGTATACTTTGGAATGATAGTTCTGATCTTTATTTTGTCTTATTTTCTAAATATTTTACTCATTTGTACACCACACACACTTACTGATAAGCACACTAAACCTAGTATAACCTAATATAGTAACCGAGTTCACGTTTACACATTTTATTAAAAGAAATCTCAGGTTTAGGTTCATTTGTTGTCAAACGGTTAGTCAACAGATCATTAATTTTATATCTTTAAACTATCAAAAACTTTTTCAGTTCTTTGGAAGTCTTTGAATGTCCGGATTATCATAAGGCGGGAAACAATTCCTGTTATTTTGATAAGCGACACACGTCTATTTGGATCATATACAACATCACAGTGGTGGCCTCCAATGCACTGGGAAAAGCCTATTCGGAATCTGTAGAACTTGATGTTATGGATATCGGTGAGTTCATGTAATGTGTTTACAAAATATTGAAATGCATCCAGAAATGCTTTTGTTTTTATGTGCTTGCAATATACCCCTAGTGTATACTGACCATGCATGAATGGTTAATGATGTTTTACTACAGAGGCCAATTTCAGGGTTGTTTTGACAACAGCCACAGTGCAGTGAGCTGGATGCTAAATATAGTGTATATAAAGATTTCCTGTGGCTACATAAGGGCACACACAGCATAATCAGCAAAATCTTTACGGTGAAACATTTATTGAACTTTTTAACTTTCAGTTAGATAATCACACTAGAACACAATACAGATAACACTGCATGTGCAGTTACATAGTTTAGTTACAATTCCCCTTAAACCAGTTCAGTTACTGCTAGAAATGTGTGCGCACTGGGCTCTTCCATCTGTAACGGTGAGTTAAACGATGATGACTTTTAGAGCATCTGAGTGGAATGGAAAAGTACTAAATGGCACTAAACAGAAGCAGCTCTGGCTGACTAACTGAACAGAATGAGGATGAACAGGTTTGTGTCTTGCATACTGCAAAACTCAAGCCATGTATCAAATATCCCTCTGCAGATGCTTGAATGCGCTGGCATATGGCACATGGTTGATGCTCTAATTTTTTTTTAATGCATTAAAAGCATAAATACACTACTGTTCAAAGGCTGGGGTCATTATGATTTTTAATGGTTTTAAAAGACGTCTCTTTTGTTCATCAAGGATGTATTTATTTGATTAAAAATACAGTAATATTGTGGAATATTATTACAATTTAAAGAACAGTTTTCAGTTTTAATACATTTTATTTCTAATATGCTGATTTGGTTCTCAGGAAACACTTTGTATTATTAATGTTGAAAACATATTGTGCTACTTAATATTTTTGTGGAAACCGTAATACATTTTACAAGTTCAAAAGAACATTTATTTAACATTTTAAAAAAGCATTATTTCAAATAGTAATCTTTTGTAACATTATAAATATTGGTCACACTTTATTTTAAGGTACAATTCTCGACCTTAACAAACCATTAACTATGACTTTTGCCCCAATAAACTCTGAATTTGCTGTTTATTAATAGTTAGTAAGGTAGTTATTAAATTTAGGTATTGAATAGGATTATGGATATAGAAGATGGTTATGCAGAATAAGTGCTTTATAAGTACTAATAAACAGCCAATATGTTAATAATAGGCATGCTAATAAGCAACTAGTTAAGTAAGAATTGGTCTCTATACTAAAGTGTTACCTAAATATCTTTACTGTCACTTTTGATCAATCTAGTGTGTTGTTACTGAATAGAAAGTATTCTTTTCTTTCCAAAAAAAAAAAAAAAACCTGTATCATATTAACCCTGAACTATTGAATGGTAGTGTATAATAAGCATATGAAGAATAGTCAAGTATCCATGTAGGCCGCATTCAGTTTATTTCCTTTTTGAGTATATAACTATATATCGTTGTCACTGTTCAGTTGCACTCTGATTCTACTGAAGCAGTTGATTGACGTTTAAAATGATTCATCTTCCACACAGTGCAGCCTCACCCTCCAGAGAATGTGAATGTGACTTTCATGCAGACCACGAACAGCCCCTATTTCCTGGTGCGGTGGCAGCCTCCGCATGATGCAGACACACGTTCAGGCTGGGTAACAATCAAATATGAAGTTCGCGTAAAAATTGAGAACAGCGGAGAAAAGGAGGACAGCAGTTGGGAGGTGAGATTCAAAAAGTTTCAAGATAATCAAGGTTCTTAAATGTTCTTATGCAATGTATTTTTTTTTTAAATCAAAACTATTTAAGGCTGGGGGTGCATATATAAACCATAAAGTTTTATATATTTTTTAATCGAAAAATATTCCATATACTGTATTTATATAAATTTTCTTCAAAATATTTGTATTAATTATTATCAATTTATCATTCAAAATAGAATATTTTTGTATTAGGAGTCTGCGAGTTGACTAATTTTTGCATTTAAAATACCATGATACCATATAATATAATTATGATTTGATTCTTGTGTTTTCAGTCATATAGTGCTGGAAAACAATTGGAGTTTAGCATCTACAGTCCGCAGCCAGGATCAAATTACGTTGTGCAAGTGCGCTGTAAACTAGACCAAGGCCTATGGAGTGAATGGAGTGTCTCTGCATTCATCCAGATTCCAGACAGTAAGATGATACCAGCACCAGCAACTCAATCTTTCACACCTCCAGCCATTATGCTGCGTTACTCAGCATTTTTAGCCTTACATAACAGGGTCAAGGCTATATTAAAAATGATAAATTAAATATATTATATATACAATATATAAAGATAATGAAAATTGAAAGCAAAAATGTAAACAAGGCTTTGTCTTTCTCTCATTGCAGATATGTCTGACACACAGAATGCGGTTATGATTATTGCCATCACGCTAATGGTAATCATTTTCCTGTTGACTGCAGGAGTGCTGATAGTCAAGATGAAACCGTAAGCATGATATCCTACCTCATCACAATGACAAAGGAATTTACACAGATAACTGTACATAAAAAACGTTTTCCCAGAATTTCCTTCAGAATACAGTATTCTCTACCCTAATGTGTGATACAAATTGAACATTAATATAACATTGTATCCGCCTAATTTTCCTTCTGATTTATTAGCTTCTATAGGTCAGTAACGAGAAAAATAACAAAGTGCAAAACTTTACTGAAGGATAAAACAACTTGCACTACAAACCAGTGGGTTTATGATTATAATAATAAAATAAAATAATATGATAGCAAATAATAATGAGCTGTTTTTCCACAGAAAAAAAAATGGAAGAGGCTAGAAGGAAAAGTCTTGCAGATTCAAGTTTAAAAAAGCTTGAAAACTCTTACATTAAAAATAAGGAAGATAATACCATGTAGTTAATTCTGTATTTTCCTATTCTTCTCTAGGGTGAAGCATTTTTTACTACCACCAGTTCCAGAACCGAAGATCAGTGGCTTAGACACTCAGCTCCTTAAGGTACAGCAGACACCATAATTCATGTATTTCTAGTTTGTTAAAGTGACTTTATCATATATTATTTTATAAATTTTTCCGTGAGGTGCAGTTTTGTTGTAGTGCAGTTTAGTTTTACTTTTGGGATTTTTCATTTTATTTACAGGATAAATCTGACATTAGTTAATGGCAATGCTTTAGAATTAAACGGATAGTTCAATCATTTTCTCAACCTCATGTTGTTCTAAACCTGTATGACTTTGTATTTTCTGTGAAACATAAAAGAAGATATTTTGAAGAATGTTGGTAACCAAAAAGTTTAGGTTCTTATTCACTTTCATTGTATGGTCAAAAATATAATAAAGTGAACGGGGACCGAAACATGTTGTTCAATTATCAACATTCTTCAGAACATCATTTTTGTGTTCCACAAAAGAAAATAAGTCATGAGGGTGAGTAAATGATAACAGAATTTTCATTTTTGGGTGAACTATCTCTTTGAATGAGCCATTATTTTGCTGTTATGCCTTTAAGACTTCAAAGGAAACAGTTGTGGGTTTGCTGTTAAATCCAATAGAATTTTTTAACTGTCCAATTTGTCAGTAACAACCTCTTTACAAAATTTGCATTACATTGTGACAGTTTCTCAGAACAATCTGTGCTGAAATGTTCTATCATGGTCACAAAAATAAGAGGGGATTTTTTCAAACATTTCTAACAGACATTGAACTGACCCCACAAAACTGCAGTTCCAATATACAAAGGTCATTTTACTTCTCATTTCACAGAATGGGAAGTC
This sequence comes from Spinibarbus caldwelli, assembly GCA_039654775.1. Classification (NCBI taxonomy): domain Eukaryota; kingdom Metazoa; phylum Chordata; class Actinopteri; order Cypriniformes; family Cyprinidae; genus Spinibarbus; species Spinibarbus caldwelli. The sequence goes on along the minus strand of CM077223.1, from coordinate 19,701,645 downwards.
TAAAGAGATCTTCAGTGCTCTGATTACTCCAGGATATCCCCAAATAGCCCAGAGTTCAGACCGTCAAGTGGATTATCTTGTGGTCTCCGACTATGATGAGGAAATGGATTTTGATGGGAAAGCTCATCTTGAGAACCAAAGGGGAGAAAACCGAACCACAGATAATGCACAAAAGGTCTCTCAAAACAGCATCCAGATCACACTGAACAGCAGTCAGGATCCAAACACAACACTGAGCGAACACGTCCAGCCTGGGACTGTCTCCAGTCAGCTAAGTGCCACCAGCAGCGTCCTTGGAGAGCCTCAACAACTACTTCACTTTAATTGCAGTGGCTCACCAGTAAAAGCTCAGGACCAAAACACTCAAATGAGCAAACGTGAGCACGTCAGCATCAACCCTGCTGGACTTACGGAGTACGTTGAGGTTGATGAAGACCAGAAACCTCAGGTCAGGGAGGACTACAGTATGGTCAGTGATGTTATCAGTGATAACATCCTTGTACTACAAGACAGCATCCCTGTACAGGGACACAAAGAGGTCAAATGTGACAAAACTTCTGAAGCTGAGGAGACGGGAGGTGTTTTTGAACCTCAAGGATACTTGGAAACCCTGACAACATTTTCAAGTGGATCTTGACTATTTTGTGACTTGAACTACAGAGGTTTGGGATTATTTTGTCAAGCAGTGTCCTGCTAAACTGTCAAGCACTTTGTTAGTAGAGATGTGAGAAGGGTTCTTTCAGCAATCTGGGGTGCGTTTCTTGTACAAAGACATAACATGCTGCTGAACTACCATTGTGTTATTCATACTTAGCTATTCATAACTCATTCGCGAAACTCCTGACTGATCATTTGAACCACACTGATTCAACAATCTAGAACTGTCCTAACTGAGGTCACGCAGTTAGTGGAGTAATTACTTCTGCTAATTAATCGCTTTGGATCAAATTAATGTCAGATTATTGATGTAAATAACAAACATGGCATCTGAGGACTATAATATTTTTGTTCGCCCATTGTTTTCCTTGGGTTTCCCTGGGAACTACAGCACATTCACACTCTTCAAAAACTGCGCTTTGTTTCTCTTAACAAACTAAAAGACCTAAGATTCCTAAATTTGCACACTGAGTCCGAAATTTTCAAATGCGTTTTTTAATATTCCTCATCCTAAAAATTTGTCAGTGTGCAATGACCTTTAGGGCCAGATTTACTAAACAGGGCAAATCAGACACCGCCAGATCATTTCCATAATGACCAGCGCAATCCACCAAGAACAGTGCAAATTACCGCTTGCTTTAAGACATATGCTTTTTTGGGCGTTAAATAATGGCGAAAATACCAGTAATTTGACGAGCACAAAGGTTAGTAAATTGCGTTGCGAGATTCATATACTCTCCTCCTATAAATTTTGCATCTGAAAGGGAAACTCCTACAAATGCATATTCAATAAGATCAGTGCAAAAATAACTGTCCACGCCTTTTTAGCACTAATTCTTTACTGCGTGCCTTTAGTAAATCCTGACAGTACTATTTTAATGCCAAAAGATGGTTTGCGCTGGCGCAAGCTGTTAGTAAATCTGGCCCATAGAATTAAATTTGTATAGGCCTATATATTTGTATATACTGTATGTCAGCTTGCTTATTTTACTCAAGCACATGATCTATTGATCCACATGTTATACTAACAAGAAACTGGTTGTAACTATGGGTGAGAGCTGTAGTTCCAACCACACAACTTTGTGATGCTATTTTTGAATGTTTGCTGGAACTGTGGTTTAAGGAAACGGCAAATTTGCAACCATAGTTGGCTAGCAATGCTTTTGGGAAACGCACCCCTGTTATGTTGTATCTGTCAATTTGCTCAACAACAGATACAGTTTGCACAAATGCAAAACAGTTTTTGTGGATAATTCAGGCTAAACAGCAGGAAGCTGCAGTAATGTGTTGAAAATTAGATTAAACGGCAGTGCCATTCCAAACCATTACACATCGACCAACCGCTGTTAAAAAATACCCCACTAAAGATCATTATATTAATTGTTAAACCTTTCGAAATGTTTCTTCAACCTACTACCTCATAGCAGACATACACAAAACATCCCACTGGAGTTTCTGCCACTTTCTCTAGAGATCTGGCACTTTTCTTAATGCTTGCTGCTCCTGATCTTTTAAAGTTGATTGTTGTTAAAAATTTTCATAGTTTAATGGAAACATTTTAAAATACAGAAAAGCTCCTTTTGTGTATTTATTCACAATGATACTGTGAATATAAAAAGTGTGAGATTTCTTTGGTCAGAACAACTAATGATTTTACTGTGTATTTATTGAACTAGATCTAGTATTTGTATGTCGCTCTCAATCCATTTTATTTATAACACTGATTTAATGTTAAAAGCCATCGATATTCACTCATTTTAGGGTAAACAGAGAGCATCATCGGAGACAGCCTTCTGATTCATAATTATCTGAACTTGGGCACCCTTCAAGTCAACTAGAATCAAGACTAATGTCAAATAATAGATTAGATCTGCACAAAAGGGTTGTCAAAGCTTAACCAAACACAAGGGCAATGAGCCCAAAACAGTCTGGTAGGCCTTTGATGTTTTTTTTTTCCAGCTTATATAGAGCGCCTCAGAGAAGCTAGTTACAGCGGCAGACACAGACGGGTCAGCTGGTCTCATCATGGAACATTTATGGTCTGCAGTGCAGCAGTAAAGAGTTACTTTAAGTCAAACATTGACTTAACACTATACAAGGACAAACATTCGGTTCAGCATGAAAGAAAATGCTAGAACTATTGTGCAGCTTTTCTGTGCAGCTTAAATTAGAATGCAAGCCAATACAAATATGTATTTTGTTTGTGATGTAACAATGTGATGCTTAAGAAATGTAATATGAAGTTATGTAAAAACTGTTAGCACAGTGGTGCATTGGTGTTTCTAACTTGAGTTCCTAACATTCTTTCACTGACAGTGGCATGTGTAATTCAGTTTTCTATCCACTGCTGGATGATGTCCAGAGAAAATCGCTGAAATGTTAGGAATGATTTTATTTTTGACCATAACATATCAAACACCAGTTTTGCAATTCTTTTTAGCTGTCTTAAGCTAAAATAAAAAGTTATATAACAAAGTTGTTGAACATAGATGGATAAAGGCAGCATTTTCAGAGAACTGGTTCAGCCAAGTGGTGGTGGTTTTATTCCAGATCAGTTAACATTCTTTTCACATTCTCAAGTAGCCTCTAAGTAAAAGCATACATTTTTCCAATTTTTGGGGTGAGGTTAGACGTGACGGTATGTTTTACCAATTAAATTAAATTTAGAGGGACAGTTCACCTAAAAATGACAATTCTGTAATTGTTTACTCACCCTCATCAATTCAAAACACAAATGAAAATATAATTTAATAAAATTTCTGTCCATTGAAGTCAATTTCACAACTTTGTTGGTTCAAAAAGTTCATAGACATTAAAGTAATACATATGAATCAAGCTGTTTTCTGTATTTGTGCTCTCTTTGTGTGTTGATCAATGTTTATACATGAATAAAAACCTAAAGTAAATCAGTTCAGTATGTAAAGTGATCATGTCTCTTTAGGAGACTTGGATTAAACTGCTCATTCATGTGATTTCTTTTATGATCTCTTCATGAACTTTTTGAATTGTTACATGTTTGGGTGAAAGGACCTTCAACAGAGGAACAAAATTGTCAGGTTTTGAAGATGAACAAAAGACTTATAGGCTTGGAATGACAAGAGAGTGAGAAACTGAGAGCAGAAGTTTCATTTTTGAGTGAATGGGATTGAGTTAAAGGAATAGTTCACCCAAAAATTAAAATGAAGAGTGTCATCATTTACTCACTCTAAAGTTGTGTCAAACCTGTATGAGTTTCCTTCTACTGAACATATATTTTAAAGAATGCTGAAACCAAACAGTCTCTGGTCCCCATTGACTTCCATAGTATGGAAAAAAAAATATGATGGAAGTCAATGAGGACCAGAAACTATTTGGTTACAAACATTCTCTAAAATATCTTGTTTTGTGTTTAGCAGAAGAAACAAACTCAAAAAAGAACAACTGGAGAGTCAGTAAATGATGACAGAATTTTCACTTTGGTGAACTATCACTTTAAGCACTACAGATTCTGATTTCTATTCATTTATAATGGTATTTCAAGGACGGACATTTTTGACACAAAATCATTTATTGCAATGAATTTATTGCAAATACTAGAGAAAACTCTAAAACCTTCACAATCACAAAGTTGTTTTTGGTCCCAAAGTCAACATTCTGAAAATACATAGAAGCAGGTAAAAAGGTTTATAAGTGAAAATTATTTTTTACTGCTAAGTGATGTTTTAAATTGTTAGCTCTATGTTACATGTATATGCCATGAACCACTGAGTACTACACATGTGCATAACACACACATTCCCTATTAACTGCAGTCAACAGCATAAAGGCATAGAGCTAAACTAACACTGAGAATTTTAAGCAGAACCACCGCGAGCACTCAGTATTAATGGTTTAGCTAGTGTTGAGGAACAGCCAGAGGAGAGTTATAAATTAAAAGTGAGGTCTATGATTTAGGTAAGTGATGTTTAATAAGTTCTAGGAAGGAGAGGTATTCCCACAAACAGTTCACGGTCGTAACAATCATTCGCTTCACGAGCCTTCAGAATTAACGACACCCTGCTGATAATGACGACACATGGGCTGCAAACACAGTGGTCATGATCAGTAAAATTGTGCATCTAACTGGAAAAGAAAAATACATTTGATTTACAAATGTAAGCATGTACATAAATTAAGTGGTTCAGATTATTTCTGTCATTTTATCAAACTACTACACTCATTTTAATAGAAATAGAGGGATATTAGCTATTTGCAAAAATATTCACCATTCAGACTGTGGAAACATCAAATTAAGTATGTGATATCTATAAGAAAATATTTTTAGTCAAGGGCTGTTCTCTATTTTCAGCTGTATTGCCTCTTGATTTCCTACACCGTTCCAGGTTACAGGAATATTTTTTTATTTTCATAAAATCCTCTAGACAGGCACATTTGGTACTTCAAGCTATCCCTGACATATTTCACAGGGTGCTAAAGGCTCACGCGGGGTTGGAAACAGTCTAGTGATCGGTTTCCATGTCACAGAAGCGTGACCTCAGCACTGCAAACAAACAAAAACAGACATTTTGTCTCATTCGTCAATGCGCTTCCATCAACTTCCTTCATGGTCATCCAGCAGCTGATCTGAACTAATGGAAATGGATGAAAACTGGTCCTCACAATTTAGGAAAGGGTGGTTGTAATCTTTCTCGAGCATTTTCTTCCAGATTTTAACTGAGAAAACACAAACAGAATAAATGAGTAAAGAGCGAGTGGATAATTCTGATAAATTAAAATACGTTTTTATGTCACAAATGATTACCACTTTAATGATGCTTTCAAAAATTCCTTTCAGGCTGATTATTCAATCAATAATTGGCTATTTTGTGATTGGCATTTATTTACTCTTATTTTCCAAAAGAAGAACAATAAAAACATTAATATTGTGAAATATTGTTAGTTTAAAATAATTGATATATTTTAAAATGTAATTTATTCCTGTGATGACAAAGCTGAATTTTCAGCAGTCATTCCTCCAGTCTTCAGTGTCACATGATCCTTCAGAAATCATTCTAATATGCTGATTTGATGCTCAACAAACATTTCTTATTATTATCAATGTTGAAAACATTTTTTTTTTTTCCAGGATTCACTAATGAACAAAAAGTTTAAAAGAGCAAGAAATGTTTTTTAACAATGTAAAAGTCTTCACTGTCACTATTAATCTGATTTTTTTTTCCTTTTTTTTTATATTTCATGTTAGACATATCAACCAACCACCATATCAAGATATAATTTCACAACAATCTCTTGAGTCTATACATACATGGCCAACCTACCTATAAACAAAGCAGGGTCATTCCGTGTCAACTCAACCAGAGGTGAAAACTGTCATTTTGACTCCCTTCTACAAAATAGTAGAATGCTCAGTAAATATACATCCAGGACATTTCATATTTTGGCCTTCATCACTACACGTTTATCTTTCTTCAGGAAAAAAATATGGACTAAACAAAAAAATTTGAGCAGGAGAAGTTTCTGAAATTTGGTTGATTTGACATGAAATGACCCAGCAGTTGAGTTACACATTTACATATTTAACAGTTAATGGAGTAGTTTAACAGAATAGTTAACTAAAAGGATAATGAAATTGCAGTATTGCATGCAAAAGCAATAAATTCATGCTATTTTTAGGACTTTATTTAGAACGTACTGTACTCTGGCTCCTCAGTTCCAGAAGGTTCTCCTGACGGCTCCACCTCCTGTTGCTCCTCCTGCTCCTCCTGTTCTTCCTGTGACACAGCCTCCAGATTTGCAATCATCACCTCATAGGCCTTCCTGGCCTCAGCCGATAACTCAATCATTTTGTGATAGTGGTCCTGTGGCCATCAAATACACAGAAATCAGCAAAGTGCACCAAATCAATACAATCGGTATCTATATCATATCATATAACCAGAAACTTCTGGTACTCACCTGTGCCCCATCATAGTTAAAAATGCCCACCAAGCTAACAGGGACAGCTTTATTAACACAGCGGCCCAGCGCCTTTCTTGACAAGGCAAACACAAACGGGATGCCCTGATCCCGGCATGTGTCGATGATAGTGTGAAGAGCCTCGTCTAGACCACCTACATTAACACAACAGGCCCTCCGTCAGCAACAGTGAATCAAAATGTGAGTTTGCTGCTGTAAATTCACTTTACCTTTGGACTGAATACGTTCACAGTTGGGCGAGATGATAACGCACTTGACCTTCCTGAGTTTGAGGTGTTTCAGCACCTCTCGTAGGCCCATGACCAGCCTGCGCTTCATCCTGGCCTTCATGGGATCTTTCTGATAAAGACGATCCTGAAACCTCACCAGCTCCTTCAGTAAGCTGCTCACACATTCATCTACATCTTTTCTAAGCACTTGGTTGCAGTAGCTGTAGAATTCAAAATAACTTATTAATAAATTAGTGACAATAAATAATAGCAATAATGGGGAACACTTTACAATAAGGTTCCAGTTGTTAACATTAGTCAACATGAACTAACAATTATAAAATACTTCTAAAGGTATTTATTAATCTCAGTCAACATTCATTTTGACATTTACTAATGCATTATTAAAATCCAAAGTTATACCTGTTAATATTAATGGTCATGAACTAGCATGAGCTAACAATGAATAGTTGTAGTTTTATTAACGTTAACAAAGATTAATAAACACTGTAACAAATGTATTGCTCATTGTTAGTTGATGTATTAATTAACATTAACTAATGAACCTTATTGTTACCTTATTGATGATAATAATAATAATAATAATAATAATAATAATAATACATAATGATTAAATATTATCCTAATTAATAAACAATTATATTATTATATCTTATATAAATATTTATAAATAATAATAAAAATTGTTGTTGTTCAAAATTATTATTATTATTATTATTATTATTATTATTATTATTATTATTACTCAAATTTATTTTCCATCATCACTTGAAAATAAGGCATTCATTTACGTCTTCAAGCCTTTTTAAGAACAATTTGCATATGTTTGAGAAAACAAAAGAAAAAAAAATAATAATCAAAAACAAACAAAAAATGAAAACAAAAAACAAAAATAAATAAAAAAATACACCAAACCAAAAACATGAAATTGATTTTCTTACTCTCTGAATTTCCTGCTGTGGATTTTAGGAAGATTGGGATTGGAATTAGGATTCCAGGATTTTAGTGTTGCATTTTCTGACACGCTGTCATCCAACTTGTGATGAAATGGTGAACCAGGCTGGCCACTCTCGGACTCCTCAGTACTAACAAGTTCAAGCTTGTCATCTATATCTGACACAGATTTTGACAGTTTCATTCCACATATTTGAAAACACTAATGCTACCAGGCTAGACAACACTAAAACATTTCATATTCTGATCAACCTCAGTAACTATCACATGTGAATATATTACAGTGCTGTGTTTCATACTTGTGTGAAGATGTTGGTCATGGTCAGCGTGGCTTGTTTCAGAAGGATTCTCACTATTACTAGTTTCCTTTTCTTCAGCCTCGATGGCCACTCGGGCCGGGTCTCTCTCCTCCAGCAGCCGGTTCTGTTTCCTTTCCTCTCTCTCCCGAAGAATGACCTCAATGGTTCAAATAGCAAAACATCTTTAAGAATGCTGATCAAAAACAGATTTGAAATTGACAAGAAAAAAGCTTTAAAAGGTAAGTATCATTTCTGCACCGAACATAAATGACACCAGTGGCACAGAAATCACACGCTGCAACTTTAGGTGGACAATGGACTCACTCTTTTGAGTGGTGTTGGTTTTTTCGCCTTGGGAACTTCTCGCTGTTTTCCCTTCTTCACTAATGGACAGGTGGAGTCCAGCGGGTTGTGTGGTGTCTTCTCTTGCTGCCATGGCTTTTTCTGAACTGGCTGTTTTTTATGGACTACAGGTAGAGCTCCTCCAACTAACACATCAGTAATTTTAATTGTAACATCATAGTGTCCTACAAAGTCTTTAAATGCAAAAAAAATAAAAATAAAAAAAACGAGTATCCACTTGTATTTTTCAGCCAAATACCTGAAAGTGTTAGTGGTCGCTGGTCTTGTTTGGATTTTTGAGACTGTTGCTTCTGCTCAAGAACGGCCAGCATGTTTCCAAGGTCAAGCTTTACAGGAACTTTTGACTTCTTCTGACTAGTCTGCTAAGATAAGATGGGATATGAAACAATTACAATGTGTGACCGTCTCTTTTCTTAGACAAAACATTTAGTACATCAACTGCACATCCTTTCAGTGTCAATGGGGTTTAAACATTGCACTGGAAACACACACCAACCTGTGTTTTCTTAGCGTCACTGGAGGCAGAAGTGGGTGTAGTGCCTTTGTGTAAGGTCAGTCCCTCTTTTTGTGCTACTGAATGTCCTTTCAGTTCCTGAATCAATATAGTTACAGATGATACAATTAACAGGTGCAAACAAAATGAACATTTAATATGAACTGCTGGCATGAAGAGGTGCTCAGGCCAAAAGAATGAACTCACAAATGCAAGTGACAGGTCTGGAAACTCCTCTTCATCCTACAAAAAAAAAAAAAAAAAAAACACAGAAAAATCAACATTTTGCTTCTGCTAATGTCAGGTGATTATCGAATATAAGAAACTTAGATAAAATATATATTTTAACAATTATAAAATAAAAGTGCAAAACAGTGAATAAGCCTCTAAAATGTATTTATACCAGTGTTATTTTAGTATTACTTATATACTATACGGTGTTAATAATTTTAGTTTACAATAACCGATTTATACAGCAATTTATTTTCAAGTAACAACTTCAACATGAAATTTCAAAATCTAATTTCAGAAAATATCAAATCACAAATGACATACAGATTTGACAGATTTTACCTCAAACTTTGGAGGCTCCTGCTGTATCAGATTTTCCTCTAATGTCTCCTCTGCGTTTTCAGATGCCGTTTTGGATTTCTTCTTTTTCTTTCTCTTCTTCTTATCTGTTTTCTGTTCTACTGGCTGTGTAGTTAAATCCTCCTAGACACAGTAATAAGGTGCAAATTGTATCTATTTTGTATAGTACATGTTGAAAACGCAAATTAACGATGCAGCAGCTTACCTGAGACGATGTATTGGCTTTGAGGCTTTTCTGGATGACTCTGGGAGGCTGAGAAGCAATGTTTGCCCAGGACTGAGCAGAAGATCCAGTGGGATTGGATACTGCACTGTCCTGATCTAAATCAAATTGGGGTTTACACATTTGATACATTTAATTCTTTTAGTATTGATTTTTAACTAAAAAAAATCTAATTTAAAAAGATTTACAACCCACTTCTGTAATATCATTTCCCAGTGAAACTGAATATTCAATAAGAAAAACAACATGTTTTCTTTAAAACAATATGCAAACTGTGCAAAACAAAGGTGTGTTCTTTCTCATAAAGATCTTATTTAAGAGCTGAACACACATGAATTGCACCACAATGTCATAATTGTGAGTGGGAAATTGTCTTTAAGCCCTGAGTTAAGAAAAAAAGAAATTACACCCCCCGCCCCCTCCCCCCATTTAAAATAAAAATAGCATGCTGCATTGTACAATATGCTTGTATTTTGTAGTAGTAGTAGTATATATTTATTTAATGCCATGTCAGCATCTTAGGCTATTTTCATGGCAAAAACAATTAAAAAAAAAACAAATATAACAAATACAATATAAACCAGCAAACAAACAACTTATATTACACAAGATTTTTTACATTAACATATGATAAAAATTCTAAAACTTTTTCTGGCAAAATTATAGTAAATAACTCGCTTGTATTTTGTAAATTACAACAGAATATTCAATTTACAGCACCTTTATAAATTGAATGAATACATAAAAAAGCAAAACACACCTGATGTGCATTCTTTATTCATCATTTTGTAGAAAATTATTTTATAATTTTGCTGATTTTTTTTTTTTTTTTTAGAAAAGGTACATTAAAATCTTACTCTAAACAAAGTGAATAAAGCACCTGACATTGTAATTACAAGTTCCCAACTTGTAAATACGATGACTTAAAGGCACCATAAGACAAAAAAAGATGTGTATTGTATGATGTGTATGTGAATGTTTGCAGATTTTCACCTGCTGTGACAGCTGATGATATGTCACGCTTTCCACTGGACGGGACTTGCTGTGCTGACTTGGTTCTTCGTTTCGGTACATTCTAATAGGAATACAAACCAAACATTGCCAAGTTTCATTGAGGTTGTAAAGGCAGCACATGTTAGTAAACAGCTTTTGCTTTAACAGAACAATGTGTTCTTTGACCCAAATCACCATGCATGAAGGTTACCTTGCTAAAGGGTGCTGGTGAACTCTGACGCTCTGCTGGCACGACTGCACTAGCGCATACTGATGGTTCCTGGTGCAGGGAAGCTACTGTAGGGTTGCTGGGTGTGATATCACCTAATTCAGGGAAATCAGCAAGCTTCATTTCAAATGTGCTACTAAATGTAATGGCCGATTTGGCTCTCTCTGCAGGGTTTGGGGAAGGTTTGGTCCCTCTGTAACCTGAAAGCAGAAACAAATCATCCAATTACAATTGGGTTAGGAAATGATTATTAAAAGGTTTCTTAAAAGGAGTAAGCACCTCTGTCTGTTGATCTCCTGCTTATTCTTTTGTCCTGAGAGGAAGGCTCAGCTCTGTTGTCCTTCAATATCTGAAAGATTGAATTATTAGGCTTTCAAATGTGAAACATTATATAGATTCAAATCATCCAAATGGCCATCCTAGAATCAGACCTTTCCAGTTGTCTTGTTTGAACCATCATTTAGACCACTGCGGGTTTTGAGATCAGCGCTCTTTTTGGTGTGAGAGCTGCTGTTGTTGACGTGTGTCCTTGGTGCCACGTCATGCTGATTGTCTACTGATCTCTGCCTTCGCGTGAACCAGTCCTCGGGTGATGACTGGCATGTCTTGTTTTTATATGGAGCTCTGTGTAAAGATACAATAAAGATAAAAACGATACACAACAAAGCTGAGTAAATTATGACAATTTTCTTTTTTTGGGTGAACTATCCCTTTGATTTGATGAACTACACTTGATTATTTTGAAAGAACACCTGTGTTCATTCATTCCCTCTTTTTAATTTAGTTAATTTCACAGCCACAATTTACCCAAAACAAGGGAACAAATTATAATTTGAGTCCACTATATCTTGTTTCTTTCACCCCGCTTGTCATGTACGGGTCTCCCTGGGAAAGTGAAGATAGTTCTGAAACATCTATCAAATTTGCAGAAAGCACTTGGTTTGATAGTTTATATAATGCAAAGAAATTCATACATTTTAAGTCTCCCAACACTTTTTGGGGCCACTACATGTGCTTTAACTGGAACATGAATCATTTTTCAATGCTGGCTTGCTCTGACTGGTAAAAATACATGTAAAAATAATAATAATAATAATAAAGTGGTAAATAAAGATTCCACACAGTCAATTATTTTTACCTTTTTAAATGATCCTCCATTTTGTTTTGCTGTGAAAGGCTATGAATCAAACAACTTCAGAGGATCCATAACTCCAGCCTTCATTATCTGTGAGCACAGAGACAGCTTCAAAGAACAGCTTGAGCTGAAATGAAGTTGAATAAATAAAATAACCAATCATTGTATGGAGTGCACAAATCTGCGTTTAAACAAACGATGCTGCATCCATGTGTAAATGACAAATAATGACGCAGCAACCAAATTAAAGACTGAGCACCGCTCAGTAAACAGTCTCTTATGTCATAATCCACTCAACCAAAGTCACTTTCAGGGCCAAACGGTTAAAAACACGGTTTAATATTAGTTACACACCTACGTTTATTATTTTAAGAGTTCATAAGTAAATATATATAAGGTTTTTGCAGGACTGCTGTCGTAATGGAGATGATATTGGATCTGTTAGCAGCCAGCTACATCATGCAAACTTCTTTGATTCAAACTTAAAGATGTCAGATTCAACCTTACATGTGAAATAACATGATAGAGGGTCAGTGTGTCGCATGTTTAGCTGTCACAGCTTTCAGCAGCTCTTCTGTGTCGAGTTAACAAACCATATGGGATTTCTAGATAGCTCGTGCAGACAAGACATCTGAGCTAGTGTAAACACAGTCATGATGAAAAACTATATATATATATACATAAAAAATAAAAAACAAATAGTAAAATAGATCATACCTTCCGGCCTTTAACAAACTCCATTTTAAAAAAGATGTATTCCGTTCGGTTCAGATGTAAAGCTGGTAGGCCAAATAATTAAAGATTAAGCTCAAAGTTGACAACAGGATCAGTCAAAGCGGGGACTTTTAATTTGAAGGGTGGTCTGATAGTAAGACATTACTCAACACACGGGTTGCAGTGTGTGATATTATATGGAAGCATATGTGTAACAAAATGCAATTTGCAATATGCAAAATGGCAATGCAATATGTAAAATGGCAATGTATTTCTGTATTTAAATTTACATTTTCCCATACCGTATGTGCAACATTTAGTGCAAAATGAAAATAAAAATTCAATTATATAATTTAAATTTGCCATTTTCTACACTAGTTGTAATATGCAAATTAAAAACATATTTTAAAGCTAAGTTGCAAAATTAAAATGTATTACCCAAATTGATTAGATATGTTTAACATGTCCAAGCAAAAACGGTAGCAAAATTATAATTTAAATGCTGTTTTTACTAAATGCATTTAGATTTAGGAGTAGGACGCTTGGGATTGCATTTTCATCGTGATACCGCGCGATAATTGTAGCAAAATGCAGTGAGTGTTTCAAAATGCATTCTGAGCCAAAGGTGCAGCAAAAGGGTAGCAAAATGGTGATTTAATTTTTTTTTTATTGCAAAACTTGTAGAAATATACAAGAACAGGGAAACAAATTATGAATATATTCCAACAAAGAACAATCATAAAAATAAGGACAGAAAAGAATATTCCGGATTTGCGCACATCAAATTATGGTATTATCTATACAGAAAAGTGCAATAAAATTACATCATTCTAGAAAAGTTGTCATAGTGCATAAAAAATTTGGTACTCTTTTTGTTATTTGTAAGTCTAATAGATGAAACAAGAGAATCAAATTCAGAAAGAAAAAGGGGGAAAGACAAAGGAGATTTAAGCAATTTTGGCTTATGAATGAAGAATTTTGCATTCAATATAAGAAAATTCATAAAAAACATTCAGCAGATAATAGCTTTGGATTTTCATAATAAAAAGTAAGATCTTTGAGGACGAAGGTATGGGTCACATTTGTAAGGTTAGAAACATAGGTGCTTAAGTCAACCCATAGTTTGTTGGTGATACTACAATCAAAAAACAGATGGGCAGCTGTTTCCTCAACAAAACCACAAAACGAACAAGACTCATCAACATCAGAATATTTAGAAATAGACAAATTAACGGGATAAATTTTATGAAGGATTTTATAATGAATCTCCTTAACTTTGTTAGTTATACAAAATTTACTTGGCAAAAGCCAGGCCTTTCTCTAATTTATATTTGTTATAAAGGAACCCCAGTAGAATTTCCCTCTTGGAGTAATCTTTCTCTTTGTCTCAAATATTTTGCTAATATGTCTGTTATTGCATTTCCAATCTAACATATCAATACCACCCAAACGTAAAGCCGGATAAACACTGTTGCCTTTACTGAATTTAAGATAATTTTTAATTAACTGGGTTAAGCCTACTGGGATGGCTCTCATCAAAGTATTATATTCCTTTGGTGGGACTGGAAAATTATGGAGATTCATAAATTGTTCGTAAGTTAAAATATTACCAAAATCATCAAACCCAGACAGAATACAGTTCAAGTTGTTATTAAACCATCTAGGGGAAAAAAGATACTTATTTCTAACAGTTATATCAGCATTATTCCAAAGGAGAGCTTTGGAGAGACATTGGATTCTTAAGGCATCTTCTCAACCAATTTACTTTAAAGGTGTTTACAGTATCTGCGAAGTCCAAAAAATTAAGGCCACCTTCGCTTCTGGAATTAGCAAGCACTTCTCTTTTTAATTTGTAAGGTCTATTTTTCCAGATAAAATCAAAAAATATCTTATTAATTTCCTTTATAGCTTTATCGTTGACAAACAAAGAAAGAGCAGAATATACAAAGTGAGAGAGCCCTTCAACCTTAGATAAAAGGACTCGACCGTATAAAGAAAGATCTCTCTAAAGCCAGATATTAAAGATATTTTTTGTTTTTATCATTTTATCAGAAAAGTTTAAATGTTGTCTACTGATTGAATTTTTAGTGATATGAATTCCTAAATATTTTACACTTTTTTTTTAACTGGGATACCTCCTAAGAATATATCATCCATATCATGAATTGACATAATTTCACGAAGTATTAAGTTTTAGACCTGAGGCACATGAAAATTGTTCAACCAGTTCCAAAGCTTTTGGTAACTGATTTTTGTCCTCCAAAAACAGCGTAGTATCATCAGTTAGCTGCACAATTTTGATCTCCCTGTCAAATACTGAAATTCCTTTCAAATTATCATCTTGGTTAATTCTTAGACAAGAGTAACTCTGTGGCTAAAAGAAATAAAAATGGGGAGATTGGACAGCCCTGTCTGACTCCACGACATATATTAAACCTCTTTGTTAAAAATATGTTAAAAGTTTCAAAGTTTACGATCACTGAGCTGTTAATACCTGTATAAAACATGGTTACAGTCTCTATAAATGCTTTACCAAATCCAAATAATTCTAGAGTACAAAAAAGAAATTTGTGTTCTATGGAGTCGAAAGCTTTATGAAAGTCAAGAAAGAGTATGAGACCATCTGAATGAATTAGATCTGAATAATCCAGCAAGTCCAGTACTAATCTTATGTTATTGGAAATGTGACAGCCTTTCATGAAACCAGATTGAGATTCTGAAATAATATTGCCTGAAACATAACTTAATCTTTTAGCATATACAGAGGCTAATATTTTATAATGTAATGTTAACAAAGAAATAGGTCGCCAATTATCGATTACCAAAGGATCCTTGTCTGGCTTAGGTATAAGGGAGATGACTCCCTGTTTCATAGTAGCGGCCAAACCAAACCAACCAAAAGCCCATCGATCCCAGGGGATTTATCTTTTTTCATTTTATGAAGAGCTTGCTTGATTTCATCAATTGATAAAGGAGAATCACAAATTTGACTATACTCTAGATCAATAACTTTAATATGGTGTTTCACTAAATCAATAAATGTTTCAGAAATATTATAGTTGAAATTAGAGGTATAAAGATTGCTATAGAATTTAGCAACAAAATCTGATATTACTTTTTGGTCTTTGGAAATGACTACGTCAATAATAATAATAATCTCCATTTAAGTCAGTGAATAATTCTTTGATAAGCTTGATGATACTATCATTACATTTTTGATCTTTTAACAAGGTATTATTAAGTTTCCAATAGCCCCTGAGTCTCGGATTATCATGGATGTCACTCATCTTTATACAAACTAATTTATGATCAGTTAAGGGGGCAATGGTGTGAGAAATATCTTTTACGTGGTTGAGGATAGAAGAAGAGATTAAAAATAAATCAATCCTAGATCTAAGAGACAAAGTTTTATTTGACCAGGTAAAATCTTTCGTGTAAGGGTTAAAGAACCACCATGCATCAATCAGGGAGAGATCCATGCAAAGAGACAAAATTACATCATTATTCATTCCACCGTCAAGTCTAGGGGGGTCTCTATCCAGACAATCATCCATACATACGTTGAAATCTCCTCCCAGAATAAAATAAGCATCAATATATTTTCTATTTACCTTCCTAAGTTTATCCACTAAATGAGAGAACATTACTCTGTTAGATGCACGAGAGTTGTGACCATATACACAGCAAGCTATGAAGGTGGCATTATCTTGTTTGATTACAGCAATAACCCATCTGCCTTCACCAGAACTCAAAGTTTCTAAAACAGTTCCTTTAAAACGGTGTAACATAATAGCAGTCCCAGCTGAGTGATTGCTGCCATGACTAAAGAAAATTGAGTTTCCCCACTGATTCCTCCAAAACCTGACATCCGCTTCCCCTGAGTGAATTTCTTGAAGAAAGATAAGATCAGCTGCACTTCTTTTACAAAATAAAAAATAGCTTTTCTTTTCAAACTGTCCCGCAAACCTCGAACATTCAATGTTACAGTAGACAAATATTTGAACTTGTACGCCATAAGAAGAACCACCAAACAATTTAAACAAAAACAACAAAAGAATAGCTTTCTTTAGTTTCACCCTAAATGTAAAGGGAGAGGTGGTTAATAACCTACAAAATATATTGGCTTCAAGGTGAAAAACAATTAAAGAAAAAAAAATTCAAGATTAATAGTAAGGATAACAACAATTAAGGAGGATCAAACATAATAACTTCCATGTTATACACAACTTAAAAGAGTTTTTATGCCGATAGTGTTGTTACCCGTTTTACGCGTTTTAGTATATTGCATGAGAAAGGTATCCAGTGCAGTGTAAATTTCTTAGTCACATTTTAGTCTTTCATAGTTTTAGTCGACGAAAAGTCATTACATTTTTGTCAACTTTTAGTCATTACTTTAAGTCAAACTGCAGTTACCAACATTTATTTAGGTAGCTATTTTATATGTAATCTTCTAACAGAAATAGTCATTAATTCTTCTCTCTTTAGAACAAATCAATTAAGCTCATGAGAAATTTGAATCAAGGATTGAATTTGGAAAAACTGGATGACAATTTTCATTTTTGGGTAGAGATACAAATTAAACAAATTTTTAAGATAAAGTAGGTTTACTTAACATGCATACATTTATTTAACACAGGGGTGTAAAATTCAGTTCCTGGAGGGCTGGAGCCCTGCAGAGTTTAGATGCAACCCTAATTAAACACACCTGATCCAGCTAATCAAGTCCTTCAGGCTTAATTGAAAACTACATGGTATGCGTGTTGGAGCAGGGTTGGAACTAAAGTCTGCAGGGCTCAGGCCCTCCAGGAACTGAGTTTGACACCCCTGATTTAACATCTTTTGTTGGTTAACATTAATGACACAGATAGGTATTTAATTAGGAATGCTGTCCCTTTAAGACGGAAGGCATGCATGTAATACTGACACACATTTAGTTTTTACCTACCTGTTTACGTTCACTTAAGCCATAACTGACTGTATTTATGTGAGATACTCTACACGATGGACATTTGGACTGCTGTGTGTGTATTTGAGCACTGAGAACTGATCGCGCGCTGTATGAGAGCTGAAGAAGTGGAGCGTGCGCGAGAGAGAGCATTTATCAGCGCGATTCCGCCTCTCCCGCCTTCACTAACTTTAAGTTAATCGACAAAGAATTGCGACTCCCAGGAAAAACGGGACGTCAGGTCACCCTATCTCAAACCTGAGGCCATTGTTTCAGATCGCTACTTCGTGTTTTGGTAGCCTGTCCATCCACTGCGGCTGCCATACTGAGACTAGATATGCGAACGCCCCTCATCCGATCGCATTCCAATGACAGAGACACACATTTTCAAGTAGGTATAACTGCAGACCGGAGATCTCCAAAATGGGGCGTGAACTCCAAAAGTGGGCATAACCTCCAAAATGGGGCGGGGTCTATTCGCGCAAAGACTTTCACCATTGGCTCTGGCTTCAGCCAGTTGTTATTGACTTACATTTCAAAATAAAACTTTATAAATTAATCATTGTTTCTAACAGTTGATCTAAAGTAAAATATGCTATATAAATCAATATTCTCGGCGAGAGCACAGCCCAAAGCTCGTGGTCAGTGGTGTTTGGACTGGAGTTTGAACCTCTGCTTCATGATATAAACGGGAATCTCAGATCGAGTTGATCCTCACTGCAGTCACGAGAGTGAAAGAAGACCGGTCACTCACTGTCAAGCAGTTCCAGACTGCTGGGTCTGATGGCAGCTGCGTCCAACGTGGTTACTTTTGGCCTGCTGTACATGAGACCCTTACAGTGGTGGCTTAAGACCAAGGGGTTCTCCCCGAGGGGGGAAACCCGCTTCGCATGCTCAAGGTCACGCGGCGGTGCCTACGTGCCTTAGACATGTGAAAGAAACCTTGGTTCTTATCTCAGGGCCCGGTGCTGGGAGCTCCTGGTCGCCGCGTATGCTAGCGACGGATGCATCTCTCACCGGTTGGGAGCGGTCATGAGAGGCCGCTCGGCCCGCGGTCTGTGGAGCGGCCACCATCTCATGTGGCGCATGAGTTGGCTGGAAATGCTGGCCATTTTCTAGCCTTGAAACACTTCCTCCAAGGCCTAAGATGTCACTATGTGTTGGTGTGAGACACTGACAACACAGCAGTGGTCTTTTATATATGTGGGGGCAGACATCCTGTCGAGGCAGGGGCCGAGGCCCGGGGAATAGATGCCTCACCCCAATGGGGTGAAGCAGACTTAGAGAGTCTTTGGCCAGGCTCAGGTGGACTTGTTTGCGACTCGTATGATATCGCACGGTCCCCGCTGGTTTTCTCTCTGGCTCATCCACTGGGGCTGGATGCTATGGTACAGACGTGGCTGAGGCTTCGTCTGTACACCTTTCCCTGATTGTTCTGCTCCCGGGAGTTCTGGTGAGAGTGCGGCGGAACAAGGTTAGTCTACTGCCAGTAGACCTGTTCTTGCCAGGCCGGGTATGGTTCTCGGACCTGATTTCTCTCCTCGACGGCGCTCCATGGGAGATTCCCGTCGGGAGAGATCTCCTCTCACAGGCGGAGGGTGCGCCCCCGCCGGAGCTGTGGAAGCTGTGGGTGTGGCCTCTGAGAAGGCACAACTCATTGCTTCCGGTCTCTCAACCGAGGTTGTTGAGACCATCCTCCAATCCAGAGCTCTCTCATCGAGGAAACTGTACTTCTTGGTGCGGAGACCGCCAGCTCGACCCAGCTAACTGCCTGTTTGGTACAGTTCTGGAGTTCCTGCAGGCCTGTTTTCCGCAGAGTTGACCCACTCCACCCTAGAGGTCTTCGTGGCGGCCATTGCGGTCTACCACGCCCCTCTTGGTGGCCATTCAGTGGGAAGACACCCCCTAGTTACACGTTTCCTCTTCGGTCCGCTGAGGCTGAGGCCCCGGTACGATTTTCTGGCTGTCGTACCCCAGGCCTTCAGTTCTCCTCCCTTTGGGGAGCCTGACCAGAGAAGCTTGTGCGAGCACTACGCCCACAGAGCTGTCCTGAGGGAAGGGACAAGATCCCTCAGCCGGTGGATTGTGGATGCCTCTTTTCGTTGAGTCCTCTGATCTCCCCTCCTTGGGGGTCAAGGCTCGCTCTACTATGCTGCGGGCCGGTCCACGCCCTCACTTACGTCAGATACACGAGTCACTCTGGGCTCTTCTTTCTCTCGTCCTAGCTGTGCTCCTTCACACACTAGGCAGAGATTTGTCAGTCTGGTGGCGTGGGTATACTCGTTCCCAAAGCGTTTCGACGCAGCTCGAGTTCCTGAAGAGGAACGTCTCCAGGTTACGCATGTAACCATGGTTCCTCGAGGGAATGAGACGCTACGTCTCGAAGCCAGACTTCCGGCATCCCTGCAAGCGCTTGCTTCATTCCTAGAAGCTGATGCCGGTTTCACCGCACATGCTTTTATGCTTCTTGGTTGCTACGTCACCCCGCCCGTGACGTCTTGCCCATCCATTGGACTGATTACACACGTGATTCAGAGCGTGGTCACGCTGAAGGCGAAATAATATTTCACAATATTACAATTTTTCTGTATTTTTGATCAAATAAATGCAGGCTTGATGAGCATAAGACACATTCATAATGCTGCATAATTATCAAAAATGGTAATATAATAAAGTCCTTTCATGTCACCTTTTCTCCAGCCTACACTTGACATAATAGGCCTGTATAGGTGGCACTTGGGCTTCATTAACTATGAGAGTTTCATGAAATAGGAAACAGTGTAGGATATCATACATAAATATAAGTGAACTGAATAGCCTACTGATTACCATTATTGCGACTTTTGTTTTGTGCAGTGCTTTTGTAGTCATTCAGCATCTATTTTCTCAGCGATGATTTGATTTATAAAATGAGACAAACCGCAGATCCAGATCACTCCACAAATGGCTCGTCTGTCCCATGTCATTTTCTATCGATTTATGAATAAGAACGGAAAATGACCGCTCCACTTCACATTATTGTCCAATGAAATTTAAACTTGTGCCAGATCATGATTGGTTGGTGTATTATACATGACAAACAGGCATTGATGAATTATGTAATATTCTAAAATATATAATATATGGATTTTTAATTAAATCGACACACTAGCTTTGATTATTGATGAAAAAAAGTTTAAAATATTGTTTGGTTTATTTTATTTTTCCTTCCGTCGACTCATTCACTGAAAGAGCTCTTTTGCTGCACCTTTGGCTCAGAATGCATTTTGAAACTCTCACTGCATTTTGCTACAATTATCACGCGGTATCATGATGAAAATGCAATCCCAAGTGCCCTACCCCTAAATCTAAATGCATTTACGAAAAACAGCATTTAAATTATAATTTTGCTAAAGTTTTTGCTTGGACATGTTAAACATATCTAATCAATTTGGGTAATACATTCTAATTTTAATTTTGCAACTTATAAAGCTTTAAAATATGTTTTTAATATGCATATTAAAACTAGTGTAGAAAATGTCAAATTTAAATTATATAATTGAATTTTCCTTTTCATTTTGCACTATATGTTGCACATATGTATGGGAAAATGTAAATTTAAATACAGAAATAAATTGCCATTTTACATATTGCATTACCATTTTGCATATTACATTGCAAATTTAATTTTGCTACACACATGCTTCCATAATATTCAGAAAATATGAGTTAAAATGTAGTTGATGACCTGCTTAACAAAATATATAAGTGAAATAATATTTTATATTATTTAATGTTCCCCGAAAAGAAAAGTTTTGTTCAGTTTTTTTTTTTTTTTTTTTTTTACATTTTATGTATTTATTTTTCTCAGAATCCAAAATAAACCTAGGAAAAATATGTGATCTTCATGGCATGGTAAATAATGTTTTAGGTGACTCTTGTTTATCTTATAGACATTCTTTTTTCGTTTTCTTTCTTTTTTTTTTTTAAATTACAGAACTATGGACAAAAAGTTTATGCATAAACATAGTTTTGTTGTAAGTTTTCCATTCATAAATGTAAATATATGAAATGTAAAGAAGTTTAATGTCTTTAAGCAAGAATTTAATTTGTATTTAGGTACAATTTCATCGTCTGTTATTAATAAGAAAATGATCAAAACATCTATTCTGTAAAATATAGTTTCGAAGTAGAAAATAAAACAAAGATTATTAGAGTACGTTATAGAAAATATTATTTCAGTGAATTTTTTCTACTTCAATATATCATGTTTATTTCAACGTGTTAGTTGCTGTTTATTTGCAAATGTGAATTTTTCTGAGTGAAAATAGTTTTATAAATAGTTTTTTTTTTCAGTGTAGAACATGCACCATGTTTGACTTTCATTCTTATTGTGTTTTTGTCATCGTTTGTTTACCCTGTCTTTCTTTTCCTATTAGGTTCATTCCTAATAATTTTACTTTTTTCTTTTATATATATATATATATATATATATATATATATATATATATATATATATATATATATATATATATATATAACACTAATATAATTGCTTGTATGTTTTTATTTCTTCTTGTATGTTTAATTTGCATTAATAAAAAATCATCATCATACAAATGAATACAAAAAGAAAGCTAAATAAAACATTCTAGTAGACAATAATCATCTTTATTTTTTTTTTTAAAAATCTGACTGGAAAGATACAATCAGTATCCACAATATATATACTGGTGTGTGTATATGAAGCAATATTAACCAAATATAAAATGTCATTCTTATAAAACAGTAGCACTGACACAGAAGCACAAACATTTGTATCTGTTGATTAAGTGTAGTAAAAATACATTCATGAAATATTGCTTTACTATTTACAGTTATTTTTTAACAGTGAAGTAAACACTGTAAACACTTTTCTCAGAGGAACATTCTTGAGTGGGCTTTAATGCTTTCAGCAAAGAAAAAAAGGTCTGATCCTCTTATGACACAAGAGTGAATCCTAAAACTCTCAATCTCATTCCTCCTTCTGTCTCCTCAGCCGACTTAGTAAAATCAGAGGGACTATAAAAAATGCTGAACTGATCATAAAACAAAATTCTGCTCCAGCCAACCAGTACACTGGAAAAAAAAAAAATTAAATAAAGTTATGATTGCTGCCAACTGCAATAAACAAAGGTATAGACTGATTTATAAATTATTTCCTTGATTTATAAATTATTTCCTTGCAACTGTAAGTTACTGTTACTGTTTACATTTACAATTAATTGTTTAATTATGTTAAGATACATACATACATTTACACACACACACAAGTTTTTTTTTTATTGGTCTTATGAAGTATTCTAAGATATTCTGAGATAGTGAATTGGTGGGTTTTTGTCAAATGTGAGCCAAAATCATCACAATTAAAAGAACCAAAGCCTTAAACTACTTCAGTCTGTGTGCACTGAATTTATTTAATACACGAGTTTCACAATTTGAGTTGAATTACTGAAATAAATGAACACTTCCACGACATTCTAATTTATTGAGATGCACCTGTATATATATATATATATATATATATATAACCTTTTTTTTTTTACCTGAAGAAGCCACAATAGGGCCCAGTGCTCGAGCTAAAGCTCCAAGACTCCGAAGGATTCCCATTACTGTTCCCTTCTGACTGGCTGAGCCTGACAAACCAACATACACATCAATACTACAAATACATTCAAACTAAAAGAGGTGTGAGAGATCATTACGATCATTATTAAAGAGACTCACTCACTCAAAAATAAAAATTCTCTCACCATTTGTAATGTTTTGCAGCATAGTAACCAAAACTTGTCACCACCATTCTTAAAAATATATTCTTTTGTGAGCCATTGGTTTAAAATCTACAAAATGGTTAGCTTATGAAAATATATCTTAGACAATCCCACCGTGTCCAGACACTTGTGTTGAAAGGCATGGAACAACAATAGCAGCAGCTGAAAAAAAAAAAAAAACAATAAAATGATTACAAATTAAAATACTAATCCACAAAAATACAAGTAAATATTTATTTGGATAATAATAATAATAATGCATTCGTATACTGACAGATGCACACTTGCTTACCAAAAGAGTACAAAAATAAGCCAGAATAGAGTAGTGTCAAATTCCATGCTATTCCAATGAGCAAGAATGCTGGTATAAGTGATATAATTGCCTGAAATACACATATATGAAAACCAATATGTAGTCACAATGTGCAGGCCTTTGAATAGTTAATCATTAAATCTTTTCAGTTTTCCAAGAAAATTGCAAGAAAATTTTAATTGACTCGTGATCCGGTAATGCACGAAAGAGTTTACCACGCTAACAGTCTGGATCTGATGACCTGGCTTGATCCTGCGGGCATATCCACCCTGGATCACTGCCATGGTAATGCCGATGAAAAAGAACATCTTCCCCTGCTGCATGCTACGACAGAAGAAAGCAAGTGTTTCATTTTAAAAACCTCAGGCAAGACCACAGGATTCAGCTGCTCAATGACACACACAGTATGTCAGTATGTTTCTGATTAAGCAAAACATGTCTGTGCAAAAGTGAATTGGTAAATTGAAATTGCATATTATCCTAGGGGCAGCTACACTATACTTCAACCTCTGTCCTCTTTCCCCCATTCTTGCTCTTTATGATTTAAAATAAATTCTCCAAAACTTCCTTGTTCCTAATGCCTACATACAAATAAATCCACATGCTGTTTTTCACAACTTCATGAGTCACATCTCATGGTTTAACTTGGGCCATTAACTCAAAATTGATTAGCTAGATTTGCTACAAACTGTTTATCAGTTGAAGACAATGGCGTGCCTTATAATGTTACAATGTGAATGCTGTTGTGTAGCAACTGATGTGTAGAAGCAGTAACCATAGCCTTTTGTAGAGGTTGTTGAAAGTTGTGAAGTTCAGAACTGATGTATTAGCTAGAGATTCAGGCCTTACCTGGAAAACTGGAAACGCTGATGTGTCAGAAAACTCAAAGTGAATTCCAACCCAGAGAAGAGAAACAGATATGTGAAGTAAACCAATCCAAGCACCTTAAGATTTTGCATTTCTATTGTGGAAAAAAGTAAAATAATCAAATTGCTGTGGCAGTTGTTCATCCTGGCCAAACTGAAGACTTTTAGGTTGGCTGAAAGTTCATGCACTCACTTTGTTCAGATGGTGGATTCTCTGTTCTTTTGACAGCAGTGAAATTGAAAAGTGCAACAGGGTGAAGAAGATCTTCAGACTGTTGAATACCTGAAGACTCAGATGTCCCCTGAGACATGAAAAGCGTTCATTACATTTATAATTTAAGATAATGGCGTAAACAATTACAGCTAAGTTGAAGTCTATTCAGGAAGTGATTACAATTAAAAGTCATAATGTGACTTTTTGTAAAGTTTTGCTGACCTTTTGTAAAGTTTCTGGCAGCATGAAGAAAATAAAAAGCAGGTCTGCTAAAGAAAAAAGGACAGTCAGCATGGCAGGGCCTTGATAAAACACCTCAGCATCTTTGAGTCTCAGAGCAAAGTATGCTCCCATTAATGGACCCAATGTGAACCCCAAGGAGAAAGCAACACCAATCATTGCCTGAACACAGAAGAAAACAAACCCTGTGTATCTTCAAATGACTCCAAAAATAAAATGTAAAATTTGCCCTGAAAACATTAATTGCTGATAATGATGACCATAACTCACCATTCCCTTGTTTCTTGCTTTAGGGCAAGGCAGGTCCGCCACAATAGCAGTGCACAGGCTGACATTACCTTTAGAAATTCCTCCAACCGCTCGAGACAGCAGAGTCACATTGTGACTACATATTTCTTTTCATATATGTGTATTTCAGGCAATTATATCACTTATACCACCATTCTCTAACACTGTGAGAGAAAGCCCACAGAATGTAGGATGCCATGAGACCTACCTGCAAAACAAGCAAAATATAACTCAGATCTACTGGGTACATGAAAATCCGTTTTTGCTATGGAATAAAAAAAATAATTAAGATAATTGTGACTTTTCATCTCACAATTCAGACTTTGATTCTGAGTTTATACCTCACAGAATTGCAAGAATTGTGAGTTTAAAAAGTTGCTATTTGTTTATCTGCATGCCTTGTGACGAACACAAGAACATGCAAATGTTTTGTTAAGTTACTGAAATATTGATTTAAAATCTCAGATGTACTTCAGTAAATATTTTAGGTCAAAAGGTTTTTTTACGTCAACATTTTAGGTTTGACTGACAAAAAGTTTGCCCTATATGATCTAATTTTGTCAGTGTGGTCTATACTTACGGTTGTTAACAGCAGCAGTGGTTTTCTTCCATAATCATCTGAAAGAGCCCCAGTAATGGGCGATGACAGAAACTGCAGCAAAACGTAGAGAGAGCCTATCAGTCCTAAGACACAGCAGAGAAAGATAAACAATGTACCTATTTGTATCAATGTATCAATTTGAATTATGTGCTGCATTTGAAGAAACCCCCAACATCAGTAAGTTACCTCCAAAAAGAACAGTGTTATATTTTGTTTCCATAGGAACTCCAACCGCCCCTTTGAACCAGTCCACTACGCTCTGTTATGACTGAGACACACTGTCCTGAAGATGCAGAGATTACAACAGCAAAATTATAAGTGAAAGCTATTTTTATATACACAGCAAAAAATAAATAAAAAACATATTTGTTGTTTTCCATTAGTAAATTTATTGAAGGAAAATTACTTAAGACATCAGGTCTTGTTTTCTGAAAAATGTATCAGAACAAAGTGAATTTATGCTTTAAACAAGAAAAAAAAATCAGTGGGGTAAAAAATTGATCTTTTTCTCTATGACTTAAGTTTATTTTTTACTCAACTGACAGTTTTTTTTAGCATAATCTCACCTAATTTTGATATACTTCTTAAGTCTTCAGTCATTTTGCTTATAAAGTGAATGTATTTTGATTTAAAAATGTTTAGATATTCGAACTGGAAAACAAGTCTGAGTAAGAAAACCATTTTTTGCAGTTCACATTATTATGTTACAATTCAACTGCTGCTATCCAGTGGAGAAAAATGTAACAGAGTAAAAAATGTTATACAGTGCCAAGTATAACACATTAATTGGAATAGTTCAATGAGTGTGTGCTAAATGAAAAAGTGAATGAAGCCACTGTCAGCTTCATTAATGAGAAAGAACAGCTCTGAGCTTGGAGGCTTTCCACAGACTTGTTTCTTGAACAAAGCATATATTATAAAGTTCATTCAGTATGTAATTGCTTAAGTCACTGGTGACTTTTGAACAGGAAATGCTCTGTATATCCTTTCTTTAAGGTAACGCCAATTAGACAGTCATAAGTAGGGGAACATGTCGTGACTGGAAAATCGTAAATCGTGCACTGTCTATAGTTGCATGATGCATGACTAATCAAATACAGCAGCGTTTCTTGTTGAACAAACAGCCAACCAAACACCTTTTGAGATTTTATAACAACAAAATGTATAGGAAAACCTTAAAAAGATGATCTTACCCCAGTTTGACTGTAGTGGTCCAAGATGGAGGGGAGCAGGGGAAGTATTAATGTGAAACCCAGCAAGTCAAGCAGCAGTGCCAAGAAAACCACCCTGATGACTCTGGAGGAGCGCTCGTCCTCAGATGTAGTTTTGTCACCTGCCATTTCTCTACTCCAGTAACCCAAAGATTTGCTTTACTGACTCTTAAAGCATTTCCTGTGCTCACTCAACTGAATCACCAAACAAAAACAGCAAAGTGAACAACAGTAGTCAAACAGTTGTCTTTAAAACTCAAGTACAAAAGTGCACTGGCATGGTAAAGTTTTCTTGGACATGGTACAGTCATGTAAATATCATGAAACAGCTAGAAATCATTCAGTACCATGACCATTTTACATGATATTGAACATTGAAACATTGGATTTTATAAACAATAAATTAAAAAAGTAGGTTGCACTTTAAGGTTTTCTTGTTACAGTATAATTAAACATAAGTACTGGATAATATTAATTAACAACATGTAGCCTACTTAGAGTTAAGGTTTGGTTTAAGGCTTGTAATTATGCATAACTTACTGTTACTTCTATATCAAGTTCATGTAACGTGTAAAATAAAAGTGTTAACAAAAAGTATTGAATAAATATTTAAGTTTATTCTTAATTGATCAATGGCTGAATTAAAAACTACTTAACTATAGTTTAACTTAGTAAAATGCCAAAACTCTTCACATTAATGCATAGAGCAGAGGGTCAAGTAAACTCGCACCGCCCATACAGTACTGAATCCAGTCTGCTCGAGAGTCACCGGGAAAACAGTGCAACTCTCAAATCAACTCTAACTAATTCTAAGAGACTTGTCCGTTTATAACTCGTTTAAGTCGAGTATTTTCTTCGTTTACACTAGACATTACACTTGACTTGATTTCCTACTTTGAGCTCGGAGTGCGCAAAGTTCCCAGAAGATGCTGCTACTTCCCCACACACACTCGCCCATCATGAACACACACTTACTTACACACACACACACACACACACACACACACACACCCGTAAGCGAGGGACGTGTAGAGCGATGAGTTTTACACCGCTGATTTCTGTCCAGTCCGTGTAATGAATGTATAAAACTGGTCAAGATATTTACAAATTAGAGTTATCAAAAATATATATATATAAATTCACGTGGACTACATTATGACGGAAGAACATGGAACAACTGGGTGGGAAATATTATGTAAATATGTATCTGTCAGGTCTGTCAGAACAGATAATCATAGAACATGCAAATAACACACACACAAATAAATAAGTAAATAGCCAAAAGTGTACATTTATTTATTTTTATTTTTTTCAACATCACTGGTAAGCCACATTGTAATGGTTTCCAATGACCACGCGAGGGAGTTAATTAGTAATGTTTAACAGATTGGCTCGCGAGATTTCAAAAGAGTCAGTCAAAATATACTATTTTATTTTATTTATTTTAAGTTTGATTAGGGATCTTAAACCTCTGGATAGAGAGAATTAGCAGGGACCGCCTGTAGAGTGTTACATTTATGAAAAAGAATTGTTTTATTTAAACCCATCACTATTTAGTTGAATAAAATATTATAAAGCAAAGCCCATCCAATGTTAAAAACAGAGAAATTCACCACATACAAAGTATTTTTGTCTCCACATCTAAAATATCTGGGTCAATGTTTGCCTAGTTAATTTATGACTATAGTAACATATTAATGTATTCATATTTGTAATATTGCTTGCTTTACAAAGACATAACCATAATCATTATGAACAGTGTCTTATATCTGTACATTACATTTTAATTTGACTTAATACATTTGAATGAAACATAGCTTTGGTGTAGTAACTTTAAGCATATTTTAATACTGTCGTTTTATAACATTTGTTGACTTTGATATTTCTGTACATGTAATCTTAAACTAGAGCTTACAAATTCTGAAAATCATGAGATCATACAGCATGCACAGTTGAATAAATGAAGATTGTATGTGTGCAGAATACTGGCACACATGCAGTATTACAAGAAAAAGCCTTATTCACTCAACTTGTCATTTTCATGACTCGTCAGTAATCTGTGTATTGTGTGCTCTGCTGTTTGTATTGTCAGGTTCATTGTTACTGAAGAGCTCCCTCATCTGCACATGAATGCAAGCATACAATGAAGCGCCTCACGAAGACACCTCTTACTAAAAGTTGGTCATGACAGCTTAACAGACAAGATGATGTCCACCAGACGACTGGCACTGCTTCAAGCACAAGCAGTGAGGAGGAGTCTTCCACAGATCTGCTCTGCTCGTCTTTCAGGTCTCAGAAGGCAGCATGAAAACATCTCCACAGCCTTCTGTCAGCCTGGATCCTGCTTTAACAAAAGTGACGGTCACAAACAGAGAATATGGCCTCCTTTACTGGCAGGTCACAACTGTGACAGAAGGTTTTTCAGCCTCACTCCTGCTGGGATTGTGAACGCAGCCCCGGCGTCCCTTCAGCCGTACCTCAGATTAATGAGACTGGACAAACCCATAGGTAATGTGTTGTTATCCAGGTGCTCTTTGTTTCAGTGAAATATAAATTGTTGTGTTCTTGTAGGAACGTGGCTGCTGTATCTGCCCTGTTCGTGGAGTATTGGGCTGGCGGCAGACCTGGGATGCCTTCCTGATCTCTTCGGTGTGGGAGCTTTGCTTATGAGAGGAGCAGGATACACAATCAATGACATGTGGGATAAAGACTTCGACGAGAAGGTAGAGTACATACATAGAAGAAGATTGATCGTTTCCTTCATCATGTTCTTCTCTTAGTCAACTTTTGCTTTTTCTCATTATCTGAGAACATTCGACGTGGTGGATATCTATTCCACAAGTGGTCAAAATTTCATCTTTGTCATCTGCTCGTCCAGACTAAGCCTAATCTAATGTGGGTCAGTGTGTTAAAGGAATTGGGTGACTTTGCTCTAACGTTGCCTATAAACAGTGTCAGATAATAAGATGAAGGTTCTGTCCTCATTTATTCACCCTCATGTCATTCCAAACCTGTATTTCTGTGAAAAAAGGAGATATTTTGAGAAATGTCTTACTGTCTTTTGTTCATACAATGGAAGTTGATGGTAATACATGTTTGGAATGATATGGGGTTAGTAAATGATGACAGGTTTAATTTCTTGGTGAACTCTCACTTTAATCTGATTTGATATAAAATACAAATGGAAGATTTGGGTGTTTTTGTAAACATAGGAAGTTAACAGACCTGAGAGACTTGTTTGTCTTGTCAATTAATTATCATTGAAGCCTCATTTATTACTATTAAAATAGTGAATAAGCATATAATTATACAGGTGTATAATATAAGCATAATGCTAATTCAGTTTAAACAATAATGTATGATTTATAATACAGTCTTACAAATTAAGGTTCCAAAAAGTGTTTTTTGCAACAACGCCATAAAAAAACTATTTTGGATTCCCTAAATAACCTTTCAGTGAACAGTTCTTAAAGGGATAGTTCACCCAAAAATTTAAATTTTGTCATCATTTACTCACCCTCATGTCGTTCCAAACCTGTATGAGTTTCTTTCTTATATATAACCTAAAAGGAGATCTTTTGAAGAATGCTGGTAATCAAACAGTTGATGGTCCCCATTGACTTCCATAGTATTTCTTTCCCTACTATGGAAGTCAATAGGGACCAACAACTGTTTGGTTCTTCAAAATATCTTCTTTTGTGTTCAACATAGGAAAGAAACTTATACAGGTTTGAAGCGACATGAGGATGAGTAAATGATGACAAAATGTTCATTTTTGGGTGAACTATTCCTTTAGTTTAAAAGAACAATTTAAGAAACTTTTTCCACTATAAATAATCTGTTGTGTATAATGGAAAGGTTCCATGAATATTAAAGGCTCTTCATGGAACTATGAATGCCAATGAAGAACATTTATTTTTTAAGAGTGCAGTATGTAGAAAGAAAGTTAGTATGAGTGTTCAAGGATGTGTGTTGTGTCAGTTTAATCGATCTCAATCTTGAAAAGGTGGGTCAAATCACTGTTACAGTTTGACTGTTTTGCAAGTTTCAGCAAAGAAAATAGAGCACCTGGATTTGATCTTGGTTGCTGCTGGAAGCTGATGTTGGGATATGTCATATTTCTGATAGGTGTCAAGGACAGCCACTCGGCCCATTGCATCAGGGGAGATCACACCATTTCAGGCTCTGGTTTTCCTCGGAGGCCAGCTGAGTTTAGCACTGGGGGTTCTGCTCTGCCTCAATTAATACAGGTGCATCAATTCTCACCATTAACTAACTATTATTTACGACTTTTGCCTCAAACTCCTAATTTGCTGCTTATTAATAGTTAGTAAGGTAGTTGTTAAGTTTAAGTATGGAATAGGATCTAAAATAGGATCATGCAGGATAAGCCACTAATATGTGCTTTATAAGTACTAATAAACAGGCAATATAATAGTAATATGCATGCTAATAAACAACTAGACTATTATCTGTATTTTGCCAACATTTGGGACTGGAATAGAAGTTGATATTATATTAACATTTATTTTATTGCTATATCTTTAAATCTTTAGATGGAGATGAAAAGACAATTGCAATTTCCATTTCATGCCAACTTTATTTTTACTAACTGATAAACTGTGACTTCCCATCTGTCTCTAGCATAGCTCTTGGAGCCGCCTCTTTGTCGCTGGTGGTCACATATCCTCTCATGAAGAGAATCACATCTGGCCGCAGTTTGTTTTAGGTTTGTTACCATAACCAGTTTTTAAACCCCTCCCTCCATATTACTGCAGTAAATTTGCTCAAAGTATTTCTAAGACTGAACATTCTGTACATTCGTTGCCCCTGTAGGTCTCACTTTTAATTGGGGTGCTCTTCTGGGTTGGTCTGCTGTGAAAGGATCATGTGACTGGTCTGTGTGTTTACCTCTCTATGTATCTGGTGTCATGTGGACATTGATTTATGACACAATCTATGCCCATCAGGTAGAGTATGTGATTAGTTATCACACCCCAACATAAGTTTGTGCCTAGTGTACATTTTGTGATCAATTTTCTCGTCTTGAGTAGGACAAAGATGATGATTTAAAAGTGGGTGTGAAGTCTACAGCTCTGAGGATTCAGGAGAACACCAAACTGTGGCTGAGTGGCTTCACTGGGGCGATGCTATCAGGGCTGGTTCTAGCAGGAGCTAATGCTGACCAGACATTGCCCTACTATTGTGCAGTGTCTGCAGTGGCCATTCATCTAGCACATCAGGTGAGCAAGATATGATAATAGTAGCCTGCCTGGGGTTACAAGAAAACAAATGAAGAAAAAAACTTTGGGTTATCAGTTGTTTAGACATCAAAATTAAATTACATGATATACCAGATTAAGTATAGTTCACACAAAAATGAAAATTCTGTCATTAATTACTCACCCTCATGTCGTTCCAAACCTGTAAGACCTTTGTTCATCTTCGGAACACAAATTAAGATATTTTTGATGAAATCCGAGAGCTTTCTGGCATAAACAGCAACGAAACTGACAGGAGATGGGATGAGGAGGAGAAGAATTATTGAATAAAATCATTATTTTTGTTTTCTTTGCACATAAAAAAAAGTATTCTCGTGGCTTCATAAATTACGGTTGAACCACTGATGTCACTTGGACTATTTTAACAATGTCCTTGCTACGTTTCTGGGCTTGGAAACATTTCAGTTGTATTGCTGTCTATGGAAGGTCAGAAAGCTCTTTTGGATTTCATCAAAAATATCTTAATTTGTGTTCCGAAGATGAACGAAGGTCTTACGGGTTCGGAACAACATGAGGGTGAGTAATTAATGACAGAATTTTCATTTTTGGGTGAACTAACCCTTTAAATAAAGAATTTATTACATAAAAAATAAAAATTGACAAAGAATCATGTTTTCTGTTCCACAGATCTACGCTGTGGACATCAACAGACCTGAGGACTGCTGGAAAAAATTTGCTTCAAACTGAAACCTCGGACTGCTTTTATTTTTAGGAATAGTGACTGGAAGCTTATGGAAAAAGAGAAACGATCATCAGTATGAAATGCAGCTTAACTCCATTTCAAATTAGCACACATGCTGGTTGTGTGACATGGAATAATACCATTGATTTAGGAAACACATGTAAACCAATGTTCGTTTTAAAATATTTATTAAATTGCTACAAACAGGCTCCATTTCTTAAATAATTAGAAAACTTACATCTATAAAATTAATGTTAACATTGAAAACAGTGCCAGTAAGTTATGCCTACAAACAGACCAAAAACACCCAAATATTTTTATACAGTGAATAAAAATATAAAAAGAACAAAAAACGAACCCCTATACAGGTCGATTACAGTATCCGAATCAGATTTGGATTGTTTTAGTAGAGTAACAGAGGAGGAGATGCCAGCTATTTGTGCACTGTATGCAAAAGGAAATCTGAGGCACCATGAATGTACCAAAGAGACTGTAATCACTGGGAAGAATAAATGATCATATTTGATGGGAATGGTTCATTTGGATGAAGTAGCATTTCATTGAGTAATGAGGTCACGAAGAAGCCCTTTCCTCATATGGAGACTCATAGACGTCCATGGGTGGACAGGTGCAGACGAGATGTTGGTCTCCATAGATGTCATCGATCCTTGAAATCGTGGGCCAGAACTTGGTCTCTGGTCTCACAAAAGGCTGAAATAACACATTTTAAAACATTCTGAATGAAAAAAAACAAAACAAAAAACATTTTAAGTAAGCTTTATGTATTTTCACATTAATGTAAGATACACACCATGGGGAAAGCAGCATATTCTCTGGAGTAAGGTCTGTCCCATGTGGTAGAGGTAATACAGGCCAGTGAGTGAGGAGCCATCTTTGGAAGACGTGAAAGACAAGTTAGAGCAACTATAGATTCAATAAAAGTTAAGCTCTAGAATTAATGGCATTAATGAACATCTATTGGGCAAAGACAATCCAAAGGGTTTAAAAACAGAAAAAAGTAAAAAAAAAAAAAAAAAAGTGCTTATATTAATTCCTCTGGGCATAAAATGTGACAAGGAGTACAAATAGTGCCATGCTCCATAGACTTTCAGTACATGTGCATTATTGTACACAATTAAAGCTGCACAGATGCTGCCGATATGGAATGTTCAAGTTAAGTTAGTTAATCTTTAAAACACTCACCTTGAGAGGATTAACCCTTGAGTCCATCCGGCCCTCTTCGATGTCTGCAATTTCCTGTCGGATGGCCAGCAACGAGTCACAGAAGCGGTCGAGCTCAGCCTTGTCCTCAGACTCTGTGGGTTCGATCATCAGAGTTCCAGCCACAGGCCATGACATGGTTGGTGCATGAAAACCTGTCATAAAAGGCGGTGGAGAATAAGTCAACTGTCAGACATATTCAAAGCCAAAAATATTTACTTTATGGATGATTTTCACTTACCGTAATCTTGCAGTCGTTTTGCTACATCAACTGCCTCAATGTTCGCTGACTTTTTAAAGGGCCGCGCATCCAAAATAAACTCATGAGCAACGAATCCTGCGAATGCAAAATAATCAGAAATGTTTGTGAAGAAGTCATTTCAGTTTTAAGATCAAAAATACAATATTTTATTCAATAAAGCCAACCTTTAGAGCCCCTGAAAAGAATTTTGTAGTGGTTTTCCAGTCTTTTAGCCATGTAATTGGCATTAAGGATGGCCACCTCTGTAGCATGAACAAGACCCTTTGAACCCATCATCTGTTGAATTGAAAAATCAATAAAATATTATACACTGTACCATATCAGTTGATATTAGAGATTTTTTTTTTTTTAAATTGATATTGGCTATATATTGGATATTTAATTGCACTGCTCCTTTCCTGTTTTTACATTACCTTTGCCTTCTTCTAAAACTTACTAAATGTCCATCTTAAAGTTTTCCATTTAACAAATGTAATTTTATCAAATCTCAAAATAAATATGCATTCTTTATGCTGTACCATTTAATGTTGTAAAGCCTAAATTTGCTTTTAAGATTTAAAATTAGTGTTCTATTTATAATGTATTTATGCAAAATAGTACAGAAATTGATCTCAGCCATAACCTGAAAATAATTAGTATCGGTCTGAATGTTAATATTTGTGCATCTCAGACAAAAAAAAAAGAGTGAGATGTGAGTGTTGACCTTAATGTAAGCCCATGAGATGGGCAGGATGGCGCTGGAGCCCCAGGGAGCAGCACTGATGGTGCCCAAAGAACTTCCTGCATTACTGGACTGCATGTTCACCACTGGATGACTGGGTAGGAAGGGGGAGAGATGCTGTTTCCTGTCAGAAAAAGCCATATGGTTAACTGGAGTCAACAGATCAACTGTTCTGGTAGACTGAGTAGGGCAGGTCTGGTCACTTCAGAACACTTACACTCCTATTGGTCCCATCCCAGGGCCGCCACCACCGTGAGGAATGCAGAAGGTTTTATGGAGATTCAAGTGAGAAACATCTGAGCCATAGTCTCCTGGCCGACATAATCCAACCTGAATGAGAAGAACATGAATGTTCAATGTAAAACTCAATGTGAATGCAGCTCTCTCTGTAATAATTCTTGTTTCTACTACTTTTACAGCATTTAATCATTAGTATCAATCAGGAATAAAAAAAATGTTAATGATTACTACCATACTGTAAAATGTTGCTGTTTGTTTTTCATCTGACCTGTGCGTTCATGTTGGCACCATCCAGGTACACCTGTCCGCCATTCTGATGGATGAGCTCACACACTTCACTCACGTTCTCCTCAAACACACCGTTAGTGGAGGGGTATGTGATCATAATGGCAGCCAAATTGGCCTTATGTTTGTCCACCTGACAAAAAAACAAGTAATACATGTATATGACTGAGTAAAGTGCACCTTTGAAAGGTTAAGTATGTCTTTTTTGGATTTTAAACACTTTCTCCCATCTAAAACCAAAGGTTGATTCCCTCCAAAACATATAAACACTGAGCTTTCAAAACATTGTTTGTTTGAGCATCATGACACAGCAGCAACATGTGAATGGGACTATTTGTTTGCTCAACTAATAGCAGACAGGAGGGGTGCTCAGGAAACCAGTTTGACCCTCATTAAACTCATTTTTGCAATTTCGTTTGGTGCCGCTAGTGGGGTAGAAATTACACACAACCTTTAACACTGATAAGATAATGTTATCACAGACGAGTGTATCAGTGTAAATAGCTAACAGAAGATAAAGGCTTCCTGTTGACAGGAGATGCAAAATGTGACACTTCAAATTACTGTACATACCATGGCTTTAAGGTGAGACACATCGATGTTGCCATCTTTATCCACCTCCACCACTTGAACCTTCATGCCTGCCATCTGAGCGCTGGCAGGGTTTGTTCCATGAGCGGATTTGGGAATCAGACAAACCTGAACAAATTTATAACAGATTCGATACAGAAGATTAGTGGACAAAACAAACATACAACAAAAAGAAAAAAAATAATTTATTCCTTTAACTAAGGATACTTAAAGTTGAAGTTTTGAAGATTGTTCTCTTAACCTAGTTTATCGTTTACTGACTATTATTCCATGGTCTGTCTGAATACTCGATTCTGATTGGCTGGCAGGTGTTGATTAAATTCGTTTAACTGCACAGGTAGTTCCAGGTCAGTTTAATCACCGTTCCATATTAATGCGCTGCTTTAATTGATGCACACTAACCAACACACATCACTCGCTCGCACACACACACAGAGAGAGAGAAAGAGAGAGGTCGGAGATCGCAAATTGTGCGCACACACACAAACTTGTTGTCAACGCTTCCCCACGATATTTATTACAAAAATAAAAGACAGATACTAGATCGGTACATTATATTCCCCAGCAACGAGGTGATAAAATGGCTGTTTTTGAAGTAATTGTTTGTAGAGAGAGACGCGCAGACGCAGCAAGCAGGTACACACAACTGTCATATCTCTCTCTCTCTCTCTCTATCGACAATTAATTGAAATACATGCTATAATTCATTCAAATAAATGTAGTCTTACCGCACTATTTCATCTCTGTCTGATTTGAAGCTGGCAGAATGCAAGCGCTAACAAGCCGTAACTGACGAAAATAACCGTCATTTTTACCCATTCGTTCAAATATTGCGCTGCAAAGAGCAATACAAGTTTTAACTTGTTTAAAACTTGGCAAATGACCATGGAATAAGCGGGATAATCAACGGCTAGCCGTGCATTAAAGGATTTTAATGCACTTCGCGGAGGCAACCACTCTCCGCTTCGCATCGGCCGGTTCTTTGCCTCCACGTTGTGCATTAAAATCCTTTAATGCACGGCTAGCCGTTGATTATCCCTTACTTATACGTATGCCATTCATGCTATTATCTCTCTCAAAAGTATAAACATTAAGTCTCCCAGGCACCATCAAAACATTTAAAGCAGTCCACTAATATCCGTCAATCACTTTCCAGTTCAACCAATAGTGAGTTTGGGGCGTGGCTACTGTAGCAGGCTGAGCCAGAAGGTGTTTAGCCAGAGTGAGACTATGGCTGATATGTTAAATGGGAAAAGAAATTCAGTTTCAGAAGTACAAGCAAAAATTTGAAGACTTTCCAAAATATGCAGAGTCAGACAACAAGAGTAAACACTGGCAATGCTTTTAAATGGAGGAGTGTGATGGAACGTTTAAGTTTCAATTGAGATGCCAAACTTCTCTGGATTTCCTCTTGACAGGCAAGTTAAACTTTTTTGCCACATGTTGTCAAAACTCAGAGGAAATAGTAAGATATTTTAAGAAAAAGAACAAGGGTGTGAGGAGCATCTGCAATGGTTGTTGCTTTATTTTTTGTAATTCCGCTATGTGACACCAGTAGTGCAGAAACGGCACACTTCATCTTTAATGGTTGTTTAACATGCATAGAACCCAATTGTTTGTTGTCTTATTTATACACTTCTCGTAAAATAGTTTTACAACACCAAGCTTGGCAAGACGTGATGCCACATTTGAGATAATACATATTGTAGGATCAGAACGAGTCAGACAAAGTTAAGATTCGATCTGAACATTGAAACATGAGGAGCCGAAATTCCAGAGAGGATCCCAAGGCTGCAACAGGATGTTCGTCATAAATCAGATTCCTAGCTCCAGCCCTCTGAAGAAAGCAAACCAACAAGCTTCTTTCACAGAACAGCTCGCAACATTCAAACAAAAGAACATTTATTGATAAGTCCAATGAAGGAAGGAAACAATCAAATTTGGAGCAAGTAATCAGAACTAATGATCAAAGAGATGGCCGTTACTTGTAAATCTGTGATCGAAATCACGAGCTAGAGACTTCATTGGGTGGGTTAACCCAGCTCTCCACATAGAAGACAAAGATGGAGACTGAAATTCCTTAAGAGACCTTTTAACCTCTCTAGTCTTCACAGAGAACATGTCCTTATGTTCACAGAACGGTACAGAAACTGCCTTTTCACATATAGATGCACCAAAATCATCTTAAAAGGACTTGTTTGAAAAGAATATGTTTATGCATAACCCCATATCATGTATGTAACCCACACGATTAACCATCATGTTTTAATCACATATGATGTATGTCTTTTAATAACTAGGGAATAGTTTTAAGACTTAATACTCATGTTTGGTATGTATGAGTTTGAAAAATCATGCTTTAAATGTTTCTTCCAATCAATTCTTTGTCAAATGTACCACAGTCTTGTTAGAGAAATCATGTCCAAAATTGTACTCTGTAAGAGCGGGAACATTTGGACCATATGACTGATAAGATAACATGTTAGATTTATGAATGGGGAGGAGAAACATACAACACCACGAGCCAAGATCATTTCTAATTGGTCAAGACGTCCAGATAGGATGGTCTAGAAGCCGAGTTTAAATACTCAGGACACCTCTTCTCTCTTGGCTCTTCCTCCTCTTTCTCTTCTTCTTCTCTTTTGCCACCGCGTTTCGACGCTGCTCTTTGAGCGTGCTCTGGCCTACATGCCAGCTGCCAACACAATGAGAAGAAAAACCACCTAGTCTCGTTACATTCTTTTATTCTTTTACTTTAATTTCTTGTCTTTCCGTGAGAGTTTTGTTAAGTTAAGTTTGCCGCAAAGTCCAGCTTCGACTGCACCCGCCCAAACTTCAACCAGACCAACTCCGCATCAAGAGCCAACGCCCAAGACTTTACTACGAAAGACCACTGAACTCAGCCAATCAGCAACCTCGGGAAACCCCTTTCTCCAAAGACGACAAGGACACAAGGGAATCCCTTAAGGCAACACAAGCAAGTACAACCTCCAGACTTTTGCTGAGTCGGTGCAGTTTAATATAATTTTAGCCTCATTGAGAAACTCAATGCGAGGGTCAAATGATTGATGGTTCAGGTCTATAGGCAATTGCACATATTGCTGTAAACTTGGGATTTCACATTTTCATTCTGTAAACTCATCCTTTCCTCTCTTTCTGCAACGTGTGAATGTGTGAATGCGTGTGTTCATGTGTTAGATTAGATTAGTTTACATGTTTTAGGTTTATATAAATAAAGTCTTATTTATATTGAAAAGAGAAGTATCTTGTGTTTTGTGCTTACAAGTTAATGTCTTAATCTGCCGATCTTGTTACTGTGCTTATTAATAGTGTGTTCACTATATTTTGGATTTTAATATCCAGTGCAGAGTTGATGTTATACGGCTCGTTCAGTGACTCGCTGCCGATTCAGTGATCAGCCGTGAAACAGTAATTCTGTTCAAATTCCCTATAAAATCATAAATGATTTCCTTTGAGCTAAACTGACTTGTTTCCCTTATATATATATATATATATATTACTTATATATTTACACATTTCTACAATATTCTGCAAATTACTTTTGGTCTGTTCCTCACAAAGCCACTGTAGCTCATATGGACTACTTTCATGAAGCCACTAGTCAAGGTCTACTTTCCTTATACAATCCTTCCACAGACATTTAAATTAAACACGAGGGTGAGTAAAATCACAGAATTTTCGTTAATGTTAAATCAATACTATATGACAGATATTGTGAACTAAGGACACAGTGGACTAAACGCTTAACATTATGCAATTTTCAACAGGTCACCATGGACAAACTCATCGTCCAAGGACTGCATGTCTTAAAAATCTCCAAATATGGAATCTTGCACTGAAGTTGAATCCTGTAATGGGGTGGTTGTTTTCTATGGCTATTTACTCAACCATGGCAGTTTGAACCTTGGCTGGTTCAAGATCTGCATCCGCTATCTAAGATTTGCTTATTAGGAAGATGATAAAAAACAAAAAAAACAAAGGCCAGATTACAAAACACTGCAATGACTTGACTAAAGGCTCTTATCGTTGACCTTCTTTCCACTCCCCACTAACAATTTATCACTTTTTCAGCAATTGTTTTTTTCTCAGATTCAAAACACTTCTGACCATTTTCCATTTTTCTCTGTGGACAGAATTTAACTTGTATTTGTATTACTCATGAACCATTTGCTTTCCTTTCAAGCAGCAATTCTATTTCTGTCAGGGGTTAAATCACTTATGGGTGACAAATATAATACAATAATATAATACAATACATTACGTATATACATATACATACATATATATATATAAAAAATACAATACAATGTATTATTGTATATGAATGTGTGTGTGTGTGTGTGTGTGTGTGTGTGTGTGTATGCATATATGTATACGTATAGGGATAATCAACGGCTAGCCGTGCATTAAAGGATTTTAATGCACGACGTGGAGGCAAAGAACCGCCCGACGCGAAGCGGAGGCTAGCCGTTGATTAACCCGCTTATTCCATGGTCGAATAGCGAATACGTATTCGGAAAGGCATGGAAAATGAATAATGCGTTCTACAGAGCCACAAAAGGGACATGGTTAGCCGCTTGCTAGCAGTAGCCTGTTACATTACAGTACATAAAATTTCACTTACCACATAAACAGAGAGAGGTAAAGAGAGATGACCGATAGGACGATGTCGAATGATTTACAGATCCTGAGCACCACTAACAAACATCTAATCTTGTGAAATGTGTGGTAAGTAGTGCCGCTCCGTAGTAGAGTAGGCTACGTGTGATCGCGAATCTCAAAAGTGAAAGTAAAAAGCAAACGTGCGTTCATAAGTGATTTCAATGTCCCGCATATTAATAACGGCTCCCTGATGGTGCCCGCAATTTATATACAGGATAATTACCCAAAGATATAATTGTGAGAGAAAGCACTGAAATATATTTTTCTCATATATCTCGTATGTATTCCCTTTATTAAATTACACTCATATAATTCTATCTATTTGCCTACTTTGAACTAACCCTAACCTTTTTTTTTTTTTTCACTTTTAAAAAGGAGGACATTTGAAGCATGTTATCAGATTGCCATTCTGCTTACAATCAGTTTTCGCAAGATTAGGAAAAGTCATGAAGGGTCAACCTGATACTTTAAATGTTTTTAAATGGCCCTGAGGTAAAACACGAGGCTTGAGGTTAAATGAGACGAGACTTTGCTACAGAGTGTTTCACTGTGGGGTAATACTCACTGTTCTGTGAGATTCTCCTTTGGAATTTAGATAGGCTTTGATTGCAGCCAAGCCTGCATATTCCCCCTGCGCGCCACTACGGGACAAAGAAAAATCAATAGCATCATGTATATGTAAACGTTCTGCCTCAGCACAGCAGAGTTCAAAGATTGCTTCAAAAGGCTCTTGCCCAAGAGTACAGTATGCTAATGATCCTGTTAAAGTGTCAACAAAGCAGAACATATAGATGCCTATATCCCCCCAAAACTTATCAGCACCAGAAATCTGAATGAATCTGAATGCGTCATGTTGAAATTTGCTTTGTCATTTACAAGACCACTGTTGACTGAAATTAGAATAAATCACTTTCTTGATATCGTAACAACAATATCAGGCAGGACACTTGCCTATTTGGTTGAAAGGAGATCTTATCATATCCTGTAATCTCACAAAGGTCTCTCTCTAGCTGTCTGAAGAGCTGCTGATAACCTTCAGCCTGATCCAGAGGCACGAAAGGGTGGATGTTTGCAAATTCTCTCCAGGTGATTGGCTGTTGTGAAAAGGTTACAATGAAACAGTCAAAAGACCAGACTGGTTAAAATGAGGCAATGTGAGAGATACAGTAAAAAGGAGGGCTGATATATAAAAAAAAAAAAAAAAAAAGCAGATTAATTCTGACTCACCATGAGCTCTGAGGAACTGTTCAGCTTCATTGTGCATGAACCCTGGATTCAACAACAGAGTTTTACTGTGATGTTTGAATGTAAAATCATTACAATGGATAAATACCAACATAAACTCTTATTCTTTACTTACCAAGGGAATCATACTGTGCACGAGGGAAATATCCTTATTTTCCAGGCGCTTCATGTAACGTACAATATTGGTCTCTGAGTGATAACTGAAATTCAAAAAAAGTGATATATATATACACAAATAACAATTATACAGAAAAAAAACATCCATAAATTTAGATGAACAAGAACCAGCTTTTCTGATTTTGTAGCAAGTTTCATTGATAAACAGATTTGTTAGAGACAGCAACTAGCATTGAAACTGGTAAACAAACCTGTTAAACACTGGATGGGTAAGAAACTTGCTAGTTCTCTTGAAAGGACTTGCCAGCAATCCTTTTGTTCGCTCACTCATTTTCTCAGCAATAAGCTCCTGATAAATGTCAAAAAGATAAGATCTCATTGGAGCAAACAGAATAGAGGATTTTTAGCGATAATTAAAATATTAAATGAAGCAAGAACTTACAGCTGAGGACTCGCAACCGAAGATCCAGAGCAGATCGTCCAAGTCTCTCTCAGTGACAGTTTCATCCAGAGACACTCCGAGCTAAAACCACATCAATAAACTACATTAAAAACATTAAATAAATTAAGAACAAAAAATGTAAATTTTTAAATAAAAAACAAATGCATAAATGTAACACTGTCTATTTGTGTTTTTATTTTTAAAAAATTTCACAGGCCTCACCAGTCCATCACTGTACACCCGTAGGTTGATCTCCCGCTGCATAGCTTTTTCTGAGATGTCCTTGCCAGCCACACCACAGTTGATCTTCAGCGTATCAAAGAAGTTCTCATGTTGGAGTTTGTGCCCAGCTCTTTTCAGTCCTATTATAACAATGAGAAAGATTCAGTATAATAACATTTCTTATTCAAAAAAAATAAAAATAAAAAATAAATACACAAAACAACTTGCCCTCAGCGAGAATCAATGTTGCATTGTG
This sequence comes from Spinibarbus caldwelli, assembly GCA_039654775.1. Taxonomy (NCBI): domain Eukaryota; kingdom Metazoa; phylum Chordata; class Actinopteri; order Cypriniformes; family Cyprinidae; genus Spinibarbus; species Spinibarbus caldwelli. Next base: position 19,658,093 of record CM077223.1, on the reverse strand, counting down.
GGTTCTCTCTGCAATGTGCCTCAATCCTTGAGGACCATGATACAACGCATACATGGAGGCCATGTTTGCAAGAAGAGCCTGAGTTGAAACATTAAAACCGAGTACAGACATTCAACTTAACAAATCTGAAAATATAGTGTGTACATATATTTGCGAAGCTGTACCTGGGCAGTGCAGATGTTGCTGGTGGCTTTGTCCCTGCGGATGTGCTGCTCTCTGGTCTGGAGAGCCAGACGATAAACCTCTTTACCAGCTGCATCTCTGTAACAGGAAACATTTGACAGTTGATACAAACATGATGAGGAAAAATACACTGAAGCCTTGAGACTATAAATTACAGACTTACCTGGTCACTCCAACCATCCTTCCTGGCATCATCCTGACCAGATTTTCTTTGACTGCAAAGAATGCAGCATGAGGCCCACCATAGCAGAGAGGCACTCCGAAGCGCTGTGAGCTGCCCAAGGCGATGTCAACTCCAAACTCACCCGGAGGACGCAACACGCAGAGCGCCAGCAAGTCTGTGGCACAGCAAGCCAGTGCCTTTGATACAAAAAATGGACGTAAAATAAATTTCACAAAAAATCTGGTGCTTTGAAGATAAAAACTAATAGCAGATTCTGTTGTTGGAATTAAACACCACTTGGATAGTTCACCCAAAAATGACAATTGTCATCATTTACTCTCTCATGTCATTCCAAACCTGTAAGCCTTTTCTTCTTTTACATGGATCACAAATGGAGATTTTTAAAGAAACACTCAAATCTCACTTTCACATATTCAAGCTTGCCATGAAGATAGGTCACACCAGGTTTCACATCAGTGACTGGCAGCTCTAAACAATTTAATAGTATGAAAAGAACAACGTGTTCTTTGAAATGCTCCCTTTTGTGTTTCACAGTAGAAAACACAAGAAGTCAAACAGGTTTGGAGTGGCATGAGGGTGAATTAATTAGTTAAATGAATGGAACAAGTGAAACCTAATATATGCAAAAATTGGTATCAGAGATTGTAAATGTGAATTTTATATTGGCAAAGAGGTGAGAGGTACATACACCCCCCTTGTGAGCCCGATCAACAAGTGCAGTGAAATCTTCCACTCTGCCTTCAGTGTCTGGATACTGGAAGAGCACACCGCTAACATCCTTCCCACTGAAGTCCATCTCATGAGGAAGCTTGAGAATAGTCTTCACACCAATGTAACTGAAGGATATACATTTTTAATCAAAACAGACAGATAGAAGGGTAGAGAGACAAATAGACAGACAGACAGACAGATAGATAGATAGATAGATAGATAGATAGATAGATAGATAGATAGATAGATAGATAGATAGATAGATAGATAAACACTGGTGGTGTTTGAGGAGAGATCCCCCACATGATTGTAAAGTGCTTTGGGTGTACAGCAATACACATAAAAGCGCTATATAAATGCATCATTCATTCATTCATTCATTCATTCATAAACAGATAGATAGACAGACAATTGGATAAAAAAATAGAGATAAAATGATAGATGGACACAGGCGGACGTATAGAAAAATGATAGACAGAGACATACACTTGTAGACATAGATAAACGACAAACAGATGGAGAGACAGACATTTAAAAGGATAAACAGAAAGATAAATAAAGCTAGACAGATAGAAAAATAGAGAAACAGATAGATAAGGAGAGAGATAGAAAGACGGGTGCAGACAGATATTTCTTTATTCTATTTATTGGTGAACATCCTTACTTGGCTCTGGTTTGCACAACTGCAATAGTCTGTGGATGGCAGCGTGGGTCAATGTAGAACATTCTTCTTTTGTTTTGCCTTTGAAAAGGAAGAGGTGAGTGTTAATTATCACTCCCAGCCCTGGGGATACAGCGTCCTACACGCCTGAATGAGGTTCTGTTCAGGTGTTGGCTAACAGACTAAACGTCTCCTTGATAACTGGAATCATGTTCTTCACAGATGTTTTCAGCAGTAAGCACACTAACCTGTTGCAGAGCTGCATGGCCTCAGCAGCAGCAGTACCCTCATCCAGCAATGATGCATTGGCCACTGCCATTCCCGTGATGTCACAGACCATGGTCTGATAATTCAGCAAGCTCTCCAGACGCCCCTGAGAGACCTCAGGCTGGTAGGGAGTGTACTGGGTCACCCTATAGAGAACACAAAAACTTACTGAATCCCTAACTAAAGACTTCCAGTCTGAGTCACAAGATTTATCTTATGCTGTGCACGTTACTACTCGTTTCTGTAATAAAAATCATCAAAATGCAATTTGCTTGACTATGACTAGAATTGCACTGACCACAAGAAACTAATAAACAAGGTGGCTGTAAATTTTAAATCCCATGACTGAAACAAAGGGTTGATGTTTGTCAAAACGTTTCATTGGTCCACTTTTTGCCTTTGCTCCACCAGAAGCTGAAATATATGCTTCAAACGGCAAGAGACACACATACCATCCCGAATTCTCAAGCAGATTTCTTTGTATGACTGGTGGGACGGAGCAGTTATAATAACCCATTCCAATATAGGACCTCCACATCTTGTTCCTCGACGCAATCTTTTGAAGCGAATCAAGAATTTCATTCTCACCTGTAGTGATTAAGCACAAAGATAAGAACGATTTGAAAATCTGTGGTTACTGTTGAACACAATCAGTAAGTAAAACACCCTAGATTAAGAAAACAGTGCTCACATAGCAGTTTTGCTTTAATATAGTCATGAAAGAATTGGTTTGATTTGACAGTAAAATAGATGATTAGGTCTTCCAGATCTAAGCTCTTTCTATGGACAAAACCCCTATGGTTTGTGTTGCATGAAATTAAATCTGCTTTAAAGTTTCATAAGTGACTGAGTCAATACGTTTAGGAAGCTTCTCACATGATTTATATGTACAAAGCAACTGCATTAAAATACACCTGGTATTTAAAGACACCTACGAAAACATCACATGGCATGATCTGATGAACAATACAAGAGCACACGATATCAGTGATTAATATATGCATTAAGCTTTTTATGCAATTGCTAACATAGTAACAAAAAGGTAGATAAAGCACATATGAGGCATTTCCTGATGGCTAGGTAACTAGTTTAATGGTTGTAGCTTGAGGGCACTGGAGCCGGTTCATACAGAGACACACAAATTCCCGAGGCATTGTGCTGCAGCTTAGCAACACAGCAACTGAAGGGGGGCAAAGATAATGCTGTAGTAAAAACAGCTAGAGAGGGGGGAAGAAATTCACATTACTGACCCCCCATATCTGTGGGATGTTCATTTTGTCAAGTTTGACACTAAATATTTGTGCAACAACGAGGCAGGCAGCTGTTTGATGTCTTGATATAGTGTTTATGAGTGTAAAATTTGTTTTAAAAGATACCATATTTTTAACAACCATTTTGAGAAATAAAAAATATTTTCATAAAATCACAAAAGGGAAAGTTTAGAGAGCCCATTATTGTTGAGCAGTGAATTTCTCGCAGGATTTGCAGATCAAGCTCTGTGCAGCTGAACCAGCAGAATCCAGTATAGCCCCCCCATCAGCTTCAGCATGGCTTGCTTCATTAAAGACACACACACAAGCAGATGAGAAAACTGACTCCTGCCATATGTCAAACCTCAGAGTATTATAATAAATTGTATATTTATTGACAATATTCCTCTTAAACCCCTCATTTTGTCATTCATACAATAGTTTGGGGAGGAAAAAACACTCTAGTGACTTGGTGCAATGTTGTCAGAACGATCTCTTAAAAAGATGAGCATAAATAAGAATAAATGAGCGTTTTACATTGTATATGTTGTCAAGTTAAAACGTGTTTATTCACACTCCGGTGTACTATATGTAATGTTTGTATGTGTAAACCGTCCGTTTTCCTAGTATGTGTTTTTAAAATAATTATCAGACTTTATAATTGCAAATGCAGCCCACAATTTAACCATCGTTAATGCTGTTAAATTGTCAATTATTAGGCAAAGTTGTATGTTGAGCGGTGCACGCGTGATGTAATGCTACTGCTAACCAGATCAAACTGGCCGAGTGAGGCTGAACTTTACACTCTGATTGTCATCCTATTGGCATCGGCTGAGAGCGTCAGGAGATTGGTGCTGCTCGCCCGGCTCCGCAAAAACAACTCCAAATATGTTCAAAGGAAGACTTAACGGTGAAAAACACTCCAGTAAGGTCTATTGGCTCACAAAGAGCGTGCAACCTACATTCCTCGCTCAGATGGGCTCCTTTGTTAGAGTCTGGTTCTTTAGAAAACCCGAATTCGAAATAAGAATTTAGAATTGTTAAAAATGGAACGACTAACGGTTAGTTCCGCTGCCCTAAATTCTGACACCGGCAGAGTTTTCAAATCCCGCTGAAATGAAATATAACCTCGCAGTTTGCCTCTCAGACAGTCAGTGCAAATAAATGATGAATTCACAACAACAAACGACACGTGTTTGCTCTGTCTGCCGCTGCTGAACAACTTACACACAGGATCGTCCATTTTCAAACTTCTTCCCAGGCGGATGGATGCGGGAACTGTGTTTTCGATAAGCTGGGCGACTGACTGAAATCAACAGAAGAGTGTAAACTATTATTTTGTTTGATTTATTATTATCATCTTCATCAACACAATCTGCGAAAATGTCGCACAGTTTGGGTGCAAAATAGATTAAAGTCTTAAAATGCGAGTAAAATGCTGAAGCGTTTAAATAGACTCGCGTATTAGTATATAAAAAATAATTTTAATAAAAAAAACGTTTTACCTCAAGTCCAAGGGTATTGAGCATCTCTCTTTTTTCTTTGTCACCCGGTCCAATGTGTCTTTCAGAAAAATCATCGTGTCTCGGCAAAATTCGTTCAATCTTTCTAGACCACAAAACTTGTGAGGTGCCCATACATCGCACATTTGCGTTTAAACCTTGAAGTTTCTTAAAAACATCCCCTTTATTGCTGATCTTCCTATACGGCGCGCGAGCGTTCATCGACCTGCTGAGGACAACACGCCAGGATTTAACGCAGCTCTGCATGTTCTTCACTTCAGATTGACTAAAAACTGCACGGAAGAGTCTTTCAGTCAGCCTCCACGCCGTGTAACCCACTAAATGTCTGTGAAATTCCTTAAAAGTGTCTATTTTACACGCCTCCTCGTTGCACGGGGAGCAGCCAATCGATAAGGGAACTCTTTCTGACGCAGAGACAAGCCCCGCTAGCTCAGGTCCCGCCGAAATAACTGTGTGCTGTGGGAGTTAGTGTGACACGGTTTAGATCTATATTACTCACACACTTGGTATCTGCTCGTTATATGCCTTCTATGTTTTTACATGTTTTGTAGTCGCGTTCTTTAACGCCCAATTAAACGCTGAGACAACTGTGGTGCAATCATACAACTGAATGGAGAAGCTGGTAGTACTCAGTGTGAAAATGAATGGGGTTCTTCACGGGTTCCTCATTCTCCACACCTGGGGAATCCAATGCAGATCCTTTAAAAAGGACAGTTCTCTGGAGAACTTTCAAGATGAAGCCAAGTTGGTCAAGGTTTACTCCATAGGCTACTGAAAATGCATCATAAGGAAAAATCTTTGAGACACTTGACATACAGGCTACTGAATTTCCTCTATACAAAATATGACATATATCTATCTGTCTGTCTGTCTGTCTGTCTATGCCTCTGTCTTTCTGTCATTTCCATTCTTCTGTTTGAGAGGATTGATTACTAACCTACATAATTTGGTTGGCACGCTTTCAGATTCCATTTAGGAGATAAGTACACAGCTGTGACTTACTGAGTATCTGTCTTTCTATGCACGTCTGGAATCCAGAAACACATTTTACATTTACACTATCTCTTCTACTCACACACATTACTCGAGCAGTTCTGGGTTGGTGATGGATCTCGTTTGGCTATTTTGTGATGGAAACCCACAGCTGTTTTACCAGTTTGTGAACATACCGTTTGCATTTCTGTTTTATTGCTTAGCCAGGCAAGGACATCTCTCAGTAATCAACAGGTACAGTATGACAACATAATCCATGCTGTTGCTCATGTTATTTTGATAAACGCATCCTTTCTCTTAGATCATCTGTGAAATGAAATTCGTCTCCTCTTGTAAGGTATGTCTATTTGACACTGGGAGGATTCATCCTTGCTATCGTAACAATGGGTCCGTACAGCTTATTGCTGTTCTTCAGTGCTGTGCTTCTCCTGCTGCTGATCCGCTGTCTACACCCGATGCATATTCATCACTGGACGTTGGGACTGCAGATGTGTTGGCAAACCTGCTGGCACTTGTACATCCAGTACCAGTTATACTGGCTTCAAGATGCACCAGACTTCAGGTATTTCTCTAAAAGTATAAACTGTAATGAAACATCCAATTTGATGCTATTGTGAGCTCTCATTTTATTTCTAACAGGCTCTTACTGGCCGTATCTGCTCTCATGTTGATGACACAAAGGGTTTCTTCTCTATCACTTGATCTGCAGGAGGGAACAGTCACTAGTCCCTTTCAAAACAGCAGTCAGGTTCTATCTGTCCTTATACCGTTTCTAAGCTACTCACTTCATTTTCCTGCTCTTCTTGGAGGACCACTTTGCAGTTTCAACACTTTTGTGGAGTCTGTTAGGCAAATGAGTGTGACTTCACCATTGACTTCATATTTAGGGAGGGCTACTTCAAAGATGTTGCAAGTTGTAGTTTTGGTGTGGATTAAATATCCTCTCAAGGAGCTCTTAAAATCAATCACATTCAGAGGAAACAGCCCTTGCATTTGTCAAAACATACTATGGATCTGGATCCTGTCACTGTTGCTTAAGTTGAATTATTATGCACACTGGAAGGTCAGTGAGTGTGTTAACAATGCTGCAGGCATGGGTTTCCATGGGTACAGTCACAGTGGAAATTCATCATGGGATGGGTTTTCTGATGGCAGTCCATGGGTGACCGAAGCGTCGAGCCGTCCTTCAGTGTTTGCGCGCCAATGGAACAGAACCACAGCGGCGTGGCTTCGAAGAATGGTCTTCAAAAGGTCCAACAGATCTCCACTGTTTATGACCTTTGGGTTCTCAGCATGGTGGCATGGTCTTCATCCAGGTCAGATTGTAGGCTTTCTCATCTGGGCCGTCACCGTGCAGGGAGACTATAAAATACATCACTTCTTGCATCCAAAGCTTACCTCTAAGTGGAGGAAATGGCTGTATGTGGGTCTAAACTGGGCGTTTACTCAACTGACCATTTCATGTGTTGTTGTCTGTGTGGAGCTTCAGAGTTTAGAGGCAGTGAAACTGCTCTGGTCTTCATATATTGCTGTGTGTCCACTACTGAGTGCTCTGATGATTATAATCCTGTGAGAAATAACCAGAATCAGTGTAAATTTTATTAATTAAGCACGGAAGCTTAAACATGGACCAGCAAGCACATTTGTGTATCCATTTAGGGGGAGAGCGAGGTGAGTTGAGCCAGTTTTTATGGTGTGTTTAAAGTAAGCACATGACAGTAATGAGTCCAACTTAAATATGTACATACATTTCAGGATGTGGTGCATCCGTAGGGATAATATAAAACATAAAATAAACTGCTTTCAAAATATGGCTTTCCAGAAAAAAAAAAAAGGGTCTCTTGGCTCAGCTTACCCCCAGTGAGGGGTAAATTGAGCTTAGGGAGAGGATAAGCTGAGCAACAAGCAAGTTGTTAAACTGTGCCATTGATTATGCTGAAGTAAACATGAAACAAACATGAGCATTTTCACCTCATGCTATATCCAAGGAAGAGAAATTCAATGAAAATGACTTCTTAAAATCTCTATGTGAGCTGTGTGATGGACTGACCATTTATCCAGGGAGTTTCCCACCTGCGGCTCAACACGCTGGGTTAGGCTCCAGCTCCCTGCAACCCTAATAAGGACAAAGAGGTTTGGATAATAGAATGGATGGATGGATGACTTCCTAAAAGTTTTATTTAAAGATACAGTTCACAGCTTTAAAGGCATTTTTTAAAATTATTTTAAAAATTCTAATTGCTCAAAAAAGAACAAAATCAAAAATGTTTGGTCTAAAATTAATGAAATATAATGTAGAATTACAGTAAAATGATACTTTATAATCATAAGAAGGAGTGAGCCACTGGTTCAACTTACCACAGGAATTTTTGCTCAAATTACCCCACTCCTTCCATTTTAACAAACTTGTATCATCCAGCAGTTTAAAGCAAACATCATGCTAACAGTATAGCCTCATGTTAAAAGCTTCCTAAAGCACAAACGTGTGATTTTTTTTAATTTTTTTTTTTTCTCAGATTTGCCTATAATTGTTCAGACACAAGAAAGGTACGAGTCCTTGAACATAAAACAAATCACTTTGAATGACAACTGGCTGTTTTTTTTTATTAAATGTAGTTACCAATTATTTCATGGGCCTCTATCCATCACAGGGTGAGTAAAATGGATAACGTCCTCTTCATATATTTGTGGTCACATCACCAATTTTGTTTAAGGTTGCCTAGAAACAAGGGTTCAAAATCCTCTCAGGCTCAAATCACCCCGCTCTCCCCCTGCCCTATTTCATATGCTCTATGTACATCAGTCTGTTTATATATGAATAAAAGCCTAAATTAAATCTGTTCTTCATGTAAAGTTTTTGTTTCTTTTCATAAACCGATTTACATGGATTATTTTTACAATGTCTTTATGATCCTGTTGATGGGTGAAATTTTTGTTTGCATGATTGGTTATGAATGGACAAAAATAATGAGAGGATATTAAAAATAACTTAGATGTAAAGGTTTAGAACGATGATAACAGAATTTTCATATTGGGTTAATTCCCCTTTAACATTGGCTAAAAACCATGTTAAATGAACTAATATGTTTAAGGGATAGTTCACCAAAAATCTCTCATCATCATACCCGTTTCATTTAAATTCTTCCACAGAACAACTGGACAATGAAAGAAAACCACTTACGCTTTTTATTTCTTTTCTGGAGCTTGGCACCGTTTATTATACATTATGTAGTAAGGTATTCTGCTTTTTCCATACAGTGTGTCAGTATTCTGTCCATCATGTTTTAGAGAAGAAAGAACAACTAAAGGAGTGATGACATTTCATTTATTTATTTTTTGGTTTTTACTAACACACAAAACCTTTACATTCATTAGTCAGAGACGTGTACAAAAAAAAAAGTGAAAATATATATTTTTATTGTATGAAACCAGACCAATAGTACATGCTGCAACACAAGAAGTGCACATCCTGCGCCTCTTACTGTAGTTATAGTGCCATCTAGTGATGGGACAGTGAGATGATCTCTGAGTATCCTCTGCTAACACATGTACAATACAAACTGATGATGGGAGATAATCACTCATAAAAGATTCAATTCTCAGTGAAAACTGCCACTGTGTGTCTCTGGAGTGCTTTGGTTGACTACATTATAGGAAACGTGCCAGTGTTGTACAGCTAATTTGGTGGTGCTTACTAGACTATAATTTTTAATTTTACAGGAAAATGTTTCACAGATGTGAAAAGAGCTTTTCAAATGCCTCAAATAGGCCTATATAAAAAACAAGTGGCTGTCAACAATATAATTCTTGCATATAATAAATGTTCTGAACAAATGACCTTTATTCCACTCACAGATCCTCTTAAACCCTGCCATTCAGAAATACCTCTGATCTGATTGACCTAAAAATTATTTTCTACAGCTAATAAATTCATTACAACTCAAAGGGAACATTAAAATAAATAGTAGTTCCCGACTGTCACTTGCAATTAAGGCACGGTCTTGTCATCACCACAAATTCAGACACACCGCACATAAAAAGGCAAATCCATCTCTGCAAACTAAGACATGACTTACACAATAAACCAAAGTAAAACTGCTGTTTAGCTTTGGTTTATGTGTTTGGGGAAGTTCTAAAAAACTAAAATGCTATTACATTAAATAACATAGCAGGATTCCACCATATATGGCACATTTATATCAGAAACAAACTATTTGACAATATAAGTAAATTAATGAAATCATCAGATGTGATATAAACAATCTATAGTGTGTGTGAGTTTCATAAACCTGAACATTGAACAGGATACTGGAACATGAGTTGAGTGCACACAATTATTTGGCTGGCTGTTATTTTGAGGTTAAAGGTGACAAATTCTTTGTAAAACTTATTTGCCAGCTTTGTCCATAAGCAGATTTCTTTATTTCTAAGGCATCTTTGTGATTCCAAAGCTGCGTGTGTGTGTGTGCACATAATTTACACAACATATACTAAGTAGATAGGAACTGCTCTACAAACTCAGAGAAAAGTGGTATTATACAATAAAAAAAAACATTTAAATAATGATGTAAACCACTTCCTCGACACCTGATTAAAAAAGCATGAACTAATCTCATGGCTTTGTTTTTGTGGGTTTCTAAAACAATACAGTAGCCCCAAAATGTATCTGGACACTAATAAACGTAACTGCATCAGTTAAAAGTATATGAGAAACAAATTATATTTATTTTAATACAGTACAAGTACACTTCACAGAAAGAAGTTCGTAATATAAGTTTGTATAAAACAATGGATAAACTTCAAAAATGACCTTGAGACTATGATACAGATATTACTTGTTTGCAGATACCACTATTTTTTTGGAGCCACTGTACGTAGCTTATATGGCATATGTAATTTGTAGTACCTGCAATGCACACAAACAGAAAATCAGATTTATATTGCTTTCAGATACTGTAAAATAGCCATATATGAATGCTTATTCTGTAAGTGATGAAATAGTAAGTAGCTACATCTGTACTCTGCAGTTCTTTAATTATTTCTAAGGGCAGAAACAGGCTCTGAATGGTACGTTTCTTGTCATTGTTTGCGAACTATTAGTGGCTTGAAAAGTGGCTACAATGATGCCACAGTCTTAAACTAATAACTCTCTGTCTGGAAGTTATGAGGTGAGAGGTTGAGATAATAAAATGCCTGCTGCTTTTTTGAAAAGTAAAAACATTAATAATAATATGGCTTTAAATAAACAATTTCATATAACAAAAGTAAAACACTGGAAAATTTCTTCAGTGGCTTTTCAAACATCTGCAGTGTCCGCTTTAAGTATTGGATGATCTGTAGTCTCAGTGCATGAATCTAGTAGTTTGAGTTTTTTCTTCTCCACCATCCTGTCAACAAGCACCACGAAAACCCCAGACAGGACAAGGCAGAGGCCAGATAAGTAGAAACTGGCACCGAAGTCATGAGTCCAGTCCACCAGCCAGCCTGTGACACAGATACACAAAAGAAACATGAGACAGGTGACACAGACAAAGACAAAACCTGCTGTTAGCAGTGTCTGTATCCTCCCTACTAAAACACTATCATAAAATTGAGCCATACTCAGTCTTTTGGGAATAAAAGAACTAAAGACTTTTTAAGAAAAACTTTTTTCTACAGTACAAAAAGGAGGTTGTTTTTAAAGGTAAGCTGCAAAAAAATTAGTTTCAGTTTCGCAACATTAGATCCTTCATGACGTAATAGAGATTAACGACTGTCATGCACAACTACATTTACACTTCATTACCTACTTGGCCCGGCTCATCATGGTGTAGTAAAATTAAGGTAATAGGAGAATGTACTATTTAACTAATTTACCTTTAAAATTATTTTTGGGTCTAAAAGAGTATGCAGCAAAATTTTCAAACAGGCTTCGACATGAACATAACATTCACATTTAATCAAAATTTGTCAAAAATGTATCTACACATTACACAAAACGACAATTTGCATAAAAATCAAAGTATGTGTCTTCTTAAACAGTTAAATGATTAAAATACGAAAGCGGACCACTATTTAAATAATATTATTCATAGAAATTATAAAAAGGATAATTTTTAAACTAATTTATATGGTATTTTACAAATAGGACGCATATAGATGATAGAGGTGTAAATATCTGCTCTGCTCTCATTTTAATGATTTAAATTTTTTTTTTTTTACTAAATTTTGCCATGCATCATGAAATTTGCTCACAATGTGGTTTGATTTAGTTTATTAGAGTATTTACATTTATGCATTACGCTTATATACACAACGACTTATGATTCATATAGTAGTCAACATTTGAAGTGGATCAAAAAGTTAATCAAAGTTGTCCTAAGACAAGAACAGATATTGTTTTTGTTTTAGGACAACTTTGATGAAAGGATTTGATCCACTTCAAATGTTGACTACTGTATATAAAATTCTAAGAAATTACTGTAATATTTATAATAAACGAATACATTTAATTCCATTTTTCATCATGATGCATCTAATAAATTTTAACACTTTAAGTACATAAGTAAAAAAAATTAAATAAAAGTAAATGCTGGTTAAAATATTAAAGGGTTAGTTCACCCAAAAATGAAAATTCTGGCATCATTTACTCACCCTCACGTCATTCCAAAATAATAATCTTCTTTGGAAGAAGATCTTCTTTATATCTTCTTTAAGTATGACTTTCTATAGCTTCTTTTATGTTCCACAGAAGAAAGTCAGTCATACAGGTTCGAAACAACATGAGGGTGAATAAATGATGACAGAATTTACATTTTTGGGTGAACTGTCCCTTTAAGATGAATATTTTTAACCAGAAAGTAAAGCCCGGTCTAGACGATAATCAGAGGCCTCATGCCCATTCAAAGTGAGGGGCCATGTGCCCCCTCAGATTTTTGAGCCAAGTGGATTTTGAATGCAGTTTCCAAAAGACAAAAAAATAGCTGAATAATATTCTCTATATTTAATACAATCACACCAGCGTGATTAACTCGTTCAGCGCGTCATATTATCAGCTGCTAAATTCAAATCTGCGTTCACTGGCTGTCGCTGACAGTGTTGCCAAACCCCTCCCTCAGAAAATCCCTAGAACCACCCTCAAAAGTCTCCATTTTCACAAAAAGTCACCAAATATGAAAAGAAAGTAAATACAGGTAAATTTGGTAAAGGTAAAGGAAAGTGTATATATATATATATATATATATATATATATATATATATATATATATATATATATATATATATATATATATATATATATATACTTACAGGTGCATCTCAATAAATTAGAATATCGTGGAAATGTTCATTTATTTCAGTAATTCAACTCAAATTGTGAAACTCGTGTATTAAATCAATTCAGTACACACAGACTGAAGTAGTTTAAGTCTTTGGTTCTTTTAATTGTGATGATTTTGGCTCACATTTAACAAAAACCCACCAATTCACTAGCTCAACAAATTAGAATATGGTGACATGCCAATCAGCTAATTAACTCAAATGGCCTGAGCCTTCAAAATGGTCTCTCAGTTTGGTTCACTAGGCTACACAATCATGGGGAAGACTGCTGATCTGACAGTTGTCCAGAAGACAATCATTGACACCCTTCACAAGGAGGGTAAGCCACAAACATTCATTGCCAAAGAAGCTGGCTGTTCACAGAGTGCTGTATCCAAGCATGTTAACAGAAAGTTGAGTGGAAGGAAAAAGTGTGGAAGAAAAAGATGCACAACCAACCGAGAGAACCGCAGCCTTATGAGGATTGTCAAGCAAAATCGATTCAAGAATTTGGGTGAACTTCGCAAGGAATGGACTGAGGCTTGGGTCAAGGCATTAAGAGCCACCACACACAGACGTGTCAAGGAATTTGGCTACAGTTGTCGTATTCCTCTTGTTAAACCACTCCTGAACCACAGACAACGTCAGAGGCGTCTTACCTGGGCTAAGGAGAAGAAGAACTGGACTGTTGCCCAGTGGTCCAAAGTCCTCTTTTCAGATGAGAGCAAGTTTTGTATTTCATTTGGAAACCAAGGTCCTAGAGTCTGGAGGAAGGGTGGAGAAGCTCATAGCCCAAGTTGCTTGAAGTCCAGTGTTAAGTTTCCACGGTTTGTGATGATTTGGGGTGCAATGTCATCTGCTGGTGTTGGTCCATTGTGTTTTTTGAAAACCAAAGTCACTGCACCCGTTTACCAAGAAATTTTGGAGGACTTCATGCTTCCTTCTGCTGACCAGCTTTTTAAAGATGCTGATTTCATTTTCCAGCAGGATTTGGCACCTGCCCACACTGCCAAAAGCACCAAAAGTTGGTTAAATGACCATGGTGTTGGTGTGCTTGACTGGCCAGCAAACTCACCAGACCTGAACCTCATAGAGAATCTATGGGGTATTGTCAAGAGGAAAATGAGAAACAAGAGACCAAAAAATGCAGATGAGCTGAAGGCCACTATCAAAGAAACCTGGGCTTCCATAACACCTCAGCAGTGCCACAAACTGATCACCTCCATGCCACGCCGAACTGAGGCAGTAATTAAAGCAAAAGGAGCCCCTACCAAGTATTGAGTACATATACAGTAAATGAACATACTTTCCAGAAGGCCAACAATTCAATAAAAATGTTTTTTTTTATTTTTTTTTATTGGTCTTATGAAGTATTCTAATTTGTTGAGATAGTGAATTGGTGGGTTTTTGTTAAATGTGAACCAAAATCATCACAATTAAAAGAACCAAAGACTTAAACTACTTCAGTCTGTGTGCACTGAATTTATTTAATACACGAGTTTCACAATTTGAGTTGAATTACTGAAATAAATGAACTTTTCCACAACATTCTAATTTATTGAGATGCACCTGTATACTTTACAAGTGATGACAGTATAAAAAATATAACAAAAGATGAAGTATAACAAAAAATTCTGAAGTGAATTTAGGAAATGCTTACTTGTAACTCTACATGACACATTTGAATGAGTAAATTCTTCCTGCAATCTGCAAGCACATCAAACATGATGGAAATAATGTAAAGATACATAATGTTGGGCATTTGTTTCATGTGTCAGTGTCACCAAAGTGCATCCCTGTCCTGCTTTGCAGTATTTGCAAAAAGCTTTTGATGTATTTCCCATTATAGGCTGAAGCCAGTCTTTAAATGCAGGTTCTTGCAACCAGCAATTTCAAAAGTGCTGCTGATAATTTTTTCTCCGCCATCTTGATGCTTATTATGGAGCCATTTCAGTCTCATTAATAATTCACGCAAAAGACATGCACACATGCATAACCAAATTCACATGCATGAAACCTAATTCACGTGCACGAAAAAAAAAAAATCTATATTCACAAAAACCAATTTATGTGCACAAAATAAAAATATATATTGATAAATTACGTTTCACAAACGCAAAACACAATTCACAGATGTACAACTGTGCAAATTTTTTTTTAATGTTTAAATTTAGGAGTTCATCCTGGACTGTGAATGTGAATCACCTTGGATTTGTGTGTATTTTTGAGACTTTCCTGGCAGCGAACTCCTCCCACGCGGGTCACTCGTATTCTTTAGCCAATCAGATTTGAGCCTCTCAATCGACCAATCATAACCCGCCCTGGGCGTGCCTACCTGGATATTGCGTCATCAACGCGAGACCACAGTTCAAGTCACGCTTCAGCAGAGGTATGTGCAGTTGATCGTTTCATTTCAGTTAGTCTAGTAAATGCGTATTGTTTTTTAATGTTTACTTAAGTTTAAGTTAAAGCGGTCGCATAGACACACTTGCTAAAGTGCCAGCGGCTGCAATAGATAGCCCTATCTCCCGCTTCGCACTGGTCCTGTCCTCTTTATGATGAATAGACCCCACGAATAACGGGATGTTTGTACTCACCATTTGTGTAACAGTATGCAGTGTTCAATTAATACATATTAATTGTTTTCTTTGCATATTTTTAGGATTTAAACACTTTGGCATGACATCTGAATGACGGTTACAGACGTCTTCATTCACATTAATCTTTGTCTTTTATGTACTTTATATTTCTTTATGTACTCATTGTTATGTGTATTCATTGTTCCCTGTCTGAATCTCTTGTAAAAGAAGAGGAGTAAACATGACAAGTATTAGCTGCTTTATCAGACCAAAATCTGTAATGTCCTGACAGATATATATACATAATCATTAACTTTTCCCATAATTGCATTACACTGATACATGTATTTATCATTTGGCCATGAAATTTACTTTTAAAGAAAGCTAAATAGCGTCTCTAAATGGGACGCTATACAAGCCTCCTGTGTAACAGCGATCCCCTTAGTTTAATGGCCTTTGACTGAACTTCTAGCACAACTTCAAACTGGTATTGAATCTTAGAAATATGTGAAACGCATATTATTTAGCTCTACTGCATTTGTACTCCTTCATAATTGTCAATTCATACATTTCATGTTCCAATTTTTCATGGTCATTTCATGTACATTTTATTCCCAAAGCATTCAGAAAACTTCAAAATAATAAAACTTATACAGCAACTGTAACTTGTTTTGAATGTTTTATTTCTGCCATGAAACCAGAACATTAACAGGAACATTTAACAATGCATAACAAGGCTTTACACCTTGGACATTTACAAAGTCATTGGTAATTTTCTAAAGTAAATGTAGTGTTAATGCACGACTTCAAAAATCTGTTGAAACTGTCAAAATGGATGGGTTTTGAAAGAGTTACAAATCCAGATAAATCTTGTAGATTCATATCACCTTATAACTTGTAGTAAAGGGATGAAGTAGGAACAGCAGGGTCACGGGTGTCTCAGCAGCTATTTGTACATCATCAGCCTCACAATTCTGAAATAAATAGTTATCTGCAGCATAAACAAACTTAAATGAAATGTACATTGTCTCCAATGTGTGCATGTTATCACATACAGCAGCAGCAGCTGAATGCGTGTCATTGCAGGACTTGACACACAAGACAAGCTCTGCTGTGACAGCTCTTTCATGACCTCAATAAACAAAAACAGACCACAAACTGTATTTTCATAATCTTATATTTCATTGCAACATGTCTCATCAGTCAAAACCCTATTTTATGCTTTACATTTACTTTATGAATGTAATATATTAGCCTAATGCTGTATTCACGAGCTATCGGAATTCTTAAATTATTGTAAATACTAGTTTCCTAGTCGGAAATTGGCCATATAAGGCCTCTCTAAGGCCGTTCATGTCTAATTTCGAAGCTCGTATTTAAGATAATTCCGATAGCACATGAATGGAGCATAATATGGTATCCATGTGAATAATGATTCTGTATTAAATAATAATCGATCAATATTACATCATAATACTCTCTGGACTAAACAGCAGCCGCTGACTTACATTGGTTACATTAGCGGGTGTGTCTACAGCAGTGGTTCCCAACCACGTTCCTGGAGGCCCCCCAACACTGCACATTTTGCATCTCTCCTTTGTCTGACACACCCATTTCAGGTCTTGGGAGTCTCTACTAATGAGCTGATGATCTGAATCAGGTGTGTTTGATTAATGAGACATGGAAAACTTGCAGTGTTGGGGGCCTCCAGGATCGTGGTTGGGAACCACTGGTCTACACGACCGCTTTAACTTCTTAAACTTAAGTAAACATTAAAAAAATATAACAATACACCTTTACTACGATCAACTGCACATACCTCTGTTGAAGCGTGACTTGAACTGTGGTCTCGCGCTGATGATGCAACATCCAGGTAGGCACGCCCAGGGCAGGTTATGATTGGTCGATTGAGAGGCTCAAATCTGATTGGCTTAAGAGTACAAGTGACCCGCGTGGGAGGAGTTCGCTGCCAGGAAAGTCTCAAAAATACACACACAAATCCAAGGCGATTCACATTCACCGTCCAGGATGAACTCGTAAATTTTAAACATTCAAAACTTTTTGTACACAGTTGTACATCTGTGAATTGTGTTTTGCGTTTGTGAAACGTAATTTATGAATATTTATTTTTATTTTGTGCACATAAATTGGTTTTTGTGAATTACACGTGAATTAGGTTTCATGCATGTTGCAATTTGGTTACACGTGTGCATCGTGTCTTTTGCGTGAATTATTAATGAGACTGAAATGGCTCCATACTTATAATGAAATGGTGGTGTGTGTCATCATATCTGAATAGCAGGCGTACTGATGTGTGTTCACTCACTGCGCAGACTCATTGGCATGATTGAGAGCAAACATGAGAGGTCACAGGCCTACGGCAGGGTGTGGCCTAGTAAAAAATAAAAAAATCTAAAAAAAAAAAATTCCCTATTTTTATTTAAATATAGCTAAAATAGCTCTTTGTCACAAAAAATCAATAAAAGTCACTGCAACAATGACAAAGTAGCTAAATTTGGTGACAAAATCCCCAAATTGGCAACACTGGGCGCTGATCCAGAGACAGACGTGTTTTTACAGCTCTGCGCATTATAACCAATCACACACGATTCTGTTGAGCGTATGAATGCAATGACCAATCAGAGGTGTTCAGATGAGTCATCGCAAAAATGCCGGTGTTTTCTTCACTCGCTCGCTGACTTAATACATCTTTCTGGCGAATTCTCTTGTCAGAAACACCAAAGTGCAGATGTGTGTATGAATCTGTAAGATATTCATTTCACAGTGTAAACAACTTCAGTGATTTTAATGGGCGTTTTTGAGAGTGCTTGAACTCTAGACTGTCACTGAAAATGTTCTTTGATAATGTAAATGTTGTTTTCTCTCTTTCTGTAAAATGAAAGTGTTATAAGTAGCCTAACTTACAATGTTTTTAATATTCACATTAAATATAAAGTGATTCGTATTAAAAATAGGCCTATGTTATAACATTACACCCATATCTGTTACTTAAGTAAACAGACAGGTTTTTATGCATAGTAAATAGACTACATTATTAGGCTACTTTGACTATCATAGTCTAAGTGACAATCGAGATATTTCATGATATAGTTAATGTGTTTGGGAATATTTTGAATAAAAAGGAAAAAATAAGTGTTATTGTGGCACTTGACAACCCCCCAGCCCCCCCTCGTGCCCCCTCAAAAATAATGAGTGCATGACGCCCCTAACGATAACTATAATAATAACTCTAAAGTTTTACTAATCGTTCTAATTCCATAAGAATAGGGAATTCAACATCACGGCTATAATGACAGATACAGATATAGTTAAAATCACTTTCAGTAAACTTTGTTTCAGCTGATGAATGATAAAAACATTGACAGCCAATCAGAATCCACCTGACTTGAGCATTTAAAGTGGCAGATAACAAAACAGCAGCACGTGCTTATAAACAGAATGCTATCGTCCATTGCTGTGGACACTAATATAGTTATTGTTATAGTTCTCATCTTTATAGTTAGCTCTCTTGGTGTGAACGCACCTTTAGTCTGACATGCATGACACGCACTGACCTGCAGCAGGTGGACCCACAAATCCTCCAGAGCTCCGTAACAGCATAAAGAGCCCTAGAGCGCTATCAAAGCCCTCCAGTCCAACAATATCCACGATACTCGTCACATGAATGGCCACCACACTGCCGAACAGGAAGCCATAGAGTGAGGCAAAGACCAGGATACTCCAGTAGCTTTGTGCAATGGGAAACAGAAGCAGCACCACCCCCAGCGCAGTGACCACCATGGTCAGCAGCTGCAGGTTTCTCATGAGCCGTAGGTTAGCCAGCCATCCGCATGCTAGTCTGCCCAGCAGGTCTGCCAATGCCAGCACTGACAGAACCGAGGCCGCCCAGTACTGCTCCATGCCCAAACTACTGGCATAGGGCACCAGAAACAGAGGTGGGATGAAGAAACCCACCGCCGCCAAGATAGCAAACACAATATATAGCAGCAGATCAGGCCTCTGCAAAAGGGACCACTGGAAAGTGCCTTTTTTTGATGTCCTGCTTTCTTCCAGCACCAGTTTGTCTTGGATGGAGGTTTGTGCAGCTGGAAGGGGTTTCATCAGAGCACCACACACACACAGATTCAGCTGAAGACCACCGATGATGAGTAGAGCCCCCTGCCAAGAATAGCTGTCGATAAGCCACTGGAAAAATGGGCTGAATCCCATGGCAAAGACACACTCTCCAGAACTAGCAATAGCATAGGCAATGGGACGCCAGCGTCTGAAATAATGGCTGACCATGATGTTAGCTGGTATCCAAGAAAATGAGACGCCAAGTCCTACATCACAAAAAATAAAACACACTGAGGTTAAATTAACACTAGACAAATATGGAGGACTAGAAGTGCCACTAAATTAAGGAATCAATAATAAAAGTATTAATTAAAAACTACTCCAGTCTTCAGTGTCATGATTGTGTATGTGTGTGTGTGTGTGTGTGTGTGTGTGTGTGTGTGTATGTATGTATGTATGTATGTATATATATATATATATATATATATATATATTATATTATATTATATTTTATATATATATATATATATATATATATAGATAGATATATATATATATATATATATATATATATATATATATATATATATATATATATATATATTATATTATATTATATTTTATATATATATATATATATATATATATATATATATATATATATATATATATATATATATATACATATATATATATATATATATATATATATATATATATACATATATATATATATATATATATATATATATATATATATATATATAAGGGGTGGAATGGTATGGGTCTTTCGGTTCCGTACCGAACAAATACATTGTTGATTTAACCACTGCATGAGCATAACTTATTTGGAAACTTCCAGTTTTATATATTGTTACTTTTGATAAAAAAAAACAACAAAAAAAACAAAGTCTTATCTTTCAAATTATGTCTATTTTTTCAGGAAATTCAAACATTAAATGCGCTCTTTGATGTGGCGTGACAGATGGCTGTATAAATGCCTCAGTTCAAACGGAAGCGGAGCGCGAGTGAGCATTATCGTTCCTTCACCTTTACTACTATTTTAACGTGAAATAAACATGAATGAACATCTCATGCCTCATGTAATCGCTCAATTACTGTTTCAACCCTAGAAACACGTCAATAAAACAGCTTGTAAACAAAATGTCACATAGCATTTCATTTACCTCAGGAAGTCATCAGTGTCCACAGCTCGTTAGTTCGCTAGAGAAATTAAGTCTAAAGAAGAGCATTTCGCAAAATATTATACTCATATTTTACTTTATCTCTTAGTGATGTCTTTAATGTATGTTTAAATAACGAAACATGTTATGACAGCCACTGTGTAAATGAATATATGTCAACAACAAATAGAAATTTTATAATTTAGAAGTTAATTTAATAACTGTGCAATTTACATGTTTGCATACAATTTTTTACTTTGAGTGTTGATTATTATATTTAAAAATAAATAGTAATTGAATTTAAGTTTGGCCTCTGTTGTTAATTGTAACCTTATAGTAATGTAAAAGGGCTCCCTATAGTTTAGAGCATAGGCTGAGGTAGATTTTCATCCATAAGAAAATTTTAATTATAATTGAATTTATTTAAAGAAAGAGCAGCTTGTTCAGTAAAGCACTGTTTAATTTTTTTTAAAAATATATTTTTTTCCCCCGCTGTAGGCCTACCGTGTGAAACTGTAACGAACTGTGATGTCAAAACCCGAGGTACATACTGAACCATCATGTTGTGTACTGTTACAGCCCTAACATATATTTATGTAAATTAATATAACACTATGATGCCATGTTACTTTAATCACAGTATAAGATTTTTGTGCCCATGTAGTAAACAAAATCTTGTATTAGCTAAAAAGAGAATTGCTGCAATTCAGTATTGCATAATTAAATTTACCTTGGAGTACACCAATAGACAGATACATCCAAGGCAGGCTGAGGCCCAAAGAGGAGATAATCATTCCTGAGGCAGCCAGAAGCCCTCCAACTATGATAACAGAGCGCTGGGACATGTGCATACTGAGAGCACTGGCAAGAGGAGCTAAACAGACAAGAAAAACACGTCTCACTATGCAGGTCTGGTGTCATCACAGTATTCATACAATTTCTGTTGATAACAACATGAAAAAGGCAGAACATAAAAGCATTCCTCACCTCCCAAATGAAACACAGCAATAGTGGTTGAGGTCACCCATGAGGTAGTACTGTTAAGGACATCATAGTGACTTTGGATTTCAAGGAAAAACAGGCCAAAGTTTTTAAGAACAGCAGCAGTGAGGCCCATGATGAAGAAGGCCGAGGTGACCACAACCCAGCCATAGCCGCCATCCGGTGGGTCACTCAAGTACCTCTCCATGCTGAATCTGCCAGTCGGTTCTCACCTTCTGTAAAATATTGTCACAGAATTTCAACATTGGGGTATGTAATGCTACACCAGTGTTATTGTAGTATCATTTACATACTGCTATAGTGTTTATTCATATTTTGAATTAGCTTTTATTTATATATTTTCTGTTTTCATTTTATAGTTTTAAAAATTTTGTTATGGGCTTGTGTAGCTTTATTTTTTTTAATATTACATTTTTTTTTTTTTTTTTTTTTTACAATCACTAGGACACATTTCTCAATACTTAAGTCATTTTTTCAAAACTCTTCACACAGTTCTCCTAACCATATTTCAGCTTGGCACAGCAGTTCATTTCACATTCAAAATGCACTAAAACTACCAAAACACTTCATTAATGTCTCAAATGAACTCATTCAACTCTAGCAAAGGTTTTCACTAAACAAACACACTTTACCACTCATAACATAAATAACACAACAACCTAAAAAACACTAACAACAGGTAGCATTATATAATGTTTGCGTTTGTAAAATTTCTTTACAAAACAAGAATGAGCATTCTATTGCTTATAGTTTGCTGCAGTATATGTTAGTTCATGTTTGAATTACAGTACAAAATTATTCCTAAGTTTTCCCCTTTTGTACAGATGGTAATGAAATTGAAAAACTTACACTTGTGTAGGTTTTCAACTATATCAGATTGTTTTGAAAGATTTGATTTTTTACATTCAGAATATTTTTCTATATGATATTAGAAACGCTGCAAATTTCTGTCATTCATTTTTGTACTGTGCTAGGTTTTGAACTTAAGTTTAACAGTTTTGAAAACAGTATGTAAACGTGCGAAATGGCTTGTATAGAACAAAGTTTTGGTGGTGTTTGTGTCGAAGTGATAAAAGAATTCATGTAATTTGACAGATGTCGTCAATGAATGCATTTTGTGCCAAAGCAATGATAAATGATCCACAGTTTACCCCACATACACTGCTGTTGTGTTTGCTGTGTGAGGAGTTCTGAAAAAGTGACCTAAGTATTGAGAAATGTGTCCTAGCGATTGTAAAAAACTGTAATATTTCTGTTTAGCTTTACTACATTTATATTTTACATTTTGGTTTAGGAATTTAACCACTGATCTACTATATATCTCTATTACAGGTCAGTGACTGTTAAAAATTCAATTAAATTTATTTCAGTTAGTTACCAAGGCAACATTTCAATTTTTTCATTGATTTTTTTTTTTTTGAATTTTTTTTCTTTCATTTCAGCTTTATTTTGATTACCAAAATGATTTTTGATAGTTTTAGTTAACAATAACAGTACACCACCATTCAAAAGTTTAGGGCTGGTAAGATTTTTTTTTATATGTTTTGATTGATGCTTAATTTTTTTTTTTTTTGTGGAAACTTTTGATATATATTTTTGTTTTTCAGAATTCTTTGATGAATAGAAAGTTCAAAAGAAACACTTTTGGTAAACATACATTTATTTACTGTCACTTTCAAACAATTTAATGCTTCCTTGCTGAATAAATGTATTAATTTATTTCTTTCTCTCTCTTTTTTGATCCAAAACTTTTGAATGGTTAAGTAAGCAACTTATATACACATTATATACACAATATTGTATATACAATCTAAAATGTTTCAACAAAATAATGTTTTAGAATGTTATCATTTAGAATTTTTTTTCTTTTTTTAATTTAAAGTTCTTCTTTTGTACCTTTAGTAGTTGAAATCAGCATGAAATAAACATTTGCAATTGATCTGCATCATCATCTTTTCAGCCTGCTTCACATCTTACTGTCCAAATTAGCATGTTGTGACCAAAAAAAAAAAAAAAAACAGTTCAACATTTGAAGATTCCATAAAACTGTTTTCAATAATCATAAAAATTCTAGATGCTAAACACTTACTCAATACCAACCAGCTCTTTGAAACAGCACCAAGAAGCGCAAGCAGTAACCGAGAAGACAGACCTAATAGGAAAAACCGCTGACAAAGGAAATCTGTAGCAAGTGCCAGAAATCATAAGATCTTGTTCGTCAACAACATGACCCACAGTGCCTACTGTGATCATGGACTAAGCCAGTCCTTCACTGCCATTAACTCTGCACCACTAGCAGCAGACAAACATACTCATGTTTCAGCATAGTTCATGACAGCTTTGTCCTTGACTTTTTCTCTCACATATTACAGCTTGACATATTAAAGATGCTATCAAGCTGTCAGCAGTCTCCAAACACATAAAACCACCTGATGTCCAAATAAAAGGCCCATTTTCACCTTTCAGAACAACTTGCTTCCCTGCGGATAGAATCTCAGTCTCATTTTTAATCCACTCAGTTCTATTGAATCTGTGTTAATGCAGACGCTGACAGATAGTATCTATAGGTTTGGGTGTAAAGAGTAAATACAGGCACTCCTGAGGTTTTAGGGCAAAAGTTCCATGTTTCATCATATGCCTGCTCTGCACTATTGTTGTGTACATCCAACCTGTCAGGAACCTGTCTGCATCAGCATCTAGTTGTTACATGTTGAATAACTGTCTTCCATCGAAAACGGACTCATAAAACTAGAATTGTGTTTACGTAACATTGGCAGAATAATGGCACTTATGTTAATTAAATCAGGCAATAAACTCTTTCATTCTGTTTAATAAACATCAGTCATTTTGAGTTTAGAGAAGAGCTGCCAGATTTTTTTTATTGTTAAATCACTTATTGACAATTTATTTTGTATTTACAAGCGCTCTGGAATTACACAGCACTGCCGAAAATCACAGGAAATAAAATCTAACCATATATGTTCCATTAACTATATTAAAGGATCAAAATGATCAAGATTACAATCATTTTATATTTTTGCTATAGCTGTTGGGTAAACAAGTGGACACAATAAAACCACACTGACATATATTCATTGTGTTAATTTATTATTAAGTCCATTAGTTTGTATTCTTTTTATTTCAGTTTTAGTTTTAATTATTTTAGTACATCAAGGTAAACATGAAACATGTTTCCCTCGGCATTTAGCTTTAAAAAACCCTCTAAGGTCTTCATTAATTTATCTATTATTATTTTTTTTTTTATGGTTTTAGTTTGTAGCTATAATAACCCTGACTCAGACTCAGCTCTATGAAGTTAGATTTTTATCTAAAAGATTGAATGCTGTTCTCAGGACAAGAGCAGGGTATTCTTCAGTAATTTTAAGGTCGTGTGTACTGGTTTGCTATTATATACAGAAATTTACATTTAAAAATAAACCCAAATATTCATTGGACTAGAACTTGTGACAAACACCGGTTCCCTATACATTTTGCATATTGTTTACTGTATTGTACATGTGCAACAGTGTTTGTGAACTCTGTTTTTAAGCTGCTAGAGAATTCTCTATCAAGGATTAATGATGTACGTGCTTTCGGTGTTTTAAAATAAAATCCTGCTCTACATCTATGTTAGTGAAATTACTTACGCCAGAGGTGCGACCAGCCTGTTCTCTTGTCCTGTCCTCGGTCAGGTCCTCCTAATGTTGTTCATCGCAGGATGCGGCATATTAGTTGAAGAAGTGTGATGGGTCCGCTGATAAAAGCTGTATTTATAAACTCGCATGACGCTGGCCACACCCCTTCTGACCTCCTGCCCCACACGCTTCCATATGGCAAGCCGTTTATACATTTATTCCTTTAACGCTAAGTTTCTAAAAAGTCGCTGTGTATGCTAGTCTCAGGAGTCGCTCACTGCGTCCCTGGCACCAGTATTTTAACAATTCACTAAAAGATTCATCCCAGTCAGGCTTTGCTATGGAGATAAAGTTTGGGGTCATGATTTCTGGTAGCATTACTGCACACCATGAATGTATTAGAACTGTATGTTGTTTGTTTTTGGAATCTGAAAAAGTACTTGGGTCCAGAAATGGTGGACTTAAGCAGATTAAGAAGCAACACCAATCAAATTCCCTATCTACAAGTCCCACAGAATTTGTGATTGAATAAAATACAATCACAAATTCTGTTTCTTACCAACTTTAGAACAACTCATTTTTATTTCTGTTACAAATGATTCCTTCAAACTAAGACAGATTTCTCCATTATGATGTTTTATGTTTTCTGTTCTGGATCAAATCCAGAGATCAACGTTTTTGTCTTGGTATCTGTGTATTTGTTTTTATATTCACCGCCAATACTTTGTCCCACTGATGGCCATAAACATGGCAGATGAGTGGAAAAGTCATGTGAATGCAAAAGATGAATAGTAGGCTATTAGTTTTAAGGAATAACAGTCTTGCCATATTTCATTCTCTCACGCATTTTTTGTTCTAATTACTGATTAAAAAATATATACAACAACACTAATTTAAAATGCCACTACAGCCACTTAAATAGGGTGTAAAAGAGAGCTGAATTTTTGCATTAAACATGCCTTTGTGTCTATTCCTTAATACAGCATAATGCAACATTCCACCTTATTTACAGACGCCCGCCTTATTAACATGAAAAAGGATGATGGATGTTCATCTAACTGTCCTAACCTGCTCAATAAATCCTTCATGAATGTTGTAATATAAATTCCACACCCATTTCTTTTAAACATCAGCTGGTTACGTAAGAGATTCAAGCTGTGAATCAACCTCTTTCCAGATTTCATATTCATGTAAACATGTTCAACGTGTTACAGTCTCTTGTTGTATAACTTACAAATGTATAATGTGAATTAGATAATAGGAAGTAATGTAATGTACACACTAAAAGAACAAATTAATTAGAGTACATCAACAGTATATGAAGTCATCTGCGCTGTTCTGAACTGCATTAGACTGATTACACTGTCAGCATGTAAAACTGAGGCAATGGGATGATGCAAAACTCTGTTCAAAATATGGGTGTTTAATAGTAACCGGCTTCATAATTCAACTCAAGCATTGTTATTTTATAAGCAAAGCGAATTATGATAGGTTTGTGATATTAGTTCTACAGTGACTTGCAAAAGTATTCATACCCCTTCATTTTTTTTCACGTTATGTTGCTGCCTTATGTTAAACTGCTTTATATTACTTTTTTTGCACATCTACACTCCATACGCCATAATGCTAAAGAAAAAAAAAAATAGGTTAACATCTTTGCAAATTTATTAAAAATAAAAAAAACTTAAATGATTCCATTGCATAAGTATTCATACCCTTATCTGGGACAGTTGAAAATTAGCTTAGAAGCATTTATATTGCTTATAGATGTTACTACACTTCGAGTGAAGTTAACCTGTGGCAAATTCAATTGAATGGGTATGATTTGGAGGCACACACGTCTTAATAAAAGTTTAACAGCTGATAATGCATATCAGAGCAAAAACCAAGCCCTGGGGTCAAAAGAACTGCCTGTAGAGCTCAGAAACAGGTTTGCGTCAAGCCACACATCTGGGGAAGAGTTCAGAAAAAAATTTCTGCAGCATTGAAGGTTCACAGAAGCATGTAGTCTCTGTTACCCTTAATGGAAGACGTTTGAAATGACCAGGACTCTTCCTAGAGCTGGGAACTGATGAGCAACTGATGGAGAAGGGCTTCGGTTGGTGTGGTGACCAGGAACCTGATGGTCACTCTAGTTGAGCTCCATGATCATATGTGGAGACAGGAAAAATCTCCAGAAGGACAAACATCACTGCAACACTTCACCAATCTGGGCTTTATGGCTGTGGCAAGTCTCAATCCTCTCCTCAGTGTAGACACATGAAAACACACTTGGAATTTACAAAAAAGCACCTAAAGGACCCTCAGACTGTGAGAAACAAGATTATCTGGTTTGATGAACCTCAATTCCAAACATCATGTTTGAAGGAAACCAGCTCTGTTCATCACCTGCAGAGTACCATCCCAAAAGTAAAGTGTGCTGGTTTTCAGCGGTAGGGACTGAGGGACTCATCAGAGTAGAAGAAAGCTCATTGCACCAAAATATTGAGATAGCCTTAATGAAAACCTAGTTCAGAGCATTCAGAACCTCAGACTGGGCAGAAGGTTCACCTTCCAACAGGACGATGACCCTAAGCACACAGCAAGAGTGGCTTATAGACAACTCTGTGAATGTCCTTGAGTGGCCCAGCCAGAGCCTGGTATTGAACCCAATCAAATATTTCTGGAGAAACCTGAAAATGTGCATCTGCCCCCGTCCAACCTGACAGAGTTTGAGAGGTGAAGAGGTGAGGAGAAGAATGACAGATAATTGCCAAATGCTGATGAGCAAAGCTTGTCACATCAAACAAAAAAGATTTGAGACTGTAAAGGTGCTTCAGCTAAATATTTAGGTAAGGGTATGAATACTTATGCAATGTACTTATTTCAGTTTTTTTTTTTTTTTTAATAAATTTACAAAGTTGCGACAATTCTGTCTTTCAGAGTAGATTGATGTGGGAAATAAAGTAAAGCAGTTTAAAATAAGGCAGCAACATAAACGTGAAAAAAAAAATGAAGGGGTACGAATACTTTCGCAAGGCACTGTATATCTGTTCTAAAGTGATTCAAAATAAGACACAATGTGAATGACAAAATGATGACGATATGACTAAAAAGTTGTTTAAAAACCCAACTTTGCATTGTGGGAAATGACAGATCTGTTTACATTTTGCTACATAATGAAAGGAGAATGCTTTACTTATAAGCCCATGCTGCTTTTGTTAACAAGCTTCAATTGTCTCAAACTAGTTCTGTGTGCGATACTCAGATCAGTTTCATTTCACAAACTGGTGCAAGAACACACTGGCAGTTTAGACGGTCAGTAGGTGTGGTGGAAACTGGTACCAGCCAGTGGAAAGTGGATAATGTCAAGTCTATGTTTGACACCCACACTGTTGCCATTTCACAGTTTCAGGGGATTGACGGATTAGAATACACACACCGCATGTCCTTTATAAGAATGCTATATTTCCTTTTTAACCTGTACAAATACAAATCATAGCTTCTAATTATTAAAAAAAAAGTTTGAGGCCAAAAAAAACAGGAAATGGAAATGAAATTCTACATCCGATCCACAGAATCCCACAAAGATTTATGTGAACATGAGACAGGGTTTAAAAATACGCATACCAGTTTGACAGACTGTGGCGCTGAAGAGCAATACGTTAGCGCACATACCACACGCCCATCATCTAACAAAGAGGTCAATTGGGGTAACACCATTGGGAAATGGCTCATTAATGGCTATTTTGAGATGCAATGATGACTGAAACATATTAGCATTTTTATTCAAAGAAAATAGAAAGACTTACAATAGCAAGAAGTTTTATCTTTTCAATCAGACACCTCCTGCATTACTATAAACCTATCTTTTCTGAAATATTAATTTACATGACACTGCTTCCAAACAGTTCTTCATTTCATTTTTAGAAAATTATAAAATCATCTTTATATATGTACATACAAACACGTAGATGTAAAAATGCACAGCTCTTGCATTTCTTAAGAAAACGACTCATTCATACCATCGCTGATAAGGGGGCGCATGCCAGCACTGCTAGCAAAAGAGAAACCCGTTCTTGATATAAATGACCTTAATTGTTCTGT
This sequence comes from Spinibarbus caldwelli, assembly GCA_039654775.1. NCBI lineage: Eukaryota > Metazoa > Chordata > Actinopteri > Cypriniformes > Cyprinidae > Spinibarbus > Spinibarbus caldwelli. The sequence goes on along the minus strand of CM077223.1, from coordinate 19,628,462 downwards.
CAGAAGATGAGGTGATCGAGTCCTGGGGTCAGATCAGCCGTAAATGGCACAAAGAGACAAATTAAGACAGCGGACAGGGCCAGAGGACAGGCTCAGGGCTGGGAATCTGCGTGGCAGCAGTGAGCAAGTGAAGCTTCTTTCTCAAAACGCAGGCACTTGGGTATACTGGTCTGAATCGCTGCTGTCCCGGATCAAGTCTACGCGGAGAGCGAGCTCTTTGAAGGGTGGTCGAAGACTAGGATCGTTGTCCCAGCATTCCTGCATGAGCTCGCACATCTAAAAGAATTCAAAAAGTGAATATTTAACAATTCTGCCCATAATTGATGATTTGAAATTGCTAGACACTTCATACAATTGTATAATACTGTTCAAAAGTTTGGAATATTTTTTTTGTATTTTTTGAAGAAAAATACAGTATAACAGTAATACTATGAAATAATTTAAAATAACGGTTTTCTCTTTGAATACATTTTAAAATGTTATTTATTCCTGTGATTGCAAAACTGAATTTTCAGAAGCCATTACTTCAGTCTTCAGTGTCACATGATCCTTCAGAAATCATATATCATAATAAGCTTCTTTATTGCTCAAGAAACATTTCTTATTATATTAAAACACTTGTGCTGCTTAATTTTATCGAAGCTAATGTTTTTTTTTTTAAGGATTCTTTCAAGAAGTTCAAAGGAACAGCATTTACTTGAAATCTTTTTAACATTTCCCCCCTGCCTTTAAAATTCCATCAGGATTGAATTTGTACAATATTATTTGTCAAATAAATATATAAATGTCAAATGTCTTCAGATTACTATTAGCATTTTTGCACGATACGTTTGCTTAATGTTTGTGAATAAATCTTATGACAACTGTACATTAGAAGTCAGGATCCTAATCTGAATAAGTTGACACTGTGTTGTGAGATGTGGTACCTCTGAAGGACAGCCCATAGGCTGGGGTAAACGGTTTCCTGTTTTCAAGAGCTCAATGAGATGATAGACTATTGTTTGTCCCTGCTTGTCACCTCCCATCATACTCAAAAATACCTGAACACAACAAAACAGAGATTGTTATTCCACAGTTACTAGGTGAGGTAAATTTCCACAATTGTAAGAGGCGTCGTTGACATGCCCCGTGTGATTTACATAGCCAAAGCAATTCAAAACAAGCAACTGCAAGGGAGTTACATATGCAGAAATAAAAACAAGAAACGACAAAGTGCATCTATGATACTTACTGTAGGTGGGCTACAGAGCTTGTTGCTGTATGTAAAGAGTTCATACAGAACCACTCCAAAACTCCAGATGTCTGACGCTACTGAGAACTTGCTCTCAGTTAGAGACTCGGGTGCATACCTGTCACAACGAACAATTCAACTACTTAACAAACAAGCACAAACAGTCACATGGGTTCGAATGAAAACAAACAAATTAAAACATACCAGAATATTGGACTCTCTCCAGGTTCTTTAACCTTGTAGTACTCTTTGCCCTGAGGTAAAACCTTGGTCAAGCCAAAGTCGCCAATCTTCACCTTGAACTCACTTTCCACTAGGATGTTACGTGTGGCCAGGTCTCTGTGAATGTACCGCTTCGTTGCAAGGTATTCCATGCCCTGTAGAGACAAAACAGGAGATTCAACACTGATGTGGGAAGAAGAAAATGCAAATAAGGGAAAAACATGCAAGTTTGGACAGTAAAACTACATGTTTGAAATAAAGAGAAAGAAAGAAGAGGCTTAAAGACAAAAATTAGTAGAGACATAAGTTATTACTAATATATGAGAGTAGTTCTCAACATTAGAGTCCACAACAATATTCAAAGACCCCATGACTTTTGTAGCTGTTTGTGATTTACTGGATTAGGATAAAAAATATTTCTATCTGATGAAATATTTTAGATCTTGGCATAATTATAAAAATATATATTTATTATAAAAATTTCCATGGAGTCTTAAAATTTTACTAAAACTTTTCCAGTTTACAGGTTCCAGTTTTCCAAGAAAGTGCTGGTACTTTCAAGAAAAAAAAGTTGTTAAAAATAAAACTATCTGGAATTTGAATTGTCTTTTCACAGCTCGTTTTGTCTTATTTTAAATCACTTTAAGTCAACTTGAGGCTGTGGGTTGAGAACCACTGATATAAAAGGAAAGGTCCTCATTACCTTGCATATTTGAGATGCATAATGCAGAAGTTTCTTGTGGTCAATCCTGTCTCTGTTCTTGTTGAGATAGTCCCGTAGACTGCCGTGAGGCAGGTACTCCATAATCAATCTTAAGTTTCTCCTTCCTATGAGAACACAATAAGCCGAAATTAAGACAGAAGAAGAAATCTGCTGCATTTCTTCAATAAAAAAGGTAAAAATCAGTCAAGAAAAAATAGAGCCCTCTTTGACTAGATGCACTGTTTTACATTTCCTGTACTGAATGCGGGAGAAAACTATGCACTCAACTGGGGCAGTTTTATACTAGAACCTTTGCTGTGGACCCGAGTCCATTTGAGACAGAGTCTGGTTTGTTTAGTGTGGTTTGTGCAAGTCAAGCATTCATTTGCAGTGCAGGATGTGAACAGGTGTTGACCATTATCAAGGTGACTGACAGCCTTTAACAGTGATCTGCTTTTCACTTAGCAAAACTGGACCGAGCACTATGTTCTGAGAATTATCTAACCAGTTTCACACATATGGGAGAAGTTTTAAGATCAAATTCCAAAATATATGTGATGAAACCCAAGTAGTGACATGTCTTTTCTTCTGAGTGAAACAGACTATCAAAAAAAAAAAAGATTCTATCCATCAGTTGTTGATTGTGTGGAGGCAGATCTGAATGTGTGATTACTGTTGATTGTAAGAAAGGGAGTGGAGTTTTAGTGGATGATTGGATCTCGTTTCTGGGCAAGATAAGAGTTATAATATTTTGATTCAAAATTACAAAAACCTGAAGCATTTGAAGCATATACATGGATGAAATGTTTGCACTAAGATCAATACCATGCATTTAGAAAATGTTCATTCTTTAATATGTTTTAGTATGTTTGAACTGCACTGCAAATTTTCATATTAATAAATGTAATTACACTGCAGTCCTTTATAAATGCAATTATTGTGCTGGTCAGTTAGGAGACTGATGCCAAGGGTCTCACAACACCGTAATTGTATCCTAATTAGAGGAATATTAATATGGATCAAAATATGGCCTTTATAATTCACAGTCACTGGCATTCAAATAAATGTCAGTTTGGTCAATGCTGAAAAAACGAGTGGAAATTTGTATATTCTGATTGATCATTGGTGATATATGTCCTGAATACCACTGATTTAATTCCTTGTTGCTTGTCTGGAATCAAATTGATTCAGACCAAGTAACTGAACTAAGTGTGAAAACAGCCTTAAATATGACAGAATGTGCTAATGCCGCATACTTTACTAGACTTCTTCATAATCACCAAATAAATCAGTTTAGCCAAATATAACAAAATCGTTTTGAAAAAACATTTACTGGAAGCACAAAGGTGTGAAAAAAAATAGTCTGTCATTCAAGTTCTGTGGAAATGTGTGGGCCTAATGATAACACAATGTAACACAACTTCCAATCCCATACCTGCACTGTAGCACACGCCTTTGTATTTCACAATGTTCTCATGCTGGAGAGATTTGAGGATCTCGATTTCCCGCTCAAAGTCACGGATGTGCTCAGTAGTGCTGTGTTGCAATTTTTTCACAGCCACAACCTCACCGGTGTTGTCCTGCAGGGGGTCGTACCTGCACATTTCCACACTACCAAAATTTCCCTGAAACAGGAGATAATTACTGTAATTAGCTGATCAGCACACATGTACCGATTTTTTTTTTTACTATTTTCCACATACTTAATTAATTGTGGTGACAGAAATGATCATAAACACTATTTTTTAGAGCTTAACATCTTGCTCTCCTTTAAGCATTAAAGAAATATGAAGCAAATCGACAATTCATATATACACAACCCTTCAAAAGTCGCTTATGCTCGCCAAGGATTTATTTATTGATAAATAAGCAGTAATACTGTGAAATATTAATACTGTTTTCTATTTTCATATATTGTAAAATGTAATTTATTCTTGTGATGGCAAAGCTAAATTTTCAGCAGCCATCGCTGCAGTATTCTTGGTGCTCAATAAACATTTATTATTATTAACAATGTAGAAATCAGTGATGCTGCTTAGTATTTTTGTAGAAACTGGATTCCTTGATAAATAGAAAGCCAAAAAGAATAGCAATTATTTGAAATATAAATCTTTTGTAACATTATAAATGTCTTTGTTGTCACTTTTGAACAATTTAATGCATCCTTGCTGAACACAATTATAATTTTGATGTCAAGAAAAATAAAAAAAAAATCATACAGAAACTATTGAACGTATACAAAACAAAAATTGATCCCACATGGATGTTGATGTCTACCTTGCCGAGCTGCTGCAGGAAAATGAGATGTCTCTCCTCGAACTGCACTAGATCCTCATTCTGAAATGCTCCAGAACTTAACCCAGATGCTCCTGCTCTGCTGGGTAAAATGTCACTCTCCTTCACGATCTCATAATCTGAGAACACATTTCACAGCAATTACAAGAATGAGAAACAAAATTGTGACATGTCAAAATGCCAGTGGGATTGTGTGTGACCGAACTGACCTGGGCAGAAGAGACTGTTGAGGTCTCGTATGATGGCTCTGAATGAAGGTCTAAATGTTGGCTCGTAGTCCATGCAGCTGTTGATCAGGTTAGCGAGCTCTGTCCACTTGGGAGCAGATAGTTGGTGACGGTTTTCATAGAACAAGTGTTTCTGAAAAGAGGAGTACAAAGATGTTGTTCTTCAAAAGGTCCGGATTATTCTTTTAACAGCATTGCTTACTACACACAGGTTTTTCTGATTTATATTTATTCTATTAGAATACCGAGGACATAAGTATTGCCTTACCTTGGAACTGTCCATGTTGGCAAGTGGCTTTTCTCCTCCGCTGCAAATCTCCCATAAAGTTGTACCAAAGCTCCATTTGTCTGAGGCAAGACTCAGGTTTTTAGGGTCTAAGATGCACTCAGGGGGCACCCAGGGGATTCGCTCCACCAGAACTACAAAAATATTTGCAATTAATTTAAAAAAATATACATTAAATACAAACATTTTAATCAAATGTGGCCATTCAACATCTAATACCTCGTGAGACCATTGGCCTGCATAAATATTTTACATAATCAGCCAGGGGAAAATAAGTTCTTCCATTTGGCCTCGTGTCATATTTTTTGTTTTTGTTTCATTTGCTCAAAGTTTTGGGTCAAAAGTTTATATAATTTATTTAATATAATTAACCAACTGTATTTACATGTTATTTGCATTCATTAAATTGTGGTGATACAAAGGTTGCACTGGACACCCACAACGGTTGACCACTACATGTGAGAGGACCATATTAAAAACAAATCTTAAAGGAAAAATCTTTCTTCTGTGGATCATTAATTCATTCATTCCTTCATTCATTCATTTTTACACTGGGGTTCAGTGTTGTTTTGGACCCCACTGATTGTCAGTGTGTGGAAAAAAAAACATTGTGTGGGTTTAAAACATTCTGCAAAATATTTTTACTTCTCTTTCATAAAACAAAAACATACAAACCATTCCTTTAACAATACACTGCAGCAAACAGGAATAATTATTTGAAAATATGCCCTCTACTGGTTAGTGTGAAAATATGTTTATGCTAAAATAGTTCTAGCTATTATACATTAGCAACATGACATTATACTTCATTGTATCTAGAAAAGCATTTTGTTTAGTTTCATTTGAATTTCTTGTTATTTATCTCTAATTACATTAATTTCTTTTTAAGTGCATTGTGCTTTTTATTTATTTTATTTTTTACTACATTACAGTTTGAGGTAATACAAATGATTTTTAATGAAGCTATGATTGAGACTCTCTGATTTTTAGATTCAAAACCTTTATTTAAATTATAAAAAATGTTATGATTTTTCATTAAAACACACACACACACACACACACACACACACAAACCTTTAAATCTGAATATGGTCCATTCTTATTACATTATACCGAAGAAAAAAAAAAAAAAAAGGCAAAAAGATGCCTTTTCTCTATTTCTGACAAGACTGGAAGTCATTGATTTCTAATGGACAGTAGCACGTGGAGTTCCGTTCATATTCGCATGCAGAATTTTCATATCTGATCTGAGTTTCGGAAAAGTCAATATGCATTTTTTCCTTAAAATTATTATTCTTTAAACACTTTCTGTAAATAAAAGGTTATGAAAAATTATGTTAAAAATAACTGTTTTATAATTGTTCATTATTTACGTTGATTAGCCTAAAAATTTCTACAATGTTTTTCTTTCAAATATGTGACCCTGGACCACAAAACCAGTCATAAGGGTCAATTTTCTGAAATTGAGATGAACACCTTCCTCTTTGTTAGACATCAGGAAGTGATGCACACACACACGTATGTTTCGAAAGTTGGATTTCCCCACATCAGTCAGTGTAGCGAAGAATTAATGTATTGCTTAATAATGGGATACATGTCAACATCTGATCCGTCTGCGGTATGTGCGCTCGATGTTTACACTCTATCTGATATCACCTTTTTGTTCGCGGTGAATTCTGATCTGTTTTTAACTCTGCTTGTTTGTATGTTTACATTTATTAATTTGAACAGAGGAGTAGGAATGAATGTGTTGCCTACTTAGTTTACAGACGTTCATCACATAGGCCTATATCATAACACATATTCGGTGGTTGACAAAAATTAAAAAAAATTGAAACTAGTGTCTTAAAGGTAGTTCACCAAAACTGATAATGCTTCCTTCATTCACTTATCTTCTTATCGTTTCAAACCCGTTTGACTTACTTTCTTCTGTAAAGCATAAAAGAACATATTAGGAAGAATGACATTTTCAGTCTTCCACTGCAGATTTTACTTACAGTGAAAGTAAATATTCATGACTTGTGCTGTCATTCTGTCTTCTCATTAATTTGAAATCCAGGTAAAAGTCAGGTTTGGAACAACATGAAGGTGAGTAAATCATGACAGAATTTAGTTTTTGAGTGCACTTTCTACTTAAGGAGGTATTTTCACTTAGGCTACCTGACCCCTTAAAAACTTTAGCTGGAGTAAATAGTTTTTTTTTTGTTTTTTTTTTAAGTTCTTTGAGGTGAACTGTCATTTTACCATGTGTGTATGTGAACATTTTGACTAAATGTTAGTTATATATAGTTAAATAGCCATTAACTAAATATAGTCATTGAGGCATTAATTAAATTAAAAAGTGCCATGTTTTTTATAATTATTTAATTATTTTTTTACGTTTTATAACATGTGACACCTCAGGACACTGACTGAAATGTCACTTCAATGTCCCATTTTGCAGGTGCTTTGCTGAACATTTAAATCTTGAGTTCAGCAGATCAACCAATCACAGCTGTGTATCAGCCGTTTTCCTCAATCATGTCGGATTTGAATGAAAACTCTTTGAACATAAATTTCTTGAAAGAATCTGTGTTAAAGAGGCTCTGTGAGTCTCTTGACAAGGCCAACAATAAGGGATGGCGAAAACTGGGGGAGATTGTGAAAAGTGACAAGCGATTCAAAGTGAGGTAACAACTTTTTCTCTCTACATTTTTCCTTTTAATATAATATGTGACCATGGACCACAAAACCAGTCATAAGTGTCAATTTTTTGTAATTGAGATTTATACATCACCTGAAAGCTAAATAAGCTTTCCATTGATGTATGGTTTGTTAGGATAGGAGAATATTTGGTCGACATACAACTATTTGAAAATCTGGAATCTGAGGGTGCAAAAAATCTAAATACTGAGAAAATCACCTTTAAAGTTGTCCAGATGAAGTTCTTAGCAATGCATATTACTACTCAAAAATTAAGTTTTAATATATTTACGGTAGGAAATTTACAAAATATCTTAATGGAACATGATCTTTACTTAATATTCTAATGATTTTTGGCATAAAAGAAAAATCAATCATTTTGACCCATACAATGTATTCTTGGCTATTGCTACAAATATACCTGTGCTACTTAAGACTGGTTTTGTGGTCCAGGGTCACATATATCAGCAGCCAATTGTTTTGTGTGGATATACTCATACAGTCATTATTCATTCACCTAATCATGGTGAATAAGTGGAGAGTCAAGCTGCGTCATGACCGGTTTGAATGTTCAGTGCGACTGCCACTAGGAAGGCGATATGCGATAATCGGATGCAAATGTCAGAAACAGTGAAAAGGCAGCTACAGATTCACACAAGTTCTCCCAAGAAGCTTCACACTGTTGACTCACTCTCTCTGGGCAGCACTGTGATGCTAATGCCAGGGTCACTTAGTTTGATGAATGGAGGGTTTCCCAATGTCCTGTCCTCCTCCCTGATCAAAAGGATGTTTTTTGCACACACATTCCCATGAGCCAGATTCTTTTCCTCCTGTGTGTGAAAGAACAAAAAGCATTAGTTAATTCTGGCTCACAAACCCACAGGGTTTATTCCTGAATTGTTAGTGTTTCTTACCAAAAAGAGCATTGCCCAGGCCAGCTGCTTGGCCACTTCCAGCTTCCACAGGATATTAACTGATATAGAGTTCTTGTTTTTCTTTAGGTACGTGTCCAAGGACCCAAACTTCACATATTCCTGCACCATGATGTCTAAAACAAAAACAAAAACAAAAAAACCCACAAGCTCAAGTATGCGGTGGTAAACCATTTTGGTCACATGTGAGCAGTGTGAACACTTACTCTCCTCTCCGCACACACAGATACCGTAGGTCAACACCAGATGCTTGTGGGTGAGCTGGCTCATCATGCTGGCTGCCTCAAAAAAAGACTTAAGAGGGAAGAAAAAAGAAAGAAGAGACTGAAGAAACCACATGGTACATCACTTAATCAAGCACAAACAAGCTTGTTTCCTGCAGCAGACTAAGACATGTCAACTATTATTATAAAATTTGATATTAAGGGAATCACTTAAAGGAAAAAATGACAGTTCAGATGACTTGGAATATGGGGTGTCTAAAGTCATATGAAATGTTAGACACCTCATAGTTCAAATAGTTTTTTTAAATTCAGGAAGTCACAATTCAATTACAATATGATTCCAGACTCATCTTACCTCAGAGTAATTTCTGTGGGCTTTGTCCAAGACTTTGACAATGACTTCAGTCTTATGGGTTTCTCCGTAGTCTCCCTGCTCTTTCCGAATCCCTTTGAAGATCTTGGTGAAAGTCCCCTGACCTTGACTCTCACCCTGGAAACAATGTTGCACACACATAATTATATGAATCTTGACATTTACACTACTGTTCAAAGTTTGGGGTCAGTAAAATATTTTAACGTTTTTTAATGAATTCTCTTATGCTCACTATTAAAACAATACTGTGAAATATTATTGCAATTTAAACTTCTATTTTGTCTTTTATTTTAATATATTTTAAAATGTAATTTATTCATGTGATGGCAAAAGGAACATTTTCAGCACTCATTACTCCAGTCTTCAGTGTCGCATGATCCTTCAAAAATCATTCTACTATGCTGATATGATGCTCAAGAAACATTTGACATTGAAAACGGTTATTTATTATTTAACAATATTTCTGTGGAAACGGGGATAATTTTTTCAGTATTATTTGATGAACAGAAAGTAAAAAAAAAACAAAAAAAAAAACAACAGCATTTATTTTAAAAAGAAAACTGTTATTTTTCAATTTAATGTGCCCTTGCTAAGAAAAACTATTAATTTCTTTCAAAACAAACTAAAACAATCTTACGGTAGTGTAACATATAACTCAGTTTGTTGTTACACAACCACTCTTCACATATTCACAAGATACAAGGATGCTTACAAGATCAAGGTCTTCTTTCTTGATTTTATGAAACACCATCTGACTGATGTTGTGTCTGTGCAGTGAGGAAGACAGGGAAACCTCTAAACCCCGATGACTCCGGCACACCAACAAACTCGACTTCTCTATTTACATCAAAATCACAAGGCAAAAGGATGTCAGGATGATAAATTTAAGGTAAAAAGGGATAAAGGCAAGCAATAATACATTTTCACAATCCAAAAGTTTGTTGTTTTCCAGAAGATGACATTTTACAGGTGTATAGGGCCCTGGGGCTATAGCAAACCCAAGGGCCCCCCTATCATAATGATCTATCTTGGTGCCACAATGTTTTCTACCACAGGAATAATTCATGTTTTTTTTTTTTTTGTTTGTTTGTTTTTTATAAATCAAATCTCTAACATACACAGATACAATGAGCATGCACACTAAATACTCCAGGCTACAACACATTAAAAAAATACATACATTTACACCAGATATTTGAAGTCAAAGCAAACAGGTTTCCAGAAACAGCAACAACTTTTGAACATATATGGCTCCCTTAAGGAGTTTACTTTAAATAGTTTTATTATTACAAGGTCTTCTTTCTGGCCCTAGAAGAGGAGAATCATCAGGGCTGGACTGGTGCTGAAATTCACCCCATCTGGCCCACACATTTCCCCATAAATGTTTTGCTGGGATTAGGGCAATTGGACTAAATAATTAAATTTTATGAATAAATAAAGGACTGAAACAAATTATAGATATTTTTATATACTTCAAATGCATTTAGCAATATAAATATTCTATTTCAGGTCCTTAATTAGTTCTGAATTCATACTTTTCTGCAATTAAAGTTTATTAGAACTATTAAATTGTCCTTTATAGTTGCCCTAATGAAAAGCTATTGTAATTCGTAAAAGTTACTTATTTCCTTTATTGTACACAATATTTAATATAGTCTAAGTAGCCTATAATAATTTTCGTGACATTAATAATAAATATCATTAATGCCATATTTCTACAGTGTCAGTAATTGCATGGTAAATAGGTGCGGTGCTGTGGATTAAACTGCTTATTTACAGTTTGTACAGTTTACCTCAACACTTCAGTTTACATGCTCAGAGCTATTCAATCTGGTTTCCATTAGCTTCACCACCGACTTTACTGTTCGCAAATGTTACAAGTGTCACAAAATGTTGCAAGTGTCGTGTGTGAAATTCAAATGGGTCAAGTGCTGGTTATCATCATTTCAATAGAGCGGCGAAAGCGCCAAGAGCGCCAAGCTACAGTCGTTTTCAGCGCTGTGCAAAAGATACCGGTCCGGTTCAGCTGTTCTCTCACGGTTTAATCAGGTAGCACAGTTTCTTCACTTGACTTTTAGTGCTTTACAGTAAAGCTGAGGTGATTAAAAGAAACCTGCAAATCTAGTTTAAACAAGTACAAAGACATTTTTATTGCTTATATCTTTTTGGAGAGAAATAGCTCAGCCAAGGATAAATCTTTATAGTGCACTTGAGTCGAGCGCTAACGTGCACGTAAAAAACAAAATATACGTTTGGCTTTAATACCAGCACTTAATATGCCCCACTGGGAAAAGTTTGGGTGCTCCCGATGGCCAATCAGTCTACGTTCTACTTTTCCTCTCCTCCACAGCCAATCACGGGCCCCCTCCATCCGTGGGACTTCAGCCCAAGCCAAGCCCTTATGTTAACCCGGCCCTGCTTATATATCATATAACCATGATGAGAATATCAGGTGTTTTACTGACCTTTGGCCTTTGGAGAACAGCACCTGCTGAACTGAAAGACAACACTGTCTGATTTCACCGTTTCCTTCTGGTAACACTTGAGCAGCTCCTTTAAACTTCTAAAATTCCTTTTGGTTCCACTAAGATTGTAGTCACCATCTTCAGACCTGGTGATCAGACAGTGCTTGTACTCTACATCCTCATACGCCTAAAGGAAAGAAAAGATGATGTCAAGAGAGATGTCAAGAAATGTACACCACCATTCAAAGGTTTAGGGTAAGATAGATAGTATCAGAATGATTTCCGATGGATCACGTGACACTAAAGACCGGAGTAATGGCTGCTGAAAATTCAGCTTTGCCATCACATGAATAAATTGCATGCATTTCAAACAGAACACAATTATTTAAAATTATAATAATATTTCACAATATTACTGTTTTTACTGCATTTCGGATCAAATAACTGCAGCATATGAGACTTCTTTCAAAACCACTAAAAAATCCTAAAAACCCCCAAACTTTTAAATGGTAGTGCATGAAGTTCAGGATTACAGTGGAGGAATATTCAGTCTAAAGTAGAAATTGCTAAACTGACAATTTATTATGGTTTGTTGAATTAATAAGCACTTAGCAAAAACACACCCCGACAGCAAGAGTCAGGAAGTATTTGTTGAAGTCCTTGGGGCTGCACCGGAGCACAAAGAGACCTCTTTGGTTCCCTGACTTGTGTAGTTTACTGATTGCAAACTCCATTCTGTCAACACAGGCAGTGGAAACAATGATAATGCTTGCAAATGATGCTTGAATGCAAATCTTCAGAGAATTTGATGAATCATTTTACTGGATTCTTCAAAAACTAAATATAAATCAGGGCCAAAAATGGTGCTCTGAATAAATTCTTTCATTTTCGTTCATAAATATTTCTTGTAGTGCTTACGATATCGGCCCGTGGCAGTAGCTCTCGATGGCCTCCAGCAGATGGGGTGGAACGACATCCTTGCAGAGGTAGTGATGGGCATCCGTGGTCAGTCTGTAGTAACCATCAATTAAAGATGCAAAAGACAATGCCCCCATTGAGGAGGAAAACACCAGCTCCTGTTTAAAAAAATAATAAAAATCCCATTTTAGTGCATGATCTGTAAATATTCTCACTGAAAAGAGCAGGAAGAAGTCCAGAAGTTCAAAGGCACTGTGAGCCCCTTCAACATGGTGTAACAATGAAAGGATATCCCAGTGAACAATGCAGCAGTGGTTCTCTTCCACAACAGACTTACTAGAGTTTTTCCATCCTGTCTGTTGATGGAAACAATGCGGTTCATGTTGGTACCCTCTTTGCTGGCTTGTCTGATACTGATATCGACAACTTCCCCAAAATCACAATACGTCTGCAGATCCTTGTGAGAAAGTACAATAGTGTTACGAAATTTCACTAGCAGAAAAAGTAACCTCCCTCTACATTTTGGCATGAGTACAGAAATATTAATAAACACAACAAGACTGGTATTTCCTTCAGGATATGTCAATGCATTCAAGGCTGCAAATGAAATCTTTCAAGGTTCCAGGTAGGTTTAGGTTAGGTTTCATGACACGTAGCATGTGTCTTTTATCTAAGTGACAAAAAGACATTTATAAAATTACAAAAAAAAAAAAAATTGATGTTCTTTTGAACACTGTACATTTGAACAACAGTTAAAACGGTAAAGTATATTCAAAGAGAAAACGGTTATTTTTAAATTGCAATCATTTAACAAAATTACTGGGTTTTTTCCCCTATTTTTTTATCAAAAGAAATGCAGACTTGGTAAGCAATTCTTTCAAAAATACTAAAAATACTTTACCAACCCTAAGCTTTTGAACTATGGCATAAAATTTGCTGAGAACAATAGTAACAGAATGTTTGAGGACTATCAGTGCCGCCTTGAAAACACTGTAAAAATCAAATTTAAAAACAGTTCGTAAAAAAAATAAAAAATAAAATAAAAACAGGCCCTAAAAAAAGTTACTGGTCTGTCTAGACCTCCACTAATCTAAAGACGGATCTGTTTCATCTGAACTGGGCAGTGGGTCCTAGAACAAACAGGCTCTCATAAAGAGTTCATAATGTCAAAAAAATGTACTCATATCACTAAAATATATTTGTGACCATATCAACTTCAATCACACTAGTTTAAAACTTGCATGGCCAAAGGGTAAATGTTATTATGAAGTACTTATGAATTTGAAATGAAATGTTTTGGTTCAACATTTAAAACCTCAGACTGTGTTTCTTTGTGTCGTTCTCTGCACCACTGGATGCCATTGTCTGCGGAGACGATGATGGTGACCTGCTCGCCCGAGTGCTCTTTGACCTGGAAGCGTTCTGTGTAGAAACCAGAGTCCAGAGACTCCAGGCTGATCAGGTATTTGAGCTTTAGGTCGCGCGCTGAGGCGCGGCACTGGCTGAGCTGCTGCACCACTTTCCGGAAGCGATAACGGATACGCTTCCTTGTGACAAAATGGTAGTCTTGGATTTGCTCCCTCATGTCTTTAGGGAGGAAGAACTTGTAACTGTGAAAAAAGCAAATAATAAGTGTTAGCATCAAATACTATTTACTTTATTATTTTTGTTCAGGTAGTCTAGGATGGATGGAGGTTTGTAGAAGTTTCAATGTTTTTGGGACATGGGTCCAATGTTTAACCATGTTTTTACCATGAAACCATGGTTGTCACATTTTGTCCAAGATGAAGAAGAAATGGTCAGGTTTCCAAATAAAGGTAATATTTATTATTACAAACTCAAAAGGTTTAAACTCGAGACGCAAACATAAACATGAAAACACCAATGTTAATTATGCTTGTTAATGAATGTCTATGGCAACTGATGACTGGCGGGAAAACTAGAACAATGCCACTAGAAGGCTTGCCTGTAACCTTTAGCCAAAAAGGCGTAGCGGCTAATGTTAACGCTCAGGCTTTGGAGTCCAGATGCCGTTTTTTTTTTTTTTTTTGAATGGATGTCAGTGGAGGAGAGGCTTCACTACGCTGAATAAAACAGCTTTTGTGAGGAAATAGCTTATCATTCAATGAATCAACAACCTGTTTGCTAATCTTCAACATATTTTACACTAAACAATCCTTTCGTTGGGAACTATATGTAGATTTTACCTTGATAAAATGTTATTTTTTAAGAGAAGGCAGAGTAGGGAATGTCGCGACAGGTAGGACTCATTTTTACCCGTAAATGTGTCGCATTACTATTTAATAACAGATATGTAATATTGTGTATTGTCAAAAATATTGATGTTTTCTTTCTTTGATTTTCAGGTTTTACCTGAAATTAGACATGAATTGTAATGACTATTATGTGACCATATACCTTATGTTGATATAATGCATTTTAATGAATAAAAAACATGATTTAAATTATTGTTCTATACTATATGTAGTTTAATGAAAATAAAATATTATTTCTATGGCTTCCAAGTTTCAATAAATAGACTTGTAGTGACTTGTGACTGCTGCGTATGATGATATAACTTTAATGAGTAAAGAAAAAAATATTTTAAGAAATAAATGTATTATCTATGACTTTCAGATTGCAAAAAAATAACATTTTAGTGACTAGTTTCAGTGTTATGTATGCCTACCAATGCTGTTTTTTTTTTTTAAATCAACAGAATAAAACTTAATCTTAAATTGCAGTGACCCGCAATTCATGCTCTTTTTTACTGTACAATGTAAATTATAACTGACTGTCATAGAACTGTGAAAGCGATGCCATTGTATGATTGGCTGAGGATCCTCACGTGAATCAAGTTAGCCATTATGCTTTTTCCAATGGTAACACGGACCCTCTCATCTCCTAATAGTAAGACAATCTCTGAAACAGGAAACTTACTGTGAACAAACTAAAATTCCATGATGAAGAAACTAACTGAACTTAATTGTGACAATGGTAGTATTCTTTAAAATAACATGACAATCTTACTTTAAATAACTTGAAAATGGTAACTATTCAGTACCATGGTGTTCAGTACAAATCAAAAGTTTAGACCCAACTGACTGAATGTTTCTCAAGATCACCCAAAAATGAAAACTCTCATTG